>CANNZV010000284.1:250979-587258 GCA_947561585.1 Caprella mutica | reverse complement strand
AAAGGGATTTGGGAGCTTCGAAAATTAAATGATCGAATTCGAATATGTCGATATAAAGAAGGACAATATTTTAATAAACATTTGGATGGTGTTCATTATCGATCTAAGCGAATTCAATCCAAGTTGACCTTTATGATTTACCTAAATGATAATAAAGATTATGAAGGTGGACGAACCTTATTCTTTAATTCCAAAGAAGATGACACGGTAATAAAATCCTTTCAACCTGATGCTGGTGACTTGATTATTTTTGATCATAATCTCTGGCACTCTGGGGAAAAAGTAGAGAAAGGAGAAAAGTATATTTTACGAAGTGATATCCTTTACGAAAATATTGAATCAGAAAATGAAAATTGTAACAAACCATTTGCAGAAGGACACTTAGGTTATGTTTGGTCGATTATTAATTTTTGTAATAAAAAAATAACGGCTGGTCGAGATAAAAGGATTAAGATTTGGAATAATGAAGGCAAGAAAATCAAAGAATTAATAGGCCATCAAAATTCTATTCTTTCACTTTTAGCATTAAATAAAAATACATTGCTAAGTGCTTCACGAGATCAAACTATTAAGTTTTGGAAAAGTAATAAAGATGAATTTGTTTTTCAAAAAGATTTAAAAATACATACTGCAACAGTTTTGACATTGTGCAAAATTAACGATGAATTATTTGCAAGCGGGGGAGGAGATGGTAAAATAAATATTGTTGATAAAGATGGGAATGTATTGTTATTTTGGGAAGCACATCAAGAATGGATTTGGCAAATCATCAAAATAAATAATGAATTGATCGGGTCAATTGGAGAAGATGGATTTGTAAAAATTTGGAACATAAAAAGTGGGACATTGGTAAATACATTTCAAAATAAAAGCCCTCTCAATTCGATTGTATTAAATGATAAGAAGGATTTGATTTTTTTAGGAGATGCGGAAGGAGAGATTCTAACCTTATTTTTTGATAAAACTAATAATGAATTAAGTTTGATAAATTCTTTTTCTGCACATCATGGAATCATTCGTTGCCTCAAATTTCATCAAAATATATTAGCAAGTGGGGCAGAAGATTCCAAAGTGAAAATCTGGAATATTGAGAATTATAAATGTTTACAAACTATTTGTCATGATAATTTTGTTCCAGATATTTTAGTAGAAAAGGATAAGATTATTAGTGTTTCATATGATGGAAAAATCATGGTCAATAAAATCAATAAAAATAATTAGATTTTATTTTAATCACTTTCCTATGAAGTGCTTTTAGAACTCTGCGTTCCGAAAGCCTTCCTTATAATTTTTCTTATAAGTAAAAAAAAATCCCTAAAAATTATTTCATCCTTCAAAAATTATCTAGCTTTACAGCACAGTTGTAATACTGCTCCTTATTTCCCATATCTATACTGGATACTCAAATATTTATTTCCCAATCGAAAGAGTAATCTAAAATGCTAACAATCAACAAGTTACAAATTAAGAATTAACCAATTCCGATTGGTTCGCTATAACTTTATTTTGCCGATTTTTTAATTTCTGAAACAAAAACTTTTATAATGAAACAGTTTTTTACCCTCTTTTTCCTATGTGTAGGAATAGGGACTTTCGCACAAGTAAATTATACTGCGAATGACCAAATCACACCTTATACTGGCATTTTTAGGCCTGGTATCAACCCTTCTTTTTACCCTAACTGGACTAGCGAACAAGTCGCTGATGTCGCCGCAGGAAATGCACTTTTTGGTGTTCCTGGAGTAGGAGTAAAAACTTTTCGGACTGCCATGTCTGATGATTTTGTAACTCAATTTGGTTACGATTATTTATTGCCAACTTATAGTTATTATGGAGATTTAGGATTGACAGATTTGACTACGATTGTAGGATTTCCTCACCCATCTCACACCGAATCAACAGTTTATTGTACGGATCAGAATATTCAATCCACAATGTTTGAGGGATTGTATGAACCGATTTGGGATGGTGGTGCTAATGGTACACCATATAATGATGCTAATTTATTTGCAGCTTACATGTATGAAATTACCACTCGATATACTCCTTATGTGAAGTTTTGGGAAATATGGAATGAACCAGGTCTGGACTACACAGGTAACTGTGGATGGAGAGAGCCAGGTGATCCAGTTTGTAACTGGTGGGATCAAGATCCTGATCCTTGTGATTATAAATTACGTGCTCCTATCCAAAGTTATGTAAGAACACTTCGCATCGCATATGATGTAATTAAGACGGTTTCACCTGATGATTATGTGGTAGTAGCAGGGGTAGGTTTTGAAAGTTTTCTAGATGCAATTTTAAGAAATACAGATAATCCAAATGGTGGTGCTGTAACTGCTGAATTTCCAAACACAGGTGGTGCATATTTCGATGTGATGGGATTTCATTCTTATCCTCACTTTGATGGAACAACTATTTATTATGATAATAATATTGGAGGTTTAGCTTATGAGCGTCATTCAGATCGAGCGGCTTTTGGTATTCCATTTAAGCAAAATATTCGACAAGGTGTACTTGGAGGATATGGTTATGATGGAGTAACCTACCCTGCAAAGGAATGGATTATTACAGAAATAAATATCCCACGTGATCCTGTAGGAGGTCAATGGATTGGTTCTGAAGAAGCTCAGAAAAATTATATCATCAAAGCGATGGTCAATGCAATGAAATATAATATCACCCAAATCCATACTTTCCGACTAGGAGAAAGAGAATATTTTGCTACAGCAGACAATGGACAAACGGGGAATCCTGAATTTAATTTGATGGGATTATACCAACGAATGGATGATATTTTACCTTATCAACAAATTCTTAATATAGAAGGGATTGCACATAAAACTGCTTCAGATTGTTTGTTTGGATCAACTTATGATGCAACGGTAACTGCACAAATGAATTTCCCTGCTGGAGTAGATGGTGGAGCATTTTTGCATCCTGATGGTCATTATACTTATGTGGTTTGGGCAAAAACAACTGTGGATTTATCAGAGGTAGCAAGTGCTACTTATTCTTTTCCAGCAAGTTTTGGCTTTTCTAATTTGTATAAAAAAGATTGGGATTTTTCTCAAACATTATCCTCTTCTCAAATGAGTGCAAGTGGAATGAATTTGACCGCTACTCCGATATTTTTGACTGAAGAAGAATTTACACCTCCACCCGTAATTACATTGTTTTGTCCTGATGATGTAACCGTTGTAGCTGGACAAAATGCAAATGGTGCAGTTGTAAACTATCCTCAACCTGATGTAACTACTACTTGTAGTTCAGGATTGTCCCTTAATTTGACAGGAGGATTAGCAAGTGGTTCTGTATTTTCAATTGGAACAACTTTAATTGAATTTGAAGCAACGGATGATTGTGGAAATGTAGTGATTTGTAGTTTTAAAGTTACCGTTCAAGCACCTATTGGAGGTTGCCCAGATCAAATTAGTGGATTTACATTATTAGGAGAATACAACGATCATAAATATTTTATTTCGGATGAAGTAAGTCGCCCTGCTGATGCCCAAATTATGGCTCAAACAGTAGGAGGTCATCTTGCAGTTATCAACGATCAAGGTGAAAATGATTTTATCCAACAAAACATTTCCGAACTAGTTTATATTGGATTAAATGACGTTGCGGTGGAAGGAACCCCTCAATGGGTAAATAGTGATCCTGTTACTTTTACGAATTACGATCCTTGTGCATTTTGTACTGAAAATAATGCAGATGATGATTATGTAGTGATGCACTCTTGGAATGGTGGATGGAGTTGGAGTAATCAATTTAATAAACGATTGTTTGTAGTAGAATTACCTTGTGACGCTGGGCCACCAACCACATTGGATATATCATGCCCTGCAAATCAAACTTTAACCATTCCAGATGGGGCAAGCGATATTGTAGCAAACTGGAATACACCAACAACCAATGGAGATTGTACATCAGGATTTATCTCTGTTCAGCAAAACGCTGGACCAACAAATGGAAGTTCACTTGAAGCTGGAGTTTATACTATCTCTTATACCGCTACTGATGGATGTGGAAATACTGCAAACTGTAGTTTCCAAATAACTGTAGAAACTGCAGTAGGAGGTGGTTGTCCTGGAGATTTTGATGGATTTACAGCAATAGGAGAATTCAATGGTCATAAATATTATTTGTCTGATGCAACAGCAAGACCTGTAGAAGCTCAAGCTGCGGCTGAGGCAAATGGAGGTTACCTTGTCGTAATTAACGATCAGGCGGAGAATGATTACATTCAGCAGAATATTAATGATATGGCATATATTGGTTTAAATGATTTTGATTCGGAGGGTAATTTAGTTTGGGCAAATAATGATCCATTAAATTATAACAATATAAACCCATGTGGATTCTGTGAAGAGAATTCAGAGGAAATGGATTTTGTAATTATGCAGCCATGGGATGGTGGATGGAGTTTTAGTAACTTCTGGAATGCTAGATTATATGTAATGGAAGTTGATTGTGATGGTGGAGGTGGTAACGGAAACATTACTATGACATGCCCTGCTAATATTGAGGTGACTGCTGATAATTCTGGTTTTGCTCTAGTAGAGTTTTCTGCGGCAAGTGCTTCTACTACTTGTTCAAGTGGTGGTTTATTGGTTACTCAATCTGGAGGAATCACTTCAGGGAATTCATATGAGCCAGGAGAATATCAAGTTGAATTTACAGCTACAGATGCTTGTGGAAATACTGCAACTTGTACATTTAGAGTAGATGTTATTCCTAATGGACTTGGTGGTAATTGCGAAGATGATCTTGTAGGATATACTTATATTGGTCAATTTGGAACGAGTTCTTATTTCTTATCAGAATCAGAGGCTAGGGCAGGAGATGCGCAAGCTGCTGCTGCAAATCTTGGAGGACATCTTGTAACAATCAATTCACAAGCTGAAAATGATTTCTTACAACCTGCCATTAGTGGTGTTGTTTATATTGGTCTTCATGATGAAAATACAGAAGGTAGTTTAGAATGGTTTAATGGTGAAACTGTTAACTATACTAATTTTGATATTTGTGATTTCTGTAATGAAAACTCAGAAGAAATGGATTATGCGATCATGCATTCATGGAATGGAGGATGGAGTTGGAGTAACTTCTGGAACTCCCGTAAGTATATTGTTGAAGTACCTTGTGCTGTAAATAATTTGAATGGAATTTCTCAAAGTTTGATTGCCGTTACAGGAAATCAGGTAAATGTTGAAAATGAAAAACCAACGCTTGAAAGTGTCATTCCAAACCCTGCTGAGAATTATATTTTTGCAAAAATAAATTCTACGACAGAGGAGAATGTAGATATTCAAATATTTGATGCAAGAGGATCATTGGTGAAAACTGTAAGTGTTTC
The DNA here is from genome assembly GCA_947561585.1 of Caprella mutica. Taxonomy (NCBI): domain Eukaryota; kingdom Metazoa; phylum Arthropoda; class Malacostraca; order Amphipoda; family Caprellidae; genus Caprella; species Caprella mutica. The sequence goes on along the minus strand of CANNZV010000284.1, from coordinate 581,896 downwards.
TTTGTACAAAGGAAAAGTTTTCAGAGAAATTGATATTAATGATTTGCCAAGTGGATTATATTATATGAATATTCCACAAGGGAAACGTTTGCATTCGCAAGTTAAATTTGTGAAGCAGAATAGATAATAACAAATTTTATAGCCACAGATAAACGCTGATTTTAATCAACATTTTCTAAATAGAAAGTTGTTTTAAATAGGTGTTTGTCTGTGGTTTTTTCATTTAATAAAACATCATGAAAAAGATTACCCGATCGATTATTTTAGCAATTATTTTTTTTATAACAATAGACACACAAGCGCAAGTTAATTACACCGCCAACGATCAAGTTACTCCTTATACAGGTGTATTTCGACCAGGAATGAACCCTGGATATTACGGAGGAAATTGGAATGATTACTTGCTTACAGATATCGCAGGTGGAAACCCCGCAGCAGGAACTGAAGGTGCAGGAGTTCGTGCATTTCGATCTATCCTTCCCGAAAATTTTGCTTTGACTTATGACTATCCTACATGGGGAAATATTTATGATTACTACGAGGCAATGGGAATGAAAGACAATACGATGATTGTAGGGTTTGCTCATAAAGATCATGCTGACCCTGTTCAATATTGCCCAGGAGTACAATCAGATATGTTTGCCAATTTATATGAACCCATTTTTGATGGAGGGCTTAACGGTACACCTATCAATGAAAATAATTATTTCGCTAGGTATATGTGGGACTTGTTGGAATCTGTAGGTGACCATGTGAAGTTTTGGGAAATATGGAATGAACCAGGTTTTGATTATACAGGAGCATTTGGTTGGAGAGATCCAGGCCAACCTGGAAACTGGTGGGATAACAATCCAGAACCTTGTGATTATAAATTACAAGCACCTATTTTTCATTTTGTAAGAACGATGAGGATTGCTTATGCGGTTGTAAAAACTCACTCCCCAGATGATTATGTAGTGTTATCAGGAGTAGGTTATGAAAGTTTTTTGGATGCCGTTTTAAGAAATACAGATAACCCAAATGATGGAAGTGTTACTTCTGATTATCCACTTGGAGGTGGAGCATATTTTGATGTGATGGGATTTCATAGTTATCCGCATTTTGATGGAAGTATGCGAGAGTGGGATAATAGTGTTGGAGGATTTGTGTACTATCGACATTCTGATCGAGGGATCGAAGGGTTTTTAAATAAAAGAGCAATCAGAGAAGCTAACCTAGCGAACTATGGTTATGATGGAATTACTTATCCCGAAAAGCAATGGATGATTACGGAATACAATGTTCCGAATGTTTCTTTTCCAACTCCTGGAAATGAAAATGTTGCATTATTTGGTAGCTATGATGGCGCACGTAATTTTATCATGAAATCATACATTGCAGCACTACAAGAAGGATTGATTCAAATCCATCCTTATCAGATTGCTGAAAGGGAAACTGCTGCTAATGCGGATGACTCTTTTGACCATATGGGATTTTTTGAAAACCTAAATGTCCAAGTCCCTTTTAACCAACAAATATTAGAACAAGGAATCGGTTATAAAACCACTACTGCACTTTTATATGAAAGTACTTACGATGCTGCTCGTACTGCTCAAATGAATCTACCTTCCAATATTAAAGGAGGGGCATTTGTCAATTCTTTAGGTCAACATACTTATGTTTTATGGGCAAGGACTTCTATTGATATGAGTGAGACTGCAAGTGCTACTTATTCTTTTCCAGGAAGTATGGCAGTAGGGAATTTAGAGAAAAGAACTTGGGATTTTGGAAATACTGGAAGTGTTTTAACAATAAATTCACAAAATATTTCATTGGATGGTGCACCTGCATTTTTTACTCCAGTTTCAAATACAAACGTAGGAGAAATCACGATGAGTTGTCCTATTGATTCTGTAAATATTACCCTAGTTGCATCCCTACAAGAAGGTGGTCAAAATTTTAGTTGGACATTTCCTACGGCATCTACTACTTGCGAATTAGGAGGTTTGATGATTACCCAAGTTTCTGGTCCACCAAGTGGAAGTTTCTTTTCTATAGGGGGAGATGTTATCGTTTATGAAGCAAGAGATAATTGTGGAAATCTGGTTGAGTGCGGATTTAGAATTGGAGTACGAAGTTCAGGTGGAGGTATTGGAAATGCAACTACAGGATGTCATGCAAGTCGTGAAGGATTTAATTTTTTAGGAAATTATGATGGGCATAAATATTTTATTTCTCTTGAAGAAATGAACTATTCTCAAGCCTTAAATATGACTGCTAATCAAGGTGGTTATATTGTTTCAGTTGATGATGAAGCAGAGAATGATTGGCTTCGAAGTTGGACAGGTGACCAAGCATTTATGGGAATGAATGATGTAGATCAAGAAGGTAATGTAGTTTGGCAAAGTGGCCAGCCTGTTACTTATACTAATTTTGATAATTGCTCTTGGTGTGGAAATAATACAGCTACAAATGATGCCGTAGAATATCATCCATGGAGTGGTAAATGGAATTGGATTCCGGCTACTGATGTTAGAAAAGTTATCATGGAAATTCCATGTGCAGAGACTTTAGGTTGTGGATGCCCAACTACCAATGAACCCGTATGTGGTTCAGATGGAAACACTTATCTGAATGTTTGCGAAGCTGAGTGTGCGGGTGTTTTTAATTTTAGTTATGGAAGTTGTGGTGGAACCGATTGCTCAAATGGCGTAACAACCATAAGCCCTTGTGATGATGGTGATCCATGTACTGTGAATGATGTACAAACTATTTTAGTTGCAACTGGAGTGGTCTGTGTACCTTGTATGGGAACACCAGAAGATTGTGCAAACTCGCCTACAACCGTGGTGAGTTGTGATGATGGTGATCCAAGCACGATTAATGATATAGAAACTATACTAGACTGTAGTGGAATCATATGTGTATCATGTGCTGGTACTCCTACAGGTGGTTGTAATGCCCCTGCTTCAGTTTCTGGATTTACTTCTTTAGGAGAATATGGAAATAGCAAATATTATTTATCTGATGATATTGCAAAACCAGCTGATGCACAATTAATTGCAGAAGCTAATGGTGGTTATCTCGCTGTGATTAGCTCTCAAGGCGAAAATGATTTTATCCAACAAAACATTTCCGAGATGTCATATATCGGATTAAATGATGTTGATACAGAAGAGAATTTGGAATGGGTAAATGGAGAAGCGTTGACTTATAATAATATTGATGTTTGTAATTTTTGTAATGAAAATTCAGCAGATATGGATTTTGTTATCATGGCACCCTGGAATGGTACATGGAGTTTTTCTAGTCAATGGAATAGCCGTAAATATATTGTTGAGATTCCATGTGGTACAACTGGTGGTTCAGATATTACTTTGACCTGCCCACCAGATCTTGATTACACTTTACAAAATGGAGCTACAAATATTGCTGTAAATTTTCTAGATGCGATGGCAACGACAACTTGCCCCGATGGAGGATTGAATGTAACTAGAACAAGTGGACCTGGATCAGGTGCTTCATTAAGTGAAGGAGTTTATACTGTGAATTATGAAGCAACAGATGCTTGTGGAAATTCTAAATCTTGTTCATTTATCATTACTATAATTGATGGAAATACAGGCGGAGGTTGCCCAGGTGAAATTGTTGGATTTACAACTCTTGGAGAATTTGGTGATAGTAAATATTATTTATCAAATGATATTTCACGACCTGTGGATGCGCAAGCAGCAGCAGAAACTCATGGCGGACATTTAGCAACAATCAATTCACAAGGCGAAAATGATTTTATCCAACAAAACATTTCCGAAATGACTTATATCGGTTTAAATGATTATGATACCGAGAATACGTTAGAATGGTTTAATGGAAATCCTGTTTCTTTTAACAATATTGATCCATGTGGATTTTGTAATGAAAATTCTGCAGACATGGATTTTGTGATTATGGCGCCATGGAATGGAACGTGGAGTTTTTCTAATTTTTATAATTCTCGACCCTATGTTATGGAAATTCCATGTGATGGGAATACAGGTGGCGGAACCATCAGCAAGAACTGTCCAAGCGATCAAAGTATAACTTTAGCTTTTGGAGAAAATCAGACAACTATCAATTATAACCAAGTTACCGCTTCTACAACTTGTGCCGATGGAGGATTGAATATTACGCTTACAAGTGGCCCTGCGACTGGAGAAACAAGAGGAGCTGGAACTTATACTATTATCTATACGATTACAGATGCATGTGGGAATTCTGAGCAATGTTTATTTGTGATAACTGTTACTGAAGATAATGGTGGCGGATGTCCTAATACACTTACGGGATATGAATTTATTGGAGAATTTGGAAATAGTGCCTATTTTATTACTAATGATATTGGACGACCTGTAGATGCTCAAACCGCTGCTGGTGCAAATGGCGGACATCTTGCAGTCATTAATTCACAGGCCGAAAATGATTTTATTTGGAATCAAATTGATGAATTAGTTTACATTGGAATTGATGATTATCAAACGGAGAATACACTAGCTTGGGTGGATGGCTCGACTGTAAATTACACCAATTTTGATGTTTGTAATTTCTGTAATGAAAATACTGCTGAGATGGATTTTGTGGTAATGCATAGTTGGAATGGTGCATGGAGTTGGAGTAATTTTTACAACCAACGAAAAGCAGTCATTGAAGTACCTTGTACTCAGACTATTTCTAATTTTAATAATGGAAATCCATTAATTACAATTTCAACTGAAGCACCAATAGATGCTAAACCAATATTGGAAGGTGTATTTCCGAATCCTGCAATGGACTTTGTTTATACAAAAATCAATAGTACACATGCAGAGGAAATCGAAATACAAATGTATGATGCAAGAGGAATGTTAGTAAAATCTCAAAAGGTGAATTTATATCGAGGTCTTAATTCTACCGAGGTAGATATAGCGGATTTACCAGCTGGATTTTATTCGATTTATATTCCAGAAGCGCAGGTGCAATATGGTACGATGAGGTTTGTGAAGGTGGGGGAGTAGGATTGAAATGGTTTGATGTGGTTTGAAATGGTTTGATGTGGTTTTCGAATAACTTTGAAAACCACATCAAACCATTTTAATCCACATCAATCAAATTAAAATTAACAATCCACATCAATCTTATCCACGTTCCAACAATGCCAATCAGCATCATTAAAATGGTGTTCATGTTTTACTCTTCCTTCACCACTAGGTTCGTTCCATTGAATTTCAAGGAAATTTCCTGAACCCAAGTCTAAGTCAAATGCTCTATTAAAAGTATTGGTAGATTCTACTCGATATTCAATATAGTTACCGTTTCCATTATCGTTAGGAGCAACATTTGTGTATCGAACTACGTGGTCATTATTAGAATTATTTCTTTGGTAGGTTAATTCTAAATATGGTTCTGGATTATTAGGTTTTCTATTTAGAGTAAATGTACCTTGAGTATTTCCTTGATTGGTAAGGCCTCTATACCAAACAAAATTACTGAATCCACCTACTTTGGAAGCAGTCATTTCCCATTCAACTTCTTGGGTATTGTTGATATATTTTCCTGTAAGAGAAATGTTATAAGTATTTCCTACACCATCATTATGTTGATATGCCCACTCAAAAGTAGAGTTACCAATATATTCTGCTTGATGATTAAATGCTTCTGCAAACGCAGCGGTAGGGACAGCAACTTGAGAAATGATTACAGTGTTCCATACTAATAAATTCAATCCAGCATGAATCCAATGATGATAAGAAACACCCGTAGGAGGATTGTTAGAATTATTATTTGCATTGTCATCTCGTAATGCTGCTGTAGGCATAGTATACGAGTCAGAAGTGGGTAAAACTGGTGCAACTAAATTTTCAGAATTACTGTCAATAGATTCTTTTTCACAGGATTGAAAAATTGCAACTGAAAAGAATAGGGCTAAAAACAAAAAAGATTTTCTCATGATTGATTTTTTTTATTAGTTAAATAAATTTGGCGTTTACGTTTCGCCTTTTGCCCTTAATACCCTGAGAAATTATTTTACCCTTAGTTGAATTTTATTTTTTTTGAAATATTTTAAATCCTTGGAAAATTTTTATGATTGTCTTTTTGAAAATTGGCTTACGCCAATTTATTTTTCAACGCGGAGACGCTGAGAGGCAGAGAATTTTTCGAAGAAAATTTTTTTTAAAAACTCTGCACCTCAGCGTCTCCGCGTTGAAAAATAAATAAGAATCAAAACTTTTTATTGCGCAATTAATGTATCGGTAAGTACTGCACATGTACTAAAAAAACCAAGTCCATTACTACTAATATTAGTTGGAAGATTTTGAGCAGCAGTAAAAAAAAGTGTTCCATTCCATTCAGTCTCTATGACCTTTGCACGAAGGTATTCCGCAAACTCATCATTCAATCCATATTTTTTTGCAACGACAATACTTCCTTTTGGAAAAAAAACATCTTCCTTAGGAGGTGGAATAAATTCACTTATATGAATATCTGAAAATGTATAAAAATATACCAAGGCTTGATTAGGTGTTTCATTTGTCAGATGAGACCAGTCTACAAACATTTCATACATGGCTTGTTGGTTAAAATCAAAAATAGGTGCAAAATTTCCAAACTTTAAACTATCTGTATTTCCATGCGGAATAAAAGAAATATTTGGAAGAGGTGCTACATTGGATAGTCGACTTTTGGCAGTATAAAATTCGCCCTCCCATTCGACGTTCAAATTGTAATCCAAATCTTCAACTATTTGAAAAGGAATATCACTTTTATAATTTCCAGAGGAATTTGGATCAGATGAAAAATTATAAATAACACCATTTGCTTCAACAGAAATTTTAGCATTTGTAATGGGAGGAATAGAATCGTTTAATGATCTAAAACTTTGAGAAAGTCTAATTTTTTGTGGTTGCATTTCATCGGTAAGAATGGCTTCAATTATTAACTGAGGTTCAAAACCATCTTGCTGTTCCCATTCGATGGATTTCTCGCAAGAGGAGAGAAACCCAATGAATACGAGGAGTAGTATTATATTTACATTTGTCATATTTTAAACTTATAAGTTAGCGAAGGGAAAAATCGAATTAACTCAATTTGGCTAGGACTCAAATTCGAATCAGATAAAACATTGATTGGAACACTAGGTGTAAATCCATCTTTTTCTAGTTTATTAAACTTGATGTCAAAAACATTTTGATGCCCCAAAGCATTGTATAATGAAAATGTCAAACTATGTTGGAAGCGATTGGTTTCTTTTTTATTTAAAATAAATTTTAATGCTAAATCCAATCGATGATAAGTAGGTAATCGATCATTATTTCTTTCTCCATAAATCGGAACGGTCTGTTGATTATAAGAATAAAATCCTACAGGCGAGGTAAATGTTGCGCCACTAAATGAAGTCCAATAAGCGGATAATGCAATCCTACTTTTTAATTTATAATTTAATAAAAAAGAAAAATCATGGGGGCGATCTTGCAATGCTCGGTAAGTAACATTATCATTTAACCCCAAAGTTTTTCTTAAAACTCTAGAGTAAGTATATCCAATCCAACCATTTAATCGTCCTAAGTTTTTCTTATATAACAATTCAATTCCGTAGGCGTTAGAATTGCCAAATCTTAATTCTCCTTCTAGAAAATTATTCAAATAAGTAGAAGCGTGACCTTCGTAGTCAATTATATTTTTTGATTTTTTATAATAAGCGGCAGCACTTATTTCAGTATTTGATTTTTTAAAAAACTTCAAATAACTCAATTCTATTTGCGATGAACTTTGTGGTTTGATGTTAGGATTGGAAGTCAGCCAAATCTCTAAAGCATTAAAAGGAGAAATAGAATTTGAAATATAATGTAAATATTGATGGTATTTTCCAAAGCTTAATTTTAACTGAGAGGTAGGATCGAGTTTATATTGAACGCTCATTCTAGGATCGAGTCTTACATATTTTTGATAAACTCCTTTGCTTGCATTCACGGTATCAGAGACTTCATAATTTTCATCAAAACTATAATAAGTTTTGGGACCTAAATTCGCCCAACTTGTCAATCGAAGTCCTCCGCTAAGTTTTATTTTTTTAGAAAAATCAAAATAGCCTTGATAATACAGCACCCTTTTTCTAGAAAAATTTGAAGTGATTTTTGGTAAAATACTGATAGTCGTATCTAATGAAATTTGACCTGGAGTATTATAATATCGTTGTAATTCTAATCCAAATTTTGCTGTAAACTTTGAACTTATATAATGTGTAAAATCAGATTTTAGACTCAACATTCCTAAATCAGATTTCCAAAAATTAGGAGAAAAACTTAATCGAGTAGCAAAATTACCAGTATACAATGTAGTATTTGAAAATAATTTATCTCCAAAAATATGATTCCATCTCAGAGTAGCTGCTAAATTCCCCAACCGTAATCCTGCTCTATTTTGTGATTTATTTTCCAAAAAATCAGCTCCAGAAATAGTTGTAAAATACAATCGATTTTTATCATTGATTTTCCAATTCCATTTAAAATGAAAATCTTGAAAATGAAAATCTGTATTTTTATTTTCTCCATTTCTTTGATATAACCATTCAAAATTTGAACGACGGAAGGAAAGAAAAATAGAACTTTTCTTTTTGACAATTGGTGTTTCGAATGAAAATCGATTGATTAGTGGATTCAATGAACCGCTAAATTCTGCTTTATTTAAGTTTCCATCTTTGGTTCGAATACTTACTATTGCTGATAATCTATCGCCTAATGAAGATGGAATATCACTTTTATAAACGGTAATACTTTTGGTGAAATCAGGAATAACCATGGAGTAAAATCCAAAAAAATGAGATGGATTAAAAATAGGAGCATCATCAATTATTATTACATTTTGATCTCTTTCGCCTCCTCGTGTATAAAAAAATGCGGAACCATCACTATGCATTTTTATTCCAGGAAGGCTTTGTAAATTTTTCACCAAACCTGATTCACCTCCAAATTCAGGAAGATTATTTAATTCACTCGGCGAGATTTCCATTGCGCCAATTTGTTTTTGATTTAGGATTTCTTCCAACGGATTCCCTACGATTACTTCTGTCAAATCTGTTGTTTCAATAGGAAGAGCGATGTTTTTTTGGAGGGATTGATTAACCTCAATTTCTATTTCAATAGTCTTAAATCCTAAGTACGAAAACATTAAAATATGTTTCCCCGATGGAAGTGCTAAGTTGTAATATCCAAATTCATTGGTAACTGTACCAACCGAAGTTCCCTTGATAGCAATGGTTGCACTTATTAAACTTTCACCTGAAGACTCATCAGAAAGGAAGCCACTTAAGTTGAAATACTGATCCGTATTTATATTGTTATTTTTTGAAAAATTAAAAACGACTTGCCCTTCTATAAATGAATATTCAACATTTATTTTTTTGCTGAGTAGGTTTAATGTTTCTTCCAAACTAGCATTTTCTACTTGGAAAGAAATTATTTTTTCTTTATCAATTACTTTGGAATTAAAGGAGAAGTAGACTCCAGTTTGGGCGGTGATTTCTTTTAAAACCTTGCCTACTTTGATAGAGGATTCTTGAATGGTAACAGGAGGATGATTAGAGTTGGGTTGCGCAAAAGCGTTGTTACAAAAGCAAAAAATAAAAATGAAGAAAAAGATTTTAGGCATTGAGGTTAAGGTCTTTTATGAAATTCGCTGTAGCTGCCGGGCTTTAGCCCGCAGTAAAAAAAAATCACGTTTTTGTATTTTCTTTTTTACTGCGGGCTAAAGCCCGACAGCTACGTGAAACGCGGCGAATAATTTAATTTTTATTACAAATTCCAGATAATTCAATACCCTTTCCATTCCGTTTTGATTGAATTCCAAATGAAGCATCTAATATTCTTAAAATCGCATCAAGCGACTTATTTGAAAAAGTAGCATCCAATTCACAATTCTTCAATATTTCATCTTTAAAAGTAACATTCAAATTAAACTGTCGATTTAAAGCAAATGCAACATCTGCTAATTTCGATTTTTCAAAAACCAAAATATTCGTTTTCAAAGAAGAAAAATTAATATCTTGATTTGGTTTTTTTGTAAGTTGATTGTTATTTTTCTTAAAAATAGCTTTCTCATTCGCTACCAAAATTTCCTCTTTTGAATCCGAACGAACAGCAACACTTCCTGATTCCACAATCACTTGAATTTCATCTTGACCCTCTCTAGCATCCACATAAAAAGAAGTACCTAAAACTTCAATTTCCACATTCTGAGTTTTGATGATAAAAGGTTTTTGTTCATCTCTTGCTACATCAAAAAAAGCATCTCCCTTTAAATCAACTTCTCTTCGTCCCGTCTTTTTATTTTCTAAAAAACTTAAAGAAGAAGCTTGATTTAGCGCAATTTTACTACCGTCAGATAAATCGAAAGTTTTTCGCTCCGTTTCAGTTTTCACCAACATTGGAGAATTACTTTGATTTAGAAAAAACAAAAATGAGGCAATTGCAAAAAAAGTAGTTGCTGCAGCAATACCTATCCATCTTCGCCGGCTATTCCTTGGGCGCATTTGCACCATTTTCGTTTCTTCAGTTAGCTGTTCAGAAGTAGTCTTCCAAATCTCATCCACATTAATAGTTGAGTGATCTTGCTGCATCCCGCTAAGCATCCATGCTTTTTTTATTGCTATGAATTGCGCTTTGTTTTCAGGTGCAGCTAACACCCAATTCTCCAATTCTTCGACCTGAGCGGGGCTAGCATTTCCGCTCAAATACTTGGTCGCAAGATTTGAAAAATGATTATGGATGTCTGAATTACTCATTTTATCTTTAACTTTTTGGATGATTTAATTATACTACACTTGAAAATTGACTTACCCTTAGTTGATTTTTAATTATTTTTTTGTGCCTTTTGTGGTTCAAAAAATTACCAATTTTCGATTAACAAAAGGAACCAAACAAAGTATCCCTTCAAAGCTTCCCTCAAAATCTTCATCGCCTTACTCATATGGGCTTCCACCGTTTTTTGGGAAATATCAAGTTCCTCCGCAATTTCTCGATATTTCATTTTTTGAAAACGACTCATTTCAAAAACCATTCTACACTTCTCAGGAAGTGAATTCATTGCGGCTTCAATTTTTGATTGGAGTTCACTTTGAGAAAACTGATCGACCTCTTTTTCTGCAAGGTCAAAATCTCCGCAATCCAAGTCCAAAACTTTGCTTCGATATTTTTTATGATCTCTAATATAATTAAGACAACGGTTTTTTACAGCGGTAAATAAATAGGATTTTATAGATTGATTGGAGTCTAGATTATTACGTTTTTCCCATAATACGATAAACACTTTTTGACAAATATCTTGAGCAGTATCCGCATCATGAACATACTGTTTTGCGAAGTTACACAAGTAATTAAAATGCGTTTTGAACAACAATTCAAACTGCTTCTTATCAAAAGGTGTTTGTGGTTTTTTATCTGTCATTAATAAAGCTAAGGTAATGAAGAGATTTAATTTTGGAAATAAAATCTATTTTTTATTGGAAATAAAATATAAAAATGTATTGTTTTAAAGGGTTTTTGCTCAATAAAGTTTTTCTTTTTCTTGGAAAATTGATCAATCTGTTTTTTAAACCTAATGCCGGATACTTTAATTTTACATTACTTTCCAAATGCTGTTTTCCAAATTAGGTAGTGCTTTAAATGCGCACTTTTTCCTTTTCCTTTTATAAAGTTCTTTCAAAAAACTCAAAGTTCTGGAAGGACTACTATGCTAGGTGCAGAAATACAACACTACCCCAAATTATTATATTATATTTAAAAAAATTAAATCATGAATGTTTTTACCTCGAAAAATTCACATTTTAAACAAACCCTTTTGTGGGTTTTAACTGTATTTTTTATTTCTAATAATTGTCAAGCTCAATATTTTTTTGAAGAGTATAATGACACAAATGCTCAAGGATTTTGTAGTGAAAATGTCATTCAAACTTCGACTGGGTATTTGCTTTATGGCAAAAAAGAAGATAGTAATCCTCCTCAATTTCTTACCCTTGAAACAGATTTGAATGGGAACCAAGTTAGTATCCAACAAATTAATTTTAGTGATCCTGACGCCCAATACAAACGATTGGAAGATGGAAATTTTATTAAAGAAACAGTTACCTCAACAGGAATTAGGGTAGAAAAAATAGCCCCTGATGAAAGTGTAATTTGGTCCTTGGATATAGATAGTGGTAATAGTTTTACTGCAGTAATGGCTAATGGAATTTGGGAAAATACTCAAGGGGATATTTTTGTTGGTTTTTTTACACAATCGACTCCTGTTAATATTTTTGTCAATAAAATAGATGCAGGAGGTACATTATTATGGACAACTACTTTTGATGCAAATCAGTACAACATCAGTAATGAAGGAAATGTGGATGCGATGAATATGACTGTGGCAACAGACGATAATGGAGTTGCTGTTGATTTTTATGATTCCTCTAGTTATTTTTCTTATAACAGAGTAGTAAAATTAGATGGACAGGGAATTTATGAGTTTGATAATTATAGTAGTTTATTTCCTTCTTCAGATCGTTCGATATTCGAGCCAGGAGTTAATGGAAATGTTTTTACTATGGGATACCCAAACTCCATTTATGGAACTACTGCGAGAAGTTATAGCTATAATGGTACTACTGATTTTACTTGGAATCCTTATTATAATATTTTAGAATACACTACTTTTTCAAGTAGTATCCAAGAAGGTATTGTTACAGCTATTGAAGCAACGGCCGATGGAGGTCTTTTAATTGGTGGATTCAAAACAGAATTTATTGGTAGTGTTGCTCGTCAAGAAATGTTTTTAGTTAAAGCTGATGAATTAGGACAAATAGAATTTACAAATATCAATTACCCATTGGTTGGTAAAATCAAAAACATTAAAGAATTCTCCGACGGAAATATAATGTTATCTGGTTTACGGAATGGCAAGCCTTGGATGCTTTTAGTAAATAGTGATGGAAATCCAAGTTCACAAAATTGTCCAACAGATATTCCTGGATATACTTACGAAGGAACATTTAGAGGACATAATTATTATTTATCGGAAGAAAATTCTAATTATCAAGATGCTCTTCTTAATGCCAATAATAATGGAGGGTATGTGGTATCCATAGAGGATAAAATTGAGAATGGGAGAGTTCGTGGATTAGCTCCTGATAGCACTTCTGTTTATATAGGTTTAAATGATTTAAATATTGAAGGTAGTCCTGAGTGGGCTAATGGACAAACTTATGATTATGACAATTCAGATACTTGTGTGGGATGTCCTGTAAATTCAAATGAAAATGATGTTACTGCTTTAAATTTTTGGAACTCAGGCCGATGGAGCTGGGAGCAAGGAGGTGCCTATCGTCCTCATTTGATGGAGCGAGATTGTGATGAAAATAATGCGGGAATTGCTAACGATCTTCCAAGTGATTTAGGTTATGAAGGATGTATTGCAAATGTTGCAATTGATGTGTTACAAAGTAGAGATCGAGAGTCTACTATATCAACTACAGCTATTAAAACTGGTTTGAATACTACTAATTGGTGGAAAGCGGTAGATGGAGACATGAGTACTTTTGTAGAATCCCAACCAGAACTAGATCCCACTTGGTCGTCAAAAATATTTTACGATTTTTGGGTGGATGAGATTCGAATTCACCCACGTTCTGATGGACAATTTCCATTAGAAAATATCCGTATTCAAATAAAGAGTTTTCCTCTTGCAACGATTATAGATACCCTTGTAACAGGAATTACACCGGGGGAGACTTTTATTTTTCCTGTAGATTTAATGGCTCGAGGAGATGTGACTATTATTAAAGAGGGGCAAGGAGTCTTAAGTTTTAGTGAAATAGAGATCATTGGATGTCCAAGGGATATTGTTGATCGCTACCAATTCGAATGCCCACAAGATATGGTCGTTAATGCTGGGCCATCAGGAACCTACGTTGTAGATTATGATGATGAGCAATTTCAGCTAAATTGTTTAGGTGCGGGTAATGGCGGAACATCTTATCGAGGCCCTAAAGAAGGAGATGAAATATTGCCTGGGGATTATTTATATGAAATAAGTTCAAGTAATGATGTTTGTGGTGTGCAATATTGTAACATTATACTTACGGTATTGCCGTTTGATAGTGGGAATGGAGAGATTACTATTAATTGTCCAAGTGATATTACTGTAGTTACAGCTGCTAATACTTCCGAAGTAGTAGTGAATTGGAATTTACCAGAAGCGACTACTACTTGTACACAAACAGGTGATTTTACTTTTGATCAACAAATAGGATTACCCAATGGATCTGTTTTTCAATTAGGAACTTATACGATTGAATACGCTGTTTCTGATGCATGTGGAAATATTAAAAATTGTTCATTTAATGTAACGGTTGAGACTCCTTCTAATTCTACATGTCCAGATTCAATAAATGGATATATATTGTTAGGTGAATTTGATAACCATAAATATTACATCTCTCAAAATGTTTATGAACCTTGGCCTAACAATCAAAATAATATTACAACAGTAGGAAATTGGTTGCAATCTGAAGCTACAGCTGGAGCAAATGGTGGCTACTTAGCAAGTATCAATAGTGCGGAAGAGAATCAATTTATTTTTGATAAAATAGGGACTACTTCTGTCTTTATTGGATTGAGTGATTTGCAAGGAGATGGGACTTATGAATGGGATAGTGAAGAACCTATTTCTTATACAAATTATGATGGTAATTTCCCAAATGTGGTAGTATATGGAACCATGAATTTTTGGCAAGGGACTTGGACATTTGATCAAGGGCTAGCGGTACGACCACATATTTTAGAAGTGGAATGTGGTACAACTGGTGGAAATGGAATTACAGTAAGTAACTGTCCATCTGATATTTTTATAGATGGATTACACGTCAATAATTATACTGAAGTGGTGACTTGGAATCTTCCAACCGCTACAACGGATTGTCCAAATGGAGGTATACAAATAACCCAAATCGCTGGAACTTCATCTGGAAGTTCTTTCACTTCTATACCTTCTGGGCATCCTATTGTTTATGAAATAACAGATGCTTGTGGAAATGTAGAAACTTGTCTATTCTTTATTACAGTTGATCCAGAAGATCCAATTTATGAATGTCCAGCTGATATTACAGTTAATGCCACCTCAGCGACTGGAGCTATTGTTAATTATGAGATGCCTACTTTAACTTCTATTTGTACAATGTCTCCAAGTAATTTAGAATTGATTATTGGTTTGCCTAGTGGAAGTGAATTTCCAATTGGTACGACTACTGTTCAATATAGAAATTTGTTGTTAGGAGCTGCAGCTTATTGTCAGGTTTACGAATATTGTACTTTTACCGTAACTGTAAATGATCCAAATGGAGGAGGCTGCCCTGGAGAAATTGCAGGATTTACAACTCTTGGAGAATTCGGAGATAGCAAATATTATATTTCTGATGGAACAGCCCAACCAACTGCTGCCCAAATAAATGCAGCTGCCAATGGTGGTTATCTTGCTGAAATCAATGACCAATCCGAAAATGATTTTATCCAACAAAACATTTCCGACATGGTGTACATTGGCTTAAATGATGTGGCGACCGAAGGAAATTTAGTTTGGGAAAATGGAGAACCACTAAATTATAACAATGTAAACCCGTGTAGTTTTTGTAATCAAAATTCAGATGATTTAGATTATGTGATAATGGCACCTTGGGATGGAACTTGGAGTTTTTCAAGTGTTTGGAATCAACGGAAGTATGTGATAGAAGTACCTTGTAATGGCGGACCAACAGGAGCGGATTTATGTTCATTTACAAATAACTTTTCTTACGATGATAGTTTGTTAGTGGAACCAATTACGATTCAGGAAGTTGCCTCTGGTTATGAAATTGATATCACTTATCCAACGGAGATTCAAAGAATAAATTTAGATACAGATGGGGAGTTAGTGAATACTGAAAGTCTAACTAATAATGAACCTTCTTTTGTACCTGGGCCAGAACGGATATTTTCTAAGTTTGGAGATTTCTTTTATTTAACGGCTGCAGATGGAAGCACCTTGGAAATTTCTATGTGGGATTTTTCAGGCAATATAGTTTGGATTCAAACCTATGCTGATTTCTTTACTTTCAACCCTACTTTTGGAAGACAGGAATTTACGATGATCGAAAGAGCAGATGAATTGATATTTGCTTTTGATGATTATCAAAAAATTATCAAGACTAGTAATACAGGTGCAGAGATTTGGAGAACTACACTTCCATCCAATAGCGCAATTGTTGGTTTTAAAGTTTTTGGAGAAGGAAATAATGGAAGTTTTTATGTGTATACTAATACCAGTTCTTTCCATCCTTTTTGGGTGTATAAATTAGATGCAGATGGAAATACGGTTTGGAACACTTTTTACATTTTTTCTTCAGAGGGAATTCCTCCAGTTTTTATTGGTGAGGAAGAAGATGGATCTGCAGTATATTGGGGTTTTGTTGGACTTCCAAATCATCCAAAGTCAACAGTAGCAAAATATAATGCTATTGATGGTACTAATATTTGGTCAACCCAATTACCTGGGTCAACATCGTATTCTCGTACGATTAAGGATGGATATTTTTCTGCTGATAATCAAATTCTAGTGGGGATGAAATTTGTTAGAGAAAATGAAAGTAGATTAACTTTTAATTATTTAAAAATGGATAAACAAACTGGAGAAATTATCTGGGAATATAATCTTCCTCCCGTTTTAGAAGATCTATTTTTTAATGCTAGATTGAGTGCAGTAACTTCTGATGGCGGAGGAATTATTTCAGTTCAAAATGCAGATAATTATGATGTTTTTAAATTTAATGCAGAAGGAAAATTTGATCCTACCTGTGGAACTGCTTCAGTTTTGCCTGATTTAAGAATGGATTTTTTTATGCCACAGCCTAATACGAGTCTTTCCTTTTTAAATGTTGGAGACACAGTTAGACTTCATTTGGATTTAATTAATACCGAGTTCGGTTCTACGGTGGGAGAATTCAATACAAAAATTTATTTTTCTGTTGATAGTATTTTTAGTAGTGACGATATATTAGTAACAGAAAGAACTTTTCCAAGATGGGATTTGATTATTTAGATTCAGAAAGTTTTAATTTTGCCATACCAAATATTCCAGTAGGAGAGTATCATGTTTTTGCAAAAATTGATGATGCTGAAACGGTAATTGAAATTGATGAAACTAATAATGTTATAGAATTAAGATATTCTAACACTATCCAAATTAATCCTATTCCTCAACTTGCAGATTTAAGTACTTCAAATTATTCACTACCTAGTTCTGGAAGTGTTGACGAGATTATTTCATTTACTTTTGATTTGAATAATACTGGAAATGTAGTTGCAACTGAGGATTACCTCATTCAATTTTATATTTCAGATGATCAAATTTTTAATGGTACCGACAGTTTAGTTGGTGAAATTCCTACAGGTAATACTCCTATTGGAGGAATTCCAAATGTTCCAGCTGCTATAAAATACCTGCTCTTCCTGATGGAAATTATTGGTTCATTGGAGTAACTGATCGATTCTTTGAAGTTCCAGAATTAGATGAAACTAACAATAGAATTTTTATTCCATTTGAAATTACAAGTGGCAGCGGTGGTTGTCCAACGTCATTAACTGACTTTACTTACCAAGGTGAGTTTGGTGGCTCTGCTTATTTCTTATCCGATGATACTGCTCGCCCTGCTGATGCTCAAGTTGTAGCTTCACAAAATGGTGGACATTTAGCAGTAATTAACTCTCAGGCTGAAAATGATTTTCTTTCTTCACAAATTAATGAGTTGGTTTACATTGGACTTAATGATTCTAATACAGAAGGAACATTGGAATGGGTGAATAATGATCCTGTAGATTTTACCAACTTTGATATTTGTAGTTTTTGTAACGAAAATTCAGCAGATATGGATTTCGTAGTGATGCATAGTTGGAATGGAGCATGGAGTTGGAGTAATTTTTATAACACCCGTAAATATATTGTTGAAGTTCCATGCAGTTCTGTTCAGATGTTAAATCAAAATTCGAATAACTTATTGATTTCTAATATTGGAATGGAACAAAAAATGGAGGAAGTAACCTTCCATAAAATACATCCAAATCCTGCAAATGATTTTATTTTTATAACTTTAGAAAGTGGAACTGAGAAACTTATAGATATTCAAATCTTTGATGCACGAGGTTCTTTAATTCATTTTGAAAAAATA
Source organism: Caprella mutica (assembly GCA_947561585.1). Taxonomy (NCBI): domain Eukaryota; kingdom Metazoa; phylum Arthropoda; class Malacostraca; order Amphipoda; family Caprellidae; genus Caprella; species Caprella mutica. The sequence continues at coordinate 563,676 of CANNZV010000284.1, read as the reverse complement.
AATATGTACGAAGGGAAAAGTACAAATGAAATTTCAATATCAAAACTGCCAGCTGGAGTTTATTCGATTTATATTCCACAATTGGAAGGTTCTAACAAAATGAGGAGATTTGTAAAAATAAAATAGATGAACTAAATGGTTGGAAGCGGTTAATGGTTGTTTGAAATAGTTGGTAGTGGTTGTTCAAGATTAAAGAACATTCCTAACTATTTCAAACAACTTTACACCCTCCCAAATCATTCGTAAAAAAAACATACTAAAAACAAAATGAGAAAACTTATCACAACCCTGCTACTGCTGGGCGTAATTCACACGTCTAGCTTTTCCCAATCTGAATATTTAGATAGTCTTTATCAAGCATATGAAACTGAAATTGGTGCTACAAAGATTAAAAATTTGTATAGATACTGTTTTGGTTTAATGCAAATTGATACCGCTCGAACTACTGAATTGGTAGCCATTGGTAGAAGAGAAATTGCTAATTCTGATCTGGCTAATTCGGAAAAGGCATATTTAAGAGGTCTATTTTTAGAAGTGGAAGCTAACCTTTATGAAAATAGTGGAGACTCAAAAAGAAGTTTAAAAGCCTATCAACAAATCCTTAAAGAAGCAGAATTGGCAGAGGGAAGTAAAAAACATTTATTGATTGCAATGTCCTATTGGGGGAGGGGAGTTCATTATGGACGACAAGGTTTTTTTCGGAAATCAACAAAGGAATTACTCAAGGCAAAAGATGAATTTATTCTAGCAGAACAACCAGGCAAACATGCTGATGTTTGGGCACAACTAGGACAAAATTATTCTCACCTTGGAAAGGACGATTCAACCATTATTTGTATCAATGAAGCTTTGAAATTAATTGATCCAAAACAAGATGTTTTTAATCAATATTATTATAATTTTTTCAAAGCCAACTCTTTTAATAAATTGGGATTACAGGATTCTACCATTGCATTATTTCCTGATGAGTACCTTGAGCAATCTAAAAAAATAATGCCTGTATTATATGCACATATGTCATTGGCATTAGCGGATGCATATGCTGTTAAAAAAAATAATGCTAAAGCAATTGAATTATTAGCGAAGGCAAAAGTGGTGGTTGATGAAGCAGATGAAGGACAGTTGAAATATAATTTTTTAGTTACTTCTTTAAAGATAGAGGAATCGGCTGAGAATTATAAAGCGGCCTACAAAACACTTACCGAATTAAAGATTTATGAGGATTCTTTGCATGCTAATCAAATGGATAATAAGTATATGGAACTGCAATCAAAGTTTGACGCACAAGGGAAAGATTTTCAAATAGCAGTACTAGAAAACAAAGCGAAATATCAAAGTAATTTGATGTATGCAGGTGGAGGAGCATTTCTTTTATTTCTCTTGTCGGGATTTTTATGGATGAGAAATATTTCTCAAAAACGAAAAACCAATGAAGTAATAGCAGCTAAAGAATTGGAGGTTTTAGAGTCCAAAGAGCGCCTGTTTACTAATATAACACACGAATTACGGACTCCGCTTTCTTTAATTATAAACCCTCTTCAAGAATTGGAGGAGCAACAACAATGTGATAAATTAAAACGAAAAGCCAGCCTTGCTTTGGATAATAGCCAACAACTTTTGGGGTTAGTCGATCAGGTTTTGGATTGGCATAGTTTGGATGCTAAAATGTTAAAAAATGTTCCTTTTGTGGGAGAAGTAAATCAATTGGTAAATCAATGTTTGAATCGATTTGAAATTGCTGCTGAAAATAAAAAAATCACAATTGTCAAACTTTTACCAAAGGAAGAATTGTATGGAAAATTGGATTTTGACAAACTTGAAAAGATATTAAATAACTTAATTTCGAATGCTTTTAAATACTCTAAAAATGGGGGAGTGGTCAATGTAAATGTATTGTTGCAGGAAGAAAAAATAAAATTAGAAATTAAAGATCAAGGAGAGGGGATGTCTTCTGGAAATCAAAAAGATATCTTCGAAAGATTTTCAAGATCAGAAAATAGCAACGGAATCAATGGGTCAGGAATTGGTTTATCCATAGTTAAAGAATTAGTAGAGTTAATGAATGGAGAGATTCAAATGGAATCAAAACCGAAACACGGAACAAAGATGACCGTGATTTTACCTTTTGAAAAAATTACCAATATTGAGCATTTAAAAACTACAAAAAATCTATCCAAACCTATTGAAGATATGCAAAAAGTAGAGGATGGTTTGACTGTTTTTTTAGTTGAGGATAACACTCAATTGAGGGATTATATTTTTGAAATATTAAAAGAAGATTATGAGGTTAAAACTTTTGAAAATGCAGAGTCTGCCGAAAAAGCATTGTTAGAAAATAATCCAGACATTATGATTTTAGATGTCATGCTTCCAGGAATGGATGGAATTTCTTTTTGTAAAAAAATAAAATCAAATTCTATTACGAGTCATATTCCTATTCTTATGTTAACTGCAAAACCTGTGAATACTACTAAAATAGAAGCTCTTGAAGTAGGGGTGGATGCATGGATGAGCAAACCATTTGAGATCAAGGAATTAAAAATTCAACTTAAAAATCTTCTCCATTCTCGAAAGGTTTTACAAGAAAAATATAATGGACAAATTAAGTTTGGTTTTTCAAATGATGAAGTGGAGGTTCAGGATGACTTTCTTCAGAAAATAATTGATTTTGTAATCCAAGAAATCTCTAATGAAAATCTTTCTGTTGAAGATTTAGTAAAAGCATCAGGGATGAATCGGAGTAAGATGAGTAAAAAAATAAAAGCACTAACAGGTAAAACACCAGTCCAGTTTATTCGAAATATTCGATTGGAAAAATCAAAGATTCTTTTAACTAGAAATGGAAAAAACATTTCTCAAATTGCTTTTGAAGTTGGATTTAAAGACCCTAATTATTTTAGTTCTTGCTTTAGTGAATATTTTGGAGTGTCGCCTAGAGAAATAAAAAAAGAACTTGAAAATTCATAGCAAATCCATATAAAAGAGCTTTGATTGCTTTATGAAAAAGAAGGTAAATAGAATTAATACCTGATGTTACGCATAAACGATTTATCGTGTTCATTTTTTCTAGATAAAAAACGAACACGATAAATCGTTCCTGCGTAACGTGAGTTAATATTTAAGTTTGTGTGTCCTCTAATATCTAAGTTTGTTATAAACTCTTTTGGATTGATGGTAATATGTTGTTATTTTTGACAGATGGAAAGTAAAAGTGTATTAAATGACGAATTAGTCGAAAAATTAGAACGTATAGCCTTTATTTTAAAAACAGTAGCACATCCAATGCGATTAGCTATTGTTCACTTATTAGAGCAACATCCAAAACTATCTGTTTCTGAAATTTGTGAAATGCTTGGATCTGAGCAATCTTTAACTTCACATAATTTACAAAACATGAAATTGAAAGGAATTTTATCTTCTAAGAGAGAAGGTAGAAGTATGATGTATTCTCTAAAGGAAAAAGATGTTTCAATGATAATTGAATGTTTGGAAAATTGTCAATGTAATATGTAAAAAGAATATTGGTTATGAAAAAATGAAAGCCCGAATCTTCATCTTGATGATTCGGGCTTTTATTATTTTTATTTCAAAAGATTAATTCTTACGATTTTTTTTTGATTTTGCACGGCTGCTACTTCTACTTGGAGAAGACTTTGCACGACTGCTACTTCTACTTGGAGAAGACTTTGCACGGCTGCTACTTCTGCTTGGAGAAGAACTTGCGCGGCTGCTACTTCTACTTGGAGAAGAACTTGCGCGACTGTTACTTCTACTTGGAGAAGAACTTGCGCGGCTGCTACTTCTACTTGGAGAAGAACTTGCGCGACTGTTACTTCTACTTGGAGAAGAACTTGCGCGGCTGTTACTTCTACTTGGAGAAGAACTTGCGCGACTGTTGCTTCTACTTGGAGAAGAACTTGCGCGGCTGTTACTTCTACTTGGAGAAGAGTTTGCACGGCTGTTACTTCTACTTGGAGAAGAGTTTGCACGACTATTGCTTCTACTTGGAGAAGAGTTTATTTTAGAATTATTATTCGAATTATTATTCGAATTAGATTTCGAAGTGCTTCGTGGCGAATTAATTTTTGAAGTTGAATTACTTCTTCCCACATTTGAACTTTTACCAATCGAATTATTTTTTCCAGTTTTTGAAACTGCATTTTGCTTCGTGAAATTTGCTCTTTGTTTAGTTCTTACTTTTGAATAAGAAGGACTTAATTGTCTATTGGTTCTATAGACTCTAACTTCATTTGACCTCTGATATACTGAAGGACAATAGTTTCGATATGGACGATAGAAATTATAAACATTTCTTAATCTGTGAACATATACAATTTGATAATACCGATTATATACTACAATATTTGGGCGATAAACATCCCATGGACATTGCCTCCAAGGAGACCACCAGGTAGGGTAGTAGGAATATCGGTAAGGTGAAATCCAAGGATTGTAACTTCTTCTCAAAATATGACGTACAGCAGGCCAATAATATACATTGGTATAACCTCTTTTGAAATTGAAATCAGCATTTGGGCCACCTCTTCCGTAGGAATATCCATCTCCTTCATAAGGTTCAACAATAACTTGTTCCCCATATAAATATTCATCTCCTATGATTTGAAGCATAGCACGACGACGTCCTGTTTTTTCAATTTCGATTACAGCAACATCTTGAAGTTCTCGACGATTGATAGGCACCTGCAATATGATAGCATGATAATCTCCTCGTCTTTTATGTTCGACTCTTATATAATCTGCTTGACCATCAAGATCAAGATCAAGGTTATTGACCCAAGCATCTCTAGTATTTAGTCTTCTTTCAAAGTCTTTTATAGAATTAGAATTTTTGAATACATCAAGAGCGCCTTCAAGACTAAAGAAATCTCCATCATAACCTGTTCGGTCGTACCCTTGTGCGGTGGATGTTGATAAAAATAAAACAGACAACATCAAACTGAAAAATAATTTTTTCATAATCATAAATTTTTTAGTAAGAAAAAAATAGGTTCTAACTAAAGTGTGAAACCAAAATCATTACTATGTTTTACAAAATTGTAATTGAATGACTTTACTATTAAGACGCTTAAAGGAAAGAAAGTTTTGGTAGGAAGGTATGGTTTAAATAAAGATTAACTAAAATTTAAATTTGAACCTAAATTATTAAGAAAACCTTAATGAAATCAAGGGGTTTTTAGCAATTGTTAAGGCTTGGGAATTAAGATTTTAACAACTTAGTTTAAGCTGTTTGAGCCTAACTAGAGTGTTTTGGTTGGAGAAATTAGGTAGGATTTAATAAATTAGAAATGCTAAATTTTTAAAATTTGGCATTTCTAAAATTTACATTTTTAAATAAAAATCTTTTGTCAAATTGATATATTCGTCCGTATAATGATTACGCTTTTCAAACTGAATTACTAATTGATCAGAAAACTCTTCTTTTTGCGTTTTTTCAAATTGCAACAATAATCGCTCAACAGATTTATCATGTTTTGATTTTACTTCTGTAACCTTTGTGCAATGTAAATTATATCTATGAGCCTGTTCCTTAAATCTCAATCCTTCAATCAAAGGAAGAACCACACAAAATTTTCCATTAGGTTTTAAAAGTCTTCTAGCCGAATTTAACAAATCACCTGTGGGCATTTTTATAGTATGTCGGACATTGTTTCTGTTATCCTGATTAGAAAGTGTTCCTCCAGTAAAAAATGGAGGATTACATACAATCAAATCATATTTTTTTCTTGTTAATTTTGCAAAATCTTGGATAGATTCATGAACACAATTTAGCCTTTCAGAAAAAGGAGATTTTGCCATATTATGCAATGCAACATTGCATGCTACTTCATCAATTTCAACAGAGTCTACTTTTGCCTCAGGAGATCTTTGAGCAAGCATGATTGCAATAACGCCTGTTCCTGTTCCTATATCAAGAATATCTTTAGTATCTGCTACATTGGCCCAAGCTCCCAAAAGAACACCATCGGTTCCTATTTTCATTGCACATCCCTCTTGTTCTATTTCAAATTGTTTAAACTTGAAAATATTGGTAGGTTTAGCCATTCTTTGTTTTTCTTCAGTCATCACTAATATTAATTTAATTCAAATTGCAAATGAATAGTTTTAAAATTTTGAGAAAAAGAGTTTGAGATCGTTTTTTTTGAAATAAAATACTAGTTTCCCCTAAATCTAATTCTTAGCAACTTAAGCCATTTATACAAAAATACTTACTTTTTTCTAATTTGATAATTCTTTAGTTCTCTTTTATATGTGGAAAAAAATAGATTCATAGGCATACTTTTTGAATTATGGTTTAGTTGAAAGTCATAATAAAGTTTATTTCAAACTTATATTTTGTGCTTCCATAATTTATCCAAATGATTTATCACGATAGATCATTTCTCCCACAACTGCATACCTTTTTTTCAAAATAGAAATTTTAAAGTTTATTGTATGAGAAAGCAATTTTTGTTTTTGTGTATTTTAATTTTTTCCTTTGGCGCTTGTAAGAAAGATGAGGTTTCTGAGACCAAAGAACCAAATCTTCAATTAGATGATGATTTAAAAGAAGCACTTTTTGCAGTATCAGATGGGAATGGTTTTAACCATTTTATTCTTCCAAATAGTGATGAATTTGATGAAATTCCACAAGATCCCAATAATCCTATCACTTCAGAAAAAGTAAATCTTGGAAAATTACTATATCATGAAACGGGATTAGCAATCAATCCGATGAAGGAATTATCCACAGAGACTTACTCATGTGCTTCTTGTCATTTTGCATCAGCTGGTTTTCAAGCAGGAAGATTCCAAGGAATTGGAGAAGGTGGAATTGGATTTGGGTTAAATGGAGAAGGGCGAATAAAAGGAGCGCTTTATGAAGGTTCTGAAATTGATGTTCAACCCATTAGAACTCCTTCTGCGATGAATGGAGCTTACCAAAAAAATATGCTTTGGAATGGCCAATTTGGAGCAACAGGTGTGAATGAAGGAACCGAAGATTTATGGACTCCTGGAACTCCAATTGCAACAAATGAATTAGGATTCGAAGGTTTAGAAATTCAAGCTATTGCAGGTTTAGGAGTACATAGAATGGATATTAATCCAGATTTTTTAAGTGATTATCCAGAGTATAAAACTTATTTGGATGCTACTTTTCCCGAACTTCCTGAGACAGAAAGATATACAAAAAAAACTATGGGATTGGCAATTGCTGCTTATGAAAGAACATTGTTATCAAATCAAGCTCCTTTTCAAAAATGGTTAAGAGGTGATGAGTTAGCGATGTCTGATATGGAAAAAGAAGGGGCTATTTTATTTTTTGGAAAAGCAAATTGCGGAAGTTGTCATAATGGGCCAGCCTTAAATAAAATGGAGTTCCATGCAATTGGTATGAAGGATTTATATAGTTGTCCAGAGGAAGTTTTTAAAGCAAATGAATCTTCATCAGAAAATTTAGGGAGAGGAGGATTTACTAAAAATAGTGTGGATAATTATAAATTTAAAACACCTCAATTATATAACTTGTCGGACTCTCCATTTTATGGACATGGTTCAAGTTTTAGAAGTATTAGAGAAGTGGTAGCTTATAAAAATAATGCAGTTTCAGAAAATTCAAATGTGCCAGAATCTCAATTGTCAGATGAATTTCAACCCTTAAATTTAAGTGATGCTGAAATCAATGCAATAACTACTTTTCTAGAAATTTCCTTAAGAGACAATGATTTAAAAAGATACGAACCTGAAAGTTTGCCTTCTGGAAATTGTTTTCCATTTAATGATCCTATGGCATCTAATCAATTAGGTTGTAATTAATCTAAGTTGCGAATAATTTGATTTGAGATGATGGGTATTGTGTATTGGGACAAAATACTATTCGCAATACTCAATACCCATCATCTCAGTACCTCTTTTTGATGTAAAATTGAAAAAGGTAAATTATCCTCAACTTGAGTTAATTAATTTTTTTTTGAAGAAAAATAAATTCTTCTTCCTAATAAAATATGGTGCAGGAAAATCATTAAACGTTTAAAGATTTGCTTGCTCCATATTTTATTAGGAATACCAATCCTAAATTTTCAATTTCTAGTTTTCTTCTCTGCGAAACATGCGACAAATATTAATTTAGTCGTATGTTTTCAAACCTTTTCCATTGGTTTTTTCTTAATATTACATTGGATTCTTTAAAGAATTCATCAAACAATCTTAAGATTACAAAACCTAACTGGTATGAACAAAATTTTACCTTCCTTCTACAAATCACTTTTCATTTTATTTTTATTTGGTAGTTTCCAACTTCAAAGCCAAATTGTCATCAGCGAATTTTCAGCAGCGAACCAAGGAGATTTTTTGAATCTTATCGATACTGAATTTGACCCTGACACAAATATGGATGTTGGTGTTTTTGATGATAATACCGATTGGGTTGAATTACATAATCAAGGCAATTCTTCTGTTGACATTGGTGGTTATTATTTAAGTGATAAATTGGGAAATCCAACAAAATGGGAAATACCTGCAGGAACGATGATTCCTGCCAATGGTTATTTTACCTTTTGGGCTTCAGGGTTAGATGCTATTAATCCTTTAACTGGAAATGCAGAAACTAATTTTAAAATTACTCAAACTCGGAATAATGAAGATATTGTTTTGGCAGATCCTTCGGGTACTGTAATTGATTTTCATGAATTAGATGTCCCTAATCAAATTCATCACTCCTATGCAAAAGATCCAAATGGTAATTGGGGAGTTAGTCCTTCTCCAACATTTGGTAATGCAAATGGACCTGTCTTTACTGGAGGTTATGCAGAGAAACCAGATATGACTCCAGATGCAGGATTTTACACATCGCAAGTAACGGTAAGTTTTACGATTCCTGCTAATACTACTGTCTATTATACTACGGATGGGAGTCGACCTAACAATACTTCTACAATGGCTACAGGAGATATTACTCTTGTTGAAACAACTGTTTTAAGAGCGGTAGCTTATCATACAGATGGGACTATTTTACCAAGCTTTTATAAGACGAATACTTATTTTGTTGATGATTTTCACACCGTTCCTGTAGTTTCAGTTTCAGGAGGTCCTGAGATTAATAATTTATTAGCTGGAGCATTTTCTGAGCCACTTGGATATTTTGAATTATTTGATGAAAATCAAGAAGAAGTGGATGAAGGGCAAGGATTTTATAATAAACATGGAAATGATTCTTGGGAATATCCTCAAAGAGGATTTGATTGGATAATGAGAGATCAAACGGGATACGATGATGAAGTCTCAGGTCAAATTTTTGAACAAAAAGAAAGAACAGAATATCAAAGATTAATATTCAAAGCAGCAGCAAATGATAATTATGCTTTTGAAGATGGAGCACATGTAAGAGATGCTTATGTGCATACTTTATCTCAATTAGCAGATTTGGAAATGGACGAAAGAACTTCTAAGTTTTGTGTCATTTATATTAATGGAGAATACTGGGGAGTATATGATATGAGAGAAAAAGTGGATGACCATGATTTTACAAAAGAGTATTATGACCAAGGTAAAGAATGGATTGATTTTATAAAAACATGGGGAGGTACTTGGGAAGAATATGGTTCAATAGCGGACTTTGAAACACTTCGACAATTTGTTTTAAATAATGATATGACTGATCCTGCAAATTATGATTTTGTTGGAGAACAATATGAATATCAAAGTTTAATTGATTACGTATTATTACATTCTCATATTGTAAGTAAGGATTGGTTAAATTGGAATACCGCTTTTTGGAGAGGAAGAAAGCCAACAGGTGGAGCAACAAAATGGAGATTTATTCTTTGGGATGAGGATGCAACATTTGGTCATTATATTAATTACACCAGCATTCCAGATGATAGCCCTACTGCAGATCCATGTAATGTAGAAATCGCGCTTCCCGATATTGATCCAGAAGGGCATATCGAAATGTTTAATAAACTATATCTGAATGAAGATTTTAAGCAAAATTATATCAATCGGTATGCTGACCTAAATAGTACTTTTTTCAGTTGTGATTATATGATTCCTTTATTGGATAGCATGGTAGCTGTAATAGAACCAGAGATGCAACAACAAATTGATAGGTGGGGTGGTACTTATGATGGATGGCTTGCTAATGTTCAAGAGCTTAAAGATTTTATTACAACTCGCTGTTCATTTATCAATACGGGAATTGTGGATTGTTATGATGTTACTGGTCCTTTTCCTTTAGAGGTGAAAATAGAACCTGTAAATTCTCCAAATAAAGTTAAAGTAAATACTATTGTACCAAACGCATTTCCTTATCAAGGAGAATATTTTGGAGGAATAGATATAGGATTAGAAGCACAACCTGGAATCAATTGGATATTCGATCATTGGGAAGTAGCCAATCAAACATTCGGACCTGATCAATTTGCCACGGCCATTGATTTAAGTATGGAAATGGGAGACACGATTACAGCATTTTTTCAACCAGGCGTTCCTTGTGCCAATCCAAATGGTTTAGTTGCTGACCCTTCTATGTTTGGAGTTAATTTTGAATGGAATGGCCCACTTAATACTGGTGTGATTAGTTATGAAGCACGATACAGAGAATTAGGTACCACCGACTGGATTTCTATTTCTACAGAAGAAGTCACTTATGAATTTAGTGGACTAGAAGCATGTACGGATTATGAGTTAGAAATTCGAGCAATTTGTGAATCTGCTTTAAGTTCATTTATCACTACTACATTTCAAACAGACTGTACAACAAATACATCTGAATTAGAGGGAAGTAATATTGCAAATTTTAAGGCTTTCCCAAATCCATTTACAGATTACTTAAATGTGGAGTTTGATTTAGCGCAATCTGAAAATATAACAATAGAATTACACACCATTCAAGGGCAACTTGTAATGCGTGAATCTAAAGGAAAACTATCAGGTGGAAAACATTTGATTAATGTACCTCTTAATAGTAATTGGAGTAATGGAATGTATTTGTTGAGGATTGTAACCGAAGAAGGATCAGTTGTCAAACGAGTAATGAAAGGTTATTAAAAATTATTTTTAGTAATTCATATTTTTCGAAAACCCTATTGAAGCAATTTACTTCAATAGGGTTTTTTGATTAAGTAACGGTCAAAAAATAAGTTCCCGATTTAGACGAGGATATTTTGTTCTCAGTTTTTATTTTAATGAGGGATAATTGTTAGCGTTAGCGATACTTTGACTGAATTAAAATGAAAAATGAGGGCAAAAGATTCCGTCCAAATCGGGAAATTATTATTTGACCGTTACTAAGAAACCAATGATTTTTTTTTACGTAAAATTCAATATAAAAAGCTTTAAAATAAATTATCAAATTTCAATTTTTAATCTAATTTTACGGATTAAATAATTTTTGAAAAAACAAAAAAATCATACAAAATGTCTTCAACAGTTACACATCCTCTTTCCCAAAGAATTCAGAGAATGTCTGAATCTGCAACTATTAAAATGGCTCAAATGGCTAGGGATTTAGGTGCTCAAGGGCATGATGTCATTAGTTTGAGTTTGGGAGAACCTGATTTTGATACACCACAGCATATCAAAGATGCAGCTGTAAAAGCTCTTCAAGATGGATTTACAAAATATACTCCTGTTCCGGGGTTGGTTCAATTAAGAGAAGCAATTGTAAAGAAATTTAAAAGAGATAATAATTTAGATTTTACAATTAATCAAATTGTTGTTTCTAATGGAGCAAAACAATCGATTGCAAATCTTTCATTGACACTTTTAGATGAAGGAGATGAGGTAATAATTTTTTCACCATACTGGGTTTCTTATTACGAAATTGTAAGACTGGGTGGAGGAGTACCTGTACCATTATATGCAGGTATTGAACAAGATTTTAAGGTTACTGCGGAGCAGGTTCGAGCGGCAATCAATGAAAAAACGAAATTGATTTTATTTTCTTCTCCTTGTAATCCTACGGGTTCAGTTTATACTCATGATGAATTAAAAGGTATTGCTGATGTCATTGCCGAGCATGATGATATTTATATTATTGCTGATGAAATATATGAGTATATTAATTTTACAGATGGTCATGTAAGTATTGGATCTTTTGAAAATGTAAAAGATAAAACAGTTACGGTAAATGGTTTTTCAAAAGGATTTGCTATGACTGGATGGAGACTAGGATATATTGGCGCACCGCTTTGGATAGCAAAAGCATGTGCTAAAATGCAAGGACAGTTTACAAGTGGTGCTACTGCTTTTGGTCAAATGGCAGGTGCACATGCGCTTAATTCTTCTCTTGAGCCTACAATGAAAATGAAAGCAGCCTATTTAAAAAGAAGAGAATTAGTCAAGTCATTATTATCTGAAATCAAAGGGATGAAGATCAATGACCCACAAGGTGCATTTTATATTTTTCCAGATATCAGTTATTTCTTTGGGAAAAGTGATGGGACTACCACCATAAATAATGCAAATGATTTTTGTGAATATATTTTACAGACGGTTTATGTTGGGGTAGTGACTGGGGCTGCATTTGGAGCTGATAATTGTTTCCGAATTTCATATGCTGCTTCTGAAGAGAATTTGACCGAAGCTTTAAGAAGAATTAAGAAAGCTTGTGAGAAATTAAAATAAGCTTTTTAGGTTAAAGATTATTGACCCTAAAAAAAAGGTTTGCTTAATATTTGACTGAAATAAGCAGACCTTTTTTGTTGAAATTCTGTCTCCAATCTTAAATTTAGCGTTACAAATAATGAAACGATTTAAATTTCGTTTTAAACATAGTTATTAGGTGACAGAAATTTTATGAAAAAATCGATAATCTTATTATTCATTTTCTATTCCATAGGTCTTGTAGCGCAAAATTTTTTAGCAAATCCAAGTTTTGAAGAGTTTAATAAATGTGAGGAATTTGGTTCAAAATGCGCCCCAGAGGCTTGGTTTAGAGTTCCTCCACAAGATTTGACTGTATCGGATAAAGTCAAAAAAATGCCACATCAAGGCCGAGTATCTGAAATTTTAGTAATTGAAAATGTTAAGCATCCGCTTAGCAGGCGTGTATTTTTATATACTAAAATCCTTTGTCCTTTAATTGAAGGAAACGAATATCAATTATCTTTTTTCTTAAATAATTTGGATCGAAATCGATTTAAAGTTGAAGCCTTATTTTCTGAAAAAGAATTAATTGCTGGCGTGCAAAATCCATTAAATTATCAACCCAGCCTTGTCTTTTCCAATCAGCAAAAAATTGAATTAGAAGAAGAAACAGGATGGAAAAAAGTTCAATCGACTTATGTTGCAACTGGAAGGGAAAAATTTTTAACGTTAGGTTATTTTTCCAAAAAAGAATTTAAAGTACTTCCAAGTGAGGTGAATAATTCAAAAGGTGATATTATTATTTTGATTGATGATATTGAATTAAAACCACTTGACCCTGACGAAATTATTTGCCCTGAATTTGATTTAGAGAAAATAAATATTTACTCCCAGAACTATCGCCATACCCTAAAAATATCCGTTGATTCAGTTCCTGAGATTCCTACTTTTGTTACTCCAGAATGGAAAAATAATTTTTTCGAATCTCCTGAAGAGGAGATTGAAAATTCGATTGAAAAAGAAGAAGAGATTGAAAAGAAAACTCCTCGCCCAGTATTTTCAAATCGTACATGGTGCGAAAAAGATACGATAGTTTTTGAAATACCATTTGTGGCTTTTGATTTTGACCAAATCCAAATTAAAGAAGAATTTAAATCTCGCCTTGATAGTTTTGCATTGCAAATTGAATATTTAAATCCAGAGAAAATTCAATATATCGGTCATACCGATAGTATGGGAACAGGGACTTACAATAAAAAACTTTCCACCAATCGAGCTTTGTCTGTCCAAAAATATTTACATCAGTTTGAATTTTTTAAAAACGCCTCTAGCGAAATAATTGGTATGGGAGAGTCTTTACCAAAAGCAGATAATAATACTTTGGAAGGTCGTCAAATGAATAGACGTGTAGAAATTGTTATTTTTAAGCGAAAGAGTTTTAGTTCACAATAGAGTTAATTTAATAGAAGTTTTTTTATGATAATTTCATCTGAATTACTACAACAAAGCATTCATTTCCTATCTCTAAATCCACCACGAATTGAAAAATGCCTTCGACGAATTATGGAGGAGGAGGTTTGGAAAAAGCCGAATTCAAATACCAATAGTATTGGAAATTTAATCCTTCATCTTTGTGGAAATATCACGCAATATATACATTCTAGTTTAGGAAATAATAAAGATATAAGAGAACGAGATTTAGAATTTTCTATAGAAGGCGGATATTCAAAAAATGAATTACTTGAAAAAATAACATCAGTAACCAATAAGGCAATAGAGATTATTGGAAATACATCAGATGAAGAATTGCTAAGGAAAAGGAACGTACAAGGATTTGAATATACAGGAGTTGGAATTATCATCCATGTTACAGAACACTATTCCTATCATGTAGGGCAGATAGCTTATTGGACAAAGTTATTGTACGATTCCGATTTAGGATTTTACGAGGATTATGATTTGAATAAATTAAATGAATAAAAAAAGGGTTCGCTATCATCCATTCTCTGATAATTCTTTTTAGTATCAGATGATAGTGAACCCTTTTTAGGTTAAGAGAAAAGGGAAATAATAGCATGCTATTATTTCCCTTTGTTTTAAGATAAGGCTTGTGGCTCCGAAGCATCGGAAGTCACAATAATTTCTTTTGCTTTGTCTAAAATAGTAGTGTCTTTAATGTTAACGATTCCACCATCAGGACCAGCTTGAAGGTGCCATGTGGCATTTTGTCCAGGAGTCTTTTTAGCTCCAAAAAAGTTTCTTACGGTTTGTTCTTCGAGATTTAAGTCTTGTGCAATTTTGCGAATGCTACCAGTTGGGAGGGCATGTTTAATATTTCTTAATTCTTTAAAGGTAATATTCATATTCATAGAAGTTTTAGAAAAGAGTTAATGAATAAAAGAATTATCAGAGAATAGTAATTATATTGGAAAGTTAGGAAAAACGAAATAATTATCAAAGGTTTATGAATAAAAAATAAATAAAATTTTGAGAAAAGCGAATTATTTGAAACTTATACATATAATAAATATATTAAATGTGATAAAGTCGCTTTATATTTTTTGCTATTTTTATTAGGAGAAACACACCATTATAGATGACTTAATTTGGTTTTAGATGAATTAATAAGATCAATTTGAACCCTAATCATTAGAATCATCTTTCCTAGCAACTTCAGCTTTTTTATTGGCTTCTCTTGCATAAATTAATTCTTGATCCAACTTTTCAGCAAAATCACTATCCTCAAAAGGATCTAAAAACATCTGTGCAAATTGCAAATTCTTATCAGCCTCCTTATAATTTTGTTGACTTTTAAATTCCATTCCTATTGCATACCATGCTAATGAAAAATTCTTTTCAATATCTTCTTCTCCACCAAGACTTGTTTTTGATATCATTTTTGCTAAGGCATCAGGATCGCCTGATAATTTTAAACCACTCTTTTGAGTAAAAACTACTCTATTTTTTAAATTTCCATTTTGCCAGATATGTGTAATTTTTGAACCATCATCAAATTGGAAAACACTTTTACCATCCATCTTTCCATCTACCCAATTTCCTGTTAAGGTATCACCTGATTCGAAAGCAAGTGTTCCAACTCCATTTTTTTCTCCCTTAAAGTAAGTAATCAAAAGTTCGCTTCCATCTTCTCTTTTATATCTGCCTTGACCATGCACCTTACCGTTTACCCAAGTTCCCCAAAATATTTCATTTCCAATAAATCTCATCACCCCTTCACCATCCATTTTTCCATTTTTGAAATCACCGATATATTCATTTCCACATGGAAATATAAAAGCACCTTTTCCATCCATTTTCCCATTCTTCCAATCTCCATAATATTCGCTGTTATCTTCAAAAATTATTTTTCCAATCCCATGTGGCTTATCGTTTTTGAAATCACCTTTGTACTTGAATTTTTCTGGAGAAACTAATTTACCGACTCCATCCATTTTCCCATTCGAAAAACTTCCCTCATAAATTGAACCGTTTTTCCAAACAATTTTACCTTTACATTTGTCATATATAGGTGTACAATCATTTGAAATGATTTCGGAAGACGGTTTATGATAATTTAGATACTGATTTTGATTAGGGCATTCAAATTGCCCGAAGGAAGGAGTTGTCGAAATAAAAATAGTAAGCAAAACGCCAAGTAAAAATTTTTCCATAATGTGTGATTGATGAAAATGAATAACTTTGGCGTGGTAAAAAAGAGAAAGGAGGGAAAATTTAATTTTGATAAAAAAGGATTAACAAAAAGCATCCTTTTTTATTTTATAAACTTAACCATCTTTTAATTTATTTATATCCTCTCAATCATATTATTGTGACAAAGTATAAACGAACAAACCAATAAAATGTCAAAATGAAAAAAGCTCAAATAATTCGACTGTTTATCCTTGCCTTGATTATTTTGCTAGGTGCATTTTTAACTACTCACGAATTAAATTCAACATTTAAGTCAGGAATTGGAATGCTGATGGCAGTTCTTACTGGATTGTGGGTACTTAGTTTGATAATAAAAGATGCAAGTATAATTGATATCTTTTGGGGAATTGGATTTGTGATTATAGCTTGGTTTTATGCCTATAATGTTGTGGATGGCGAATGGAGCAATTTAGGAGTAAGAAATCAAATTTACCTTGCTATTATTTCATTATGGGGGGTAAGGCTTGGCCTTTATTTGGCCTATAGAAATATTGGAAAACCTGAAGATTATCGCTATGCCCAATGGCGAAAAGACAATGGTGCCAAATGGTGGTGGCTTTCTTTTATTAGGGTATTTGCTTTGCAAGGATTTTTGTTATGGTTGATTTCTGCGGTGTATTTACCAAGTTTAAGTGTTGATGCTGAAATCGGAATTTTCGAAATAGTTGGAATTGCATTTTGGGCAATCGGTTTATTTTTTGAAGCGGTAGGTGATTGGCAATTAATGCAATTCAAAAAAGATCCAAATAATAAAGGAAAAGTGATGGATAAAGGAGTTTGGAAATATACAAGACATCCTAACTATTTTGGAGATGCCATGGTTTGGTGGGGTTTTTATATTTATTCCTTATCCAATCCTGATAGTTGGATTTTTATTTTTTGCCCAATAATCATGACATTTTTTTTACTTAAAGTTTCAGGAGTAGCGATGTTGGAAGTGAAGTTAAAAAAATCAAAGCCTCAGTATGCGGAATATATTAGAAAAACATCTTCTTTTATTCCTATGCCTCTGAAGGATTGATTTCGAAAAGGTTTTGATTTTGGCCGCTGACTTGCGCAGACTTTTTATGACTTTTAGAAATACGTATTTGTTTTTTTCTTTTACATTTAAGAACGACTTAAGGTTTCTATTTTTCTAAAAAAAATACACGGGCTAAGGAAAGTCATAAAAAAGTCAGCGCAAGTCAGCGGCCAAAATTTAAAACTTTTCGAGATCACCAATCAAGAATTTTCCAAAATCACATTAGTTAATTGAGCGGCAGTTTTTACACCAGCTTGATGCCATAATTTTTTTCCATTTTTAAAAAGCATAAAAGTAGGAACCCCCATAACCCCCATATCCGCAGCCATTTTTGCATTTTTATCTACATCAATTTTTATGACTTTTCCTTTTCCTGAAATATTATTCGCTACTTCTTGAATTACAGGACTCATTGCCATACATGGACCACACCATGTTGCATAAAAATCTACCAAGATTGGTTGATCTCCATTTAATAATTCTTGAAAGGTTGGTTTCTTATTCATTTGAATTTTATTTTTACCTTGTGCTTGAAAAAACACAAAGGTAAAAAAATACAATTTATATAATTGCAATAGGAATGACTTACCCACAAATCATAAAAGACCTTAAAGCAAAGAAATATGCTCCTGTATATTTACTACATGGAGATGAGTCATATTACATTGATAAGATATCCAAATACATTGAAGAAAATGTATTGACAGAAGGGGAGAAGTCCTTTAATCAGATGATTATGTATGGAAAAGATACAGATCATAAAACACTCATTGATACCTGTAGCCGCTATCCAATGATGGCTTCTCATCAAGTCGTGATCTTAAAGGAGGCACAAGATATGAAAACGCTAAAAGAGTTGTTGCCTTATATCTTAAAGCCAGTTCCTACCACAATCTTGGTATTTTGTTATAAACATAAAAAATTTGATGGCCGTACAAAGTTTGGAAAAGCAGTTAAAGCAAATGCAGTCGTTTTTGAGTCGAAAAAATTATATGACAATAAAATTCCAGATTGGATTCAGTCCTATTTAAAAAATAAAAAATTAGAGATTACTCCTTCAGCAGCAGCTTTGGTGGCAGAATATCTCGGAACGGATTTATCAAAAGTCAGTAATGAGTTGGATAAATTAGCAATCAATTTAGCCAAAGGAACTACAGTAGATGAAAAACATATCCAAGAACAAATAGGAATTAGTAAAGAGTATAATGTTTTTGAATTACAAAAAGCATTAGGTTCAAAAGATGTAGTCAAGTCCAATCGAATAATAAATTATTTTATTTCTAATCCAAAGAAAAATCCACTAGTCGTAGTTGTAGGGACATTGTTTAATTTTTTTAGTAAAGTATATTTGACTCATTTTTTGAAAAATAAATCAGAAGGGGAGATGATGAGTTCATTGGGTGTACGTCATGCTTTTTTCCTAAAAGATTATAAACTAGCAGCTCGTAATTATCCAATTTTAAAATCGAAAAAGGTAATTTCTATTTTAAGAGAATATGATTTAAAATCAAAAGGTGTAGAAAGAAATAGTACCTCCGATGGAGATTTGATGAAAGAAATGGTTTTTAAAATATTGCATGATTAATAGAAATGTGATGTTTTTTATTTTATAAAAAACTGATAATCAATAACTTGCAACTGTTTTGTTTTGTTCGTTGTAAAACAATGAGAATTTAAATCGAATAAAATTTTATATTGATTTGCTTTTATCAAAAAAAGTCCTTTACCTTTACAGCATAAAAAAAATAACAATGTTTCATTTAAACGTAAATACTAAATCATGGTGGTGGCACAACTTTTACTCCGACTCGGGTAAGATATAAGTGCTTCTATTGTGTAAAAATGCAACGAAAAAAGTGCCTAATCGTTTACTCGGTTAGGCACTTTTGTTTTTTCCTATTTGAAATCATTTTAATAAAAATAAAACAATGTTAACAAAACAATTGCAAAAGATAAAAATCAAGACTATCGCAAAAAAATATCTTGCAGATACGACTACTCCTGTAAGTATTTATATGAAAATTCGAGATCATTTTGACAGTTCACTTCTTCTGGAAAGTACTGATTTTCGAAGTGTCGAAAATTGCTTTTCATTTGTATGTATGGATCCAATTGCGAGTTTTGAAGTAAATGGAAAAACGATTCAAACTCAAAATACAGAAGGAGAAATTACTGATGAAGTAATAAAATCTCACGATGAAGTTCCTTTCAGAATGAATCAATTTATGAATCAATTTGAAGTGGAAATTCCTGAAAATTACAAAGGTGTAAATGGATTTTTTGGGTATATGTCATTTGAAGCGGTTCAATATTTTGATACTTTGAATTTTGATGAGGACAAAAGAAAGATGGATATCCCTGAAGTGAATTACAAACTTTTCAGATATATCATAGCCATTAATCACTTCAATGATGAATTATATATTTTAGAAAATATACCTACGAGTCAAGAATCGTCTATTGAGAAAATTGAAGCTTTATTGAGTAATCAGAGTTTTGGTCAATATCAATTTAAAATGGAGGGTGATGAAAAATCAAACATCACAGATGACGAATTTAAGCACATGGTAACCAAAGGAAAAGAGCATTGCCAAGTTGGAGATGTTTTTCAAGTGGTCTTCTCTCGGCAGTTTCAGCAGCAATTTTCAGGCGATGAATTTAATGTATATCGTATCCTACGTTCTATTAATCCTTCTCCATACCTTTTCTTTTTTGATTACGGAAATTATAAAATATTTGGTTCTTCTCCTGAAGCGCAAATGGTCATTAAAAATGATGTCGCTAGTGTAAATCCTATTGCAGGAACTTATAAAAGAACTGGAAATGATGAAGAAGATCGTGTCAAAGCTCAACAATTATTACGTGACCCAAAAGAGAATGCAGAACACATGATGTTAGTTGATTTAGCGAGAAATGATTTGAGTAGGCATTGTACAAAAGTTCGAGTAAGTGAGCTAATGGAGATTCAATATTTTAGTCACGTCATTCATCTAGTTTCAAAAGTGGATGGAGATTTACCTAAAGATTATAATCCAATTAAAGTGCTTGGAGATACCTTTCCAGCAGGTACACTTTCAGGTGCTCCAAAATATAAAGCCATCGAATTAATCAATAAATATGAAAATCAAAATCGTGCATTTTATGGTGGCACAATTGGTTTTATAGGATTTAATGGAGACCTCAATCAGGCGATTACTATTCGATCTTTTTTAAGTAAAAATAATACGTTGTACTATCAAGCGGGCGCAGGAATTGTTACTCAAAGTAATGAAGAACATGAGTTGCAAGAAGTGAATAACAAATTAGGTGCACTCAAGCAAGCTCTAAAAAGAGCAGAAGAACTTTAAAAATGAATAATTAAAAATGAATAATGAATACTATTGTAATAGTATTGTTGTTGTTTATAAAATATTGAAAATCAATTAATTATGAAAATATTGATGTTGGACAATTATGATTCATTTACCTATAATCTAGTTCAATATTTAGAAGAAATAACTGGAGAACCTTTGGATGTTTTTAGAAATGACCAAATTACTTTGGAAGAAGTAGGTGCATATGACACTATTATTTTGTCCCCTGGGCCAGGTGTTCCCAAAGATGCAGGTATAATGTTACAAGTTATCGAGAAATACGCATCGTCTAAAAATATATTTGGAGTTTGCCTTGGTTTACAAGCGATAGGAGAAACCTTCGGAGGTGAATTGGCCAACCTTGATAAAGTATATCATGGCGTTCAAACTTCGATTATTAAAGTAGAAGATGATGAACCTATTTTTGAAAATATACCGACTGTTTTCGAGGCTGGACGTTACCACTCTTGGGTAGTGAAAAAAGAAAATTTGCCTGATTGCTTGGAAGTAACGGCAATTGATAAAAAAGGAATTGTAATGGCTGCAAGTCACAAAGAATATAATGTACGTGGCGTACAATTTCATCCTGAATCCATCATGACTCCAGAGGGAAAACTGATGCTTAAAAACTTTTTAACCTATTCCTCAAACCTATCTAAAACAAAAATATCTTCCGATGAAACATATTCTCACTAGACTTTTTGAACACAAACAATTAAACCGAAAAGAAGCGAAAGATGTGCTGGTTAAAATTTCAAATGGAGATTTTAACGAAGCTCAAATCGCAGCATTTATAAGTGTTTATTTGATGAGATCAATTTCTGTAAATGAATTGTTAGGATTTCGAGATGCATTGTTAGAATTGTGTCGCCCCTTTGATATTGAAGGGATGGAAAGTATTGATATTGTAGGAACGGGTGGTGATGGAAAAAACACTTTTAATATCTCAACACTTTCATCTGTAGTAGTTGCAGGTGCGGGTTACAAAGTTACCAAACATGGTAATTATGGGGTCTCCTCATCTTGCGGTTCTTCCAATGTTTTAGAATATTTAGGCTATCAATTTACTAACGATACGGATGTTTTGAAAAAACAATTAGACAAAGCCAATATTTGTTTTTTACATGCTCCATTATTTCATCCCGCGATGAAAGCTGTTGCGCCCGTTCGAAGGCAATTAGGAGTCAAGACCTTTTTTAATATGCTTGGACCTTTGGTGAATCCTGCGCAACCTGCAAAGTCATTGTTAGGAGTTTTTAATTTAGAGTTAGCAAGATTATACCAATATATTTTTCAAAAAACAAAAAAGCGTGATGCAGCGATAGTTTACTCTATGGATGGTTATGATGAGATCTCGTTGACTTCTCCTTTTAAATTGAGACAGAATAACACGGAGCAATTGCTTCGACCTTCTGATATTGGAAAGTCATTGTTACAACAATCGGAGTTACATGGCGGCGGTGATGTTCCTTCTTCAGCAAAGATATTTATGGATGTCCTTTCAGGTAGTGGAACTTCTGCACAAATAGATGTGGTAAGTACCAATGCTGGTGTAGCGATCCATTGTCTAAAACCTGAGACTGATATTAAAGATTGTATTGCAGAAGCAAATGAAGCCTTGATGAACGGAAAAGCATTACAACAATTTAAAATTTTATTGAATTAAGAATAACCTCTCTAAATTTCCCATAAAATACTGATAATGAACATTTTAGAAAAAATAACAAACCATACCCGTACAGTCGTAGAAGAACGAAAAAAGAATTTGCCAATATCCTCATTGGAACAAAGCATGTACTTCTCTAGAGAAGTATTTTCTTTAAAAAAGAATTTAGAGCAAATGTCTTTTGGAATCATTGCTGAATTTAAAAAGCAATCACCTTCCAAAGGAGTCATACATGAAAATCCAAATGTAGAAGAAATCGTTTCAAAATATGTAGCAGCAGGAGTTGCAGGATGTTCCGTTTTGACAGATGAAGAATTTTTTGGAGGAAGTAATGCTGACTTGGTACATGCTAGACAAAAAGTTGAAGCACCTATTTTACGAAAAGATTTTATTATTGATGAGTATCAATTGATAGAAGCAAAATCAATGGGCGCAGATGTGATTTTACTTATTGCAGAGTGCTTGACAAAAGAAGAATTATTTCAGTTAGCTAAAACAGCGAAGGGTTTAGGATTAGAAATATTAATGGAAATCCACTCTGAAAAGCAATTAGCAAAAGTGAATGAGTACGTAGATATTGTAGGAGTGAATAATCGAGACTTAGAAACATTTTCTGTCGATATTCATACTTCTCTAAATTTAGTGGATAAAATTCCAAACGATTTTGCAAAAATTTCTGAGAGTGGAATTTCAAATTCGATGAGTGTGGTGAGATTAAATCAAGCTGGTTTTAAAGGTTTTTTAATTGGCGAACATTTTATGAAAACTGAAAACCCAGGGCAGTCTTGCAAGTTATTTATTGAAGAAGTTCAAAGCCAAATTTTAGCTTTAAATTAATTTCTTTAGCGATGGGAAAACAAGAATTTAAAATTAAAGTTTGCGGAATGCGGGAGCCTGAAAATTTAGAGGAACTGCTTCAACTTCCAATCGATTATGTAGGTTTAATTTTTTATAAAAAATCAAAGAGATTTGTTGAAAATAATTTACCAAAAATCAACTTTCAAGGAAAAGAAATAGTAGGAGTTTTTGTAGATGAATCGATTGATTTTATTTTGGATAAAAGTAAAGAATACAGTTTTTCAACAATACAATTACATGGAAAGGAATCCATTGGTTTTTGTAAGAAATTAAAAGAAAAGAATTTTACAATCATTAAAGCCTTTTCAGTAAATGGTGAATTTGATTTTTCCCAAACGAAAAACTACGAACCATTCTGTGATTATTTTTTATTTGATACAAAAGGAAAATTACCTGGTGGAAATGGTTATACTTTCGATTGGGAAATTCTTAAAAAATACTACGGAGAAACTCCATTTTTTCTAAGCGGAGGAATAAATAATACCCACAATAAAACGCTTAAAGAGCTGAATATCAAACAGTTACATGCAATAGACTTAAATAGTGGTTTTGAAATAAAACCAGCATTAAAAGATATTTCTTTATTGAAAAAATTTATTGAAGATGTTAGATCAGAAAATTAAACAAAAAAAGTATAACGTTGATGAGCAAGGATTTTATGGTGAATTTGGAGGCGCCTTTATCCCTGAAATGTTGTACCCAAACGTAGAACACCTTCGAAAAAATTATGTAGAAATAATGAGTGAGGCGGCTTTTCAAAAGGAGTTCAGAAACCTTTTGAAAGATTATGTTGGAAGGCCTTCACCACTTTATTTTGCTCAAAAATTATCGAAACATTACAACACCAAAATCTATCTTAAAAGAGAAGATCTAAATCATACCGGTGCTCATAAAATTAACAATACGATTGGCCAAATTTTAATGGCAAAACGTTTGGGTAAAACTCGAATTATTGCAGAAACTGGGGCAGGGCAACATGGAGTAGCAACCGCAACAGTTTGCGCCCTTGCTGGATTGGAATGTATTGTTTTTATGGGAGAGGTAGATATCAAACGACAAGCTCCAAATGTAGCAAGAATGAAAATGTTAGGTGCTAAAATTGTACCTGCAAAGAGTGGAAGTAGAACGTTAAAAGATGCGACTAACGAAGCGATTAGAGATTGGATCAATAACCCAAATGATACCCATTATATTATTGGTTCGGTAGTTGGGCCGCATCCATATCCAGATATGGTAGCTCGTTTTCAATCTGTCATAAGTGAAGAAATGAAATGGCAACTCAAAGAACAAACAGGTCATGAAAATCCTAACACTATAATTGCATGTGTTGGTGGAGGTAGTAATGCGGCAGGTGCTTTTTACCATTATTTAGAAGATGAAGAGGTAAAATTAGTTGCAGTTGAAGCATCTGGTTTGGGAAATGAAACAGGACATTCGGCAGCAACAAGTGTACTTGGGAGCAAAGGTGTTCTTCATGGGAGCCGAACACTTTTGATGCAAACTCCTGATGGGCAAGTGGTTGAGCCTTATTCAATTTCTGCTGGTTTGGATTATCCAGGAATTGGTCCGATGCATTCTCATTTGATTCGGTCGGGTAGGGCAGATGTCTTTGGAGCTACAGATGAAGAAGCGTTACATGCTGCAAGAAAATTAGCGATGATGGAAGGAATTATTCCAGCTTTGGAAAGCGCTCATGCTTTTGCAGTTTTGGAAAAAATGACTTTTGACGAAAATGAAATTGTTGTAGTCAACCTTTCGGGAAGAGGCGATAAGGATCTTGCAACCTATACTGATTTTTTTAAATTGTAAACTTTAAATCAAAATCAAAAAATAAGAATCTTCAATAGTTTTGATTTTGATTGATTTAAATTTTTAAGCATGAATCGTATTCAAAAATTATTTTCTGAAAAGAAAAGAGATATTTGTAACATATATTTTACGGCTGGTTTTCCAAACTTAAATGATACCGAAAAAATCATTTTAAATTTAGAAAAGGCTGGTGCTGATATGGTAGAAATTGGTATGCCTTATTCTGATCCATTGGCTGATGGAGAGACTATTCAACAAAGTGGTTCTGTTGCTTTAAAGAATGGAATGAACTTACCTCTACTATTTGAACAGATAGAAAGTACTCGTAAAAAAGCAGATATTCCAATGGTCATGATGGGATATTTTAATCAAGTGATGCAGTATGGTGAAGAAACTTTTTTTCAAAAATGCAAAGAGGTAGGTATTGATGGATTGATTCTTCCTGATCTTCCAGCAGTTATTTATGAGTCTGATTATCAGAGACTTATGCAGAAGTATGATTTAAATAATATCTTTTTGATTACACCACAGACGCCTGAGGAAAGAATGATTTATTTGGATGGGTTGAGTTCTGGATTTTTATATATGGTGGCAGATGCTTCCATAACAGGTAAACAAAAAGATATTTCTAACAATCAAATTGCATATTTTGAACGGATGCAAAAAATGAATTTTAAGAATCCTCGTTTGATTGGATTTGGAATTGCTGACCATCAAAGTTTTTCAACTGCTTGTCAATATTCTAATGGAGCAATTATTGGAAGCGCATTTATTCGAGCATTGGAAAAATCGAATAATTTGGAAGAAACGATTTTTGATTTTATTGGCAAAATTAAAGGACGGATTGTTGTTTAATTTTTGTTTGGAATGGTTTAAATTTGTTTGATGTGATTTGGGATAGTTTGAATTTGTTGGATAACTACCTCAAACAAATTCAAACTATCCCAAACAAAAACCTAAGAAAGCTTAGCAACAATTTCACCTTTCTTTACCGTTAAAGCAATCTGTTTAATTTTCTTTTTTGAAGAATAGAAATCATAACAAGCATCTTCCAAATATTCAAGAAGTGCATATTTTAATCCTCTTGCTCCAGTTTCTCTAGTGAATGCATCTTCCACAACTTTATCCATTACCTTTTCATCGATTTTAAGTTTTGCTCCTTCTAATTCTAATTCCTTTGCATATTGTTCGATTGTATTCTTTTTAAGAATCAGCTTCAATTCTTCTCTACCCAAGGCGTGAAATGGAACAATTCTAGAAAACCTACCAATCAATTCTGGCATCATTCCATATTGCTCGAAATAGGAAACTTTGTCTACATCTTCACGATGGTAAGAAACCGCAACTTTATTTGGATGCTCAAAATCCTCCATTTGTTTTCCAAAACCAATTTGCTTTTTTGAGGCATTTACGATTTGACGAAAACCTGAAAATGCACCACTTGCAATAAAAGTTACATTCTCCGTATTAAATGGCCGACGTTCAGCATAAGAAGAATGAGTAATACTAGTCGGCACATTTAGAGAAGCACCTTCCAGCATTTTTAGCAGCTCTTTTTGAACTCCTAAGCCTCCTACATCCTTGGTCGTTCCTGCACCTGAGAAAACTGCATTATTTTTACCTGTTGAGATTTTATCAAATTCATCAATACAAACAATTCCAATGGAAGCGATTATCGGATCTTGTGCAGCTTGAATTAAACGAGTCAAAATGGCAACCGGATCAGTTCCAACATAACCAGTTTCAGAGTAAGAAGTGATATCAATAATGACGGTAGGAAGGTGAAGGATTTGGTTAAATAAGGTTTCTACCAAAAAAGTCTTACCACAACCAGTAGGCCCTATCATTAAATAATTTTCTTTGGAAGGTAAAAGCCGTTTATCAATTTTGTCAACAAAGATTTTTCGTAAACGATTGACATGTCGAAAAGCTAAAAGACTGATTGCTTTCTTGGCTTTGTCTTGACCGATGTAACCATATTTTTCAATTTCTTTATAGAGTTGAGCAGGAGTTAATTTTGGTAATTCGTTTAAAAAATCTGCTACATGTTCTTGATCGTGGAAATTTTCCACGGAAGAGTAATTCATCTTAAAAGTGTTTAAATGTAAATATATTTGTCAAAAAACAATATATTAACAATTATCTACATCGGAAAGTTCCTTGCTGCTTTTCTCAATAATCCTTTTATGGCATCTGGTGCGTAATCGCTTGGAAAACCAGATTGTGAACTATCATATTTCCACTCTATTCTGCCCCTCTTTTTTTCATAAACATTAAGAACAGTAGAGACTCGATTATTTCCACCTGTGTATCTTAGAAAATCATCTCCATGCCATTTCATTTTGTTTTTATATTGGTAAACTGTCGCATAAATTATGGCATCTACTTTTAATGCTTTTGCTAATTGTTTTTTTGACATAGAATAAACTTGTTCATCCGTTATTCCCTTTTTTTTGAGTCTTTTATTGGTATCGTTAACATGTTGAAATTTCACCTTTCTAGTAGACTTTGCTAACTCTCTTAAAATATATCGATACAAATCTCTCTGCATTGTCCTCGCTTTTTTTCGCTCATAATTTTCAACCATAGAAATGGTAACACCTTCAGGAAGGTGCTCGACACTCGTTCGGATATCAAAAGGAAGGATTGCAATTTTCTTGTAATGAAATTTCTCTGAAGGTGAGCGATCTTCATTTGTAAATGGAAAACAACCACAAAACAAAATGGGAAGGAGCAAAGTAAAAGCTAGTTTTTTCATATCTTAATTTTTGGAAATCATCAGGAAGAAATTGTTAGAAAGTACAACCTGCTTTTTCTAACATAAAACTAGAAAAGATGTTTCAAGGGTTTTTCTAATTCGATAGTTTATTTCATAAAAATAGGAAAAATTAATATTTTCTTACTAGAATAAATAATTTTAACAAATGTATTGTCGGCAAACCACTACCTCAATATTAATACTGGGGTAAACTTTGATCTATTTCTTTGCTGTATTTTAAAATTCCACCTTCTAAATTATAAAGGTTTTCAAATGGAAATAATTCAAGAAGGCTTTGAATTGCCTTTGTACTTCGCCCACCACTTTTACAATGAACGATTACTTTTTTCTCTTTTGAAATAAGATGAATGTTTTGTTCAATGGTAGCTAGTGGAATAGAGGTGCCTCCAAGAGTAGCAATATCTAATTCAAAAGGTTCACGTACATCGATAAGCTGAAAATCTTCATCATTATCCTTCATTGATTTTAATTCATAAACTGAGATTTGTTGAATGGATTTGTTGTCCTTAATGTCTTCTATTCCGCAAAACTGTTCGTAATTTATCAATTTTGTAATTTTATTGTTAGGGTTCTTTTTTATTTTTAAAATTCTAGTGGTAAAACTTGCAGCATCCATCAAAAAGAAACGTCCAACTAATGGCTCTCCAACTCCTGTAATAACTTTGATAACTTCATTAGCTTGCATGCTACCGATGATTCCAGGAAGCACTCCAAGGACTCCTCCTTCAGCACAATTTGGAACCATGCCTGGGGGAGGAGGTTCGGGAAAAATATCTCGATAATTCGGGCCTCTAGTGCCATCCTCATTTAAATAATTAAAAACAGAAACTTGACCTTCAAACCGATAAATACTTGCGTAAACATTTATTTTATTTGATAATACACATGCATCGTTCACTAAATATCTTGTTGGGAAATTATCAGTACCATCTGCAACTACGTCATAGTCTTTAATTATTTCAAGTGCATTATCTTTTGTAAGAGGAATGTTATAAACTTTGAAGTTTACATAAGGGTTTAATTTTTTTAAACGTTGGTGAGCTGTTTCAGCTTTGGATTTTCCAATATCATCAATGGTAAATAAAACTTGCCGTTGCAAGTTGCTATCATCTACTACATCAAAATCTATGATTCCTATATTGCCAACTCCAGCAGCCGTTAGATATAATAGCATTGGACTTCCAAGTCCACCCGATCCAACCACAAGTACACTTGCGGCTTTTAATTTTTTTTGCCCTTCAATATTGAATTCTGGAATGGCAATATGTCGACTATATCGTGCTAATTCAGAAGGACTTAAATCTATCTTATCACTCATTTTTAATATATCTTTTCAATGTTTCAAAATTCATTTTGTATAAGAACTTAAAAGTAGCGAATTAATAGGGATTTAATAATCTTTCGATATCCACAATATTTTTCTTTTTCTTGGAAAAAAAATATTACTTTTAAGTTAAATTAGGATGCATTTTAATTGTTTAGGATATTTCCTTTTTTTTATTTTTGCACTTCTTTACGCACCCCGAATATTTTAATAATCTAACCTTACTGTTTCATTAGCAAGTCTATATAAGTAAACAAATCTTGAATCGCTAGTTTCAATTTGGGTTTGCTGATAACTAGTGGAACGAATTTTGCATATTTTTTTTAATTATATGAAAAAATATTTTATTCTGATTCATGAGAGAGAATAACCAACATATCACAAGATTTTTTCTTTTTGCAATTTTACTCTTATTCTTTGAGTATGCGGTTGCATTTCCTCACCAAAACAATTTTCCACCTATTGAAAAAGAAGTTGAAATATACAATCTAAAAACAATTAATTCCAAGGGTTTAGATTTTTGTGCTATTCCATATGGTGACGGGATCGTATTTACCTCATCAAGGAATCAGCCAGGCGGTGCATCATCTCCAGCTTTTTTTAAGAAAAAATATTTTGATCTTTTTTACTCCGAAAAAAATGATACAGGAAGATACTTAAAACCTCAAAAATTAAAAGGAAGTATTAATGGTGAATTACATGATGGGACAGCATCTTTTAGCGATGATGGAACGATGATGTATTTTACTAGAAATGATCAAAGGAGAAAAGGTGTCGTAGGGCTTAAAATATTTTCTGCCGAAATGGTGGAAGGACAATGGATAAATGTGGAAGAACTTCCTTTTAATAGTGAAAAGTTTTCAAATTGCCATCCAACTATTTCTGAAGATAACCAAAGATTATATTTTGCTTCTGATCGTGCAGGAGGTTTTGGAGGAATGGATATTTATGTATCTAAATTAGTCAATGGAAAATGGAGTGAACCTGAAAATTTAGGAGTAAATGTTAATTCCTCTGGAAATGAACTTTTTCCATATATAGATAGAAATGGAGATTTGTTTTTCTCTTCTGATGGAAAAGGAGGTCTAGGTCGATTAGATATTTATGTAAGTGAAAAGGATGGGAAACGATTTAATCGTAAAAGAAATCTGGGAGAACCCTTTAATACACGTTCCGATGATTTTGGATTTTATATGAGTCAAGATAGAGAGACAGGCTTTCTTTCTTCCAATCGAACTGGAGGCACAGGCAATGATGATATTTATAGTTGGAAATTAACAGATAAAGCAATTGATGAAAATTTTGTTTGTAAGTTTATTGTTAAGGATTCTAAAACTGGAGAATTGGTTGAAGAAGCTCAAGTAGTGATAGAACAAGAATATGGAGATTGGAATCGTACCATTTTACCTAATTATGGAAATGGAGTATATCCTTACAAAGTGAAAAGTTCTGATGAATATTTTTTATTTATAGAAAAAGAAGGATTTGAACCTTTTGAATTAGTTTATGACAAAAAAACTTTGGTTGAAAAAGAGGAGCATACCGTATTTTTAAAACGGAGATCATTTTCTCTTCTTAATGGAATCGTAGAAGGGCAAATATATCACGATGCTTTAAAAAATGTAGATGTCGAATTACTCAATGAGTGTGATGGGAAAAAACAATTTGGAAAAACGGGAGTAGACGGATCTTTTGGATTTACGATTATGTGTGGATGTGAATATATTGTTATCGCAAAGAAAGATGGTTTTATGACCTCTAGTAAAATTATTTCAAAGTTGGATAATACTTGCAAAGATTCAAAATTATTAGAAACTAAGCTCCAATTACGACCTGCTCCAAATAGTAGTAACCCAAGGGCAAGTGTATTCGAACATTAGGTTAAACAATCATTAATCCATTTTCCCTTAAAGCTTTCCATATTGGAGAATTCAATAGATCATCAAATTCTCCAATATCCTCATTTAAAAAATCTTGTTGCAATTCTTTAAATTTCAGAATTGGTTGATCTCCAATTTTTGCTTTTTTTAATAAATTAACAATCCATTTCCCAATATCACTTTCCGTTTCAAATCCCCATTCATTTTTTTTAGTATAAAAATTAAGTTCAACATATTCCTCATCCTCTTCTTCAAATGTAGAAATTGTAGGAATATTGTTATTCCATAATATTAAATCATTGGTTCTATACTTTTCTTTGGTTCGCCTAGATAAACTTTTTTCGATAAAATCAGAGAGGACGGTTGTTTCTGGTGTATCAAAATCAAACCAATCATTAACATGGAAATCCAAACCTACACCATTCATAAAATTAAATAAAGACCTTTTTAATCCTTCTGAAAACAATTCGTGTTCGCAACCCAAAGGATCGTTATGCACTAAATCATTATCAGCAAAACCTCCAAATGAAGGTCCAATTTTCTCGACCTCAAAAACCTCTGGAGCTAAGCCAACTGGACTATGAGCTGTCATTGCAAACTGGTGCCAAAAACCAGATTGGATCACACCAGCCTCAAACATTTGTCTTACCATTTCTAATGAATCGATAGTTTCTTGTTCTGTTTGAGTAGGAAATCCGTACATTAAATAGGCATGAACCATAATTCCAGCTTCGGTAAATGCATCAGCAACTTTTGCAACTTGAGTAACGGTAACCCCCTTTTTCATTTTATCCAACAACCGATCAGAAGCTACTTCCAGTCCACCTGAAACTGCAATACAACCTGAAGCTTTTAGCAATCTGCAAAGATCATAAGAAAAGCTTTTTTCAAACCGAATATTGGTCCACCAAACAACCGTTAAACGCCTACGGATAATCTCAATTGCCAAATCTCGCATCAAAGCAGGAGGTGCAGCTTCATCTACAAAATGGAACCCATTCTGACCTGTTTGTTGAATTAATGTTTCAATCCGATCACAAAGCAATGCCGCATCAACAGGTTCATATCTTCCGATATAATCTAGGGAGACATCACAAAAAGTACATTTTCCCCAATAACAACCATGAGCCAAGGTCAATTTATTCCATCGGCCATCACTCCAAAGACGATGCATGGGGTTTACAATTTCAATTACGGAAATATATTGTTGTAAAAGTAGATCGGAATAATCAGGTGTTCCCACTTCTCTTTGAGGAATATCAAATTCTTTCGAATTATTATGATAACAAACTACACCATTGGTTTTGGAAAAAATTCTTTTTAATTCATGTTTATCTCTTTTTCCATCCAAGTATTCTAAAAAATGAGAAAAAGGAGCCTCACCATCATCTAAGCTGAGATAATCAAAATAATCAAAAGCCCGCTCATCAGAAAGACTTCTTAATTCCGTATTGGCATATCCGCCTCCTAAAATGATTTTAATATTTGGATGATGTTTTTTTATCCATTGGCCACATTTTAATGCTGCAAAAAGATTCCCAGGAAAAGGAACAGATAATCCAACCACGGTAGGTTGAGCAATTTTTATTTTTTGTTTTAGAAGATGAATAAGTGATTGGGTGACTAGTGTCTCAGGTTGATTTAATTCTATTTCCATTTCATCAAAAAAAGAGAGCGATTGAGACAGCCGCTCTGCATATCGAGTAAATCCGAAATGAGGATCAATCGTCTCTTTAATTAAATCTCCCAAATCCTCCAAATACATGGTTGCTAGGTGCCTTGCTTTATCTTGAATCCCCATCGAGCCAAAAGAAATTTCCAAATCATCTAAATCATCAAATCGAGAAGCTTCTGGCAAATAACTTCGATCGCAAATACTATGAGCTAAGGATGGATTTTTATGTTGTAAAAAAGAAATTACAGGATCTATAGTATGAATATATTCCTTTTGTAAAGAAAAGATGCGGAGGCTATTTTCAGAAATTTCAATATTATTTGGCTCGATTTGGTCGAATATTTGGATTAAGCCATTTGTGGAAAACAAATCCAAAATCACCTCAATTCCTAAATCCACCTGGTAGGAAGGAATATTTTTAGTATTTAAATACCCTTTAAGATATGCTGTAGCAGGGTAGGGCGTATTTAATTGGGTAAATGGAGGAGTAATTAATAGGATTTTATGACTCAAAATGGTGCTCTTTTTGGTGTGCGTAAAAATAGAACCAAAAAATGAAATTTTTTTTAAAAGCACTTGACAAATTGTAAAAATTTATTCTATATTTGCACCGCTTTAGGAAATAGCAAACGAGCTAAACAAATTTTTTAAAGTAAATTAAGCGAAAGTAGCTCAGCTGGTAGAGCACGACCTTGCCAAGGTCGGGGTCGCGAGTTCGAATCTCGTCTTTCGCTCTAAAGTCTCTAACGTGGAGGCTTTTTTTATGAGGATGAAAAAGGAGGCTCTCCTTTTGTTGATTCTTTATAATGTTGCCCGAGTGGTGGAATTGGTAGACACGCCGGACTTAAAATCCTGTGCTCTTCGGGGCGTGCGGGTTCAAGTCCCGCCTCGGGTACATAAATAGTGCGTAACTCGCTGATAGTCAGCTTGTTACGCATTTTTATTTTTATGCGGTAAAACAATGGTAAAACAATTGGTTTTTTTCATTATAAATCCTCCAAATTCATCCACCTTCAATTAAGAAACGGGGTATGTACTTTTCTTCCCTCATTTCAAACTTACCTTTTGATTTTATACTTCACATTTTAATTTTCATATTATAAATTTTGCTTCTTTATTTTCTACCACTTAAATGGTAAATGTCATTTTTTGGAAAAAGAATCACGAAACATTATCAAAACAATTTGTTTTAATAATGTTTCTTCCCTATATTGTCCTCTCAACTAAATCACACCAAAAAAATCCTACAAAACAAAGCTCGCACTTAAAACTGTGGGCTTTTCTCATTTAAACATATTATGAAAAAACGCTATGAGATTTTAGAAAACTAATATACTCGGATTACTAAAACAAGAAGGGAAATGCAAATACCATTGAAAAAGATTCAATGCGTAGAATTTCATGAACATCCAATCTCTCATCCCAAAAATGTGAAAGTTGAATTATTTGAAATCTACTCAAAATTATTAGAGTCATCACTAGAACAACATCAGAGTTTCAACCATCCACTTTATTGTAAATTATTATTGGAAAAAGTACTAAGATTGAATTCAGTACTGCTTGGTCGGTTCTTGGATTATCAATGTAAATTATTAAATCGACCTTATTCCTGGTTGACTTCTTTGGATATGTTGCTTGAGTACAATGTTGATTTGTTTATTGAATTAAATTCAGCTTCTAAATTGAATGATGGGTTGAATTTAGTGAACGAGAAGAGAACTGAATATCAACAAGTTCCTAGTTATTATCGAGAGGATGATTTTGGAAATGATAATCCTTATCGTTTTGATTTGATTAGGGAACAATTGGATAAATTGGAGACACATCATTCAAAAAAAGCTTTTCTGCTTCGGATGAAAACAGACTATCTACAAAATAAATACAATTACGATAGAGAAGATGGAGTAGAATTCGATGAGCAGATTGATTTAGAGTTAGCATATTTAGAAGCAGTTCAGAAGATGTCTAAAGAGGAAGATTTTTCATTTGTAACAAAACCAATGGTGGTAATATGGCAACTTCCACAAAATATCTTGATTGATTTTTTCTATCAATGTTTGAATAAGGAAACGCCATCAGGGAAAAAAGGAATCAGTAATTCAAAGAAGTTTATCGAGCAATTTCTATCCACTCATTTCGCATCACCTGATGGGAAATTATTTAGCGCAACTTCTATTCGTACCATCATGACACCTTCTAGATTCGAGAAACGACCTAATGCGGAGGATAGAATTGACTTGGAGGAAATAATTGAAAAACATGAAGAAGGTCTTAATGGGAAAAAGTAAGACTCGTTAAGACTTACTTATTTTTTAACAAAAAATATTTTAATCAGCAAGTGAAACTCTTATGGATAAACGACTCTGCAAAATTATAGGGTCTTACTTTTGGAATTAAGACCTTGTGAAAGCTTTAAGGAAATTAGTGATTTTACCTTTTATTTTCACAAGAATCACGAAGGAATCTAAATTGAAAGTTGAAAATTAGAAGGGTCTTAATTTGAAAAATAAGACTTGAATGGATTTTAGAAGGAGTGAAAAATAATTTCAAAAAAGAATCCTTATAAATTAAGACTTTCAAAAATAATTTCAAAAAACATGGTCTTACTTTCGGAAAGTAAGACCTAAACTGAACAAAAAACGTCATTACTTTGCTTCTGAGAAATTTATTTATTCACATTCAAAAATTAATTTTATGGAAGCAGTTATTTTAAGTAAAGAACATTATGATGCACTTCAAACGGATTTGAAGGAAATCAAAACACACGTCAAAAAGATTACCGTACCGAATGAATCGTTTGTTGATAACAAACAATTTACAAAATTAATGGGCGTGTCTTTTCGCACCGCACAAACTTGGAGAGATGAAGGAAAAATTGGTTTTAGTCAGGAGGGCAAAAAAATCTATTACCGACTTTCCGACATCGAGAAATTTTTACAAGACCATCACAGACAACCTTTCGCCATTTCAAAAAAGTTAGATGAACTTAGATTCTAAACTTTCCTATTCCACAATAGTGGAATTTTTCAACAGACTATAAAACAGATTTTTTGAACTTAAAAAATGACTTCTGCACTAATAGAGGTCTGGGAAAGGTATGTCCGTACCTAAGCTATGAGGGGGAATATCAATTCAATTTTTAAATAATTAAAACAAACATACTTATGTCAATAGTCACTTTATTCGGATACCCAAAGAGAATAGTTTCTGTTCTTCCACTCATTACTTTTATCAGTCAAATCAAACGTGGTAAATATGAAGATATGATAGAACGATTTAGAGATATGCACTTGCGAGAATTAGATACTTTGATTGACTCTCAAAGGAGAATGATTCCAAAATTTTCGATTGCAGGGAATTTTAAAATAGAAAATCGCCAATTGAAAATTATTAATTATTCTCATTATTTATTTTTTGAAATAAAATATTTGCATCCTAGAGAATACGAAAATGCCAAATCATTTTTGGTTAGATGCCCTTATGTTTTTGCAGTTTTTAAAAACACATTAGGTCATGGTCTTTGCTTTATTTTAAAGTCGGAAGAAGAGATGGAGTTTCATTCGAAAGTGTTTACAAGAGCCTACCGATACTTTGAAAAAAAGCTTGGAACTAAAAGACTTTCCAAAGAAGGAGGAGACCTTCAACATCTTTGTATGATGTCTTTTGACCCAAAGGCGCATGTGAATATTGCCAGCATTCCATTTCCATTACGAGGTAGAATTAAATATTGAAATATGAAACAGATAACCATATTTAGAAAATTCACACAGGTTATCGGCAGTCGAACTTTGCCAGAAATCTTGAAAGCGATTCAACAAGGAGTCTATCGAGAGGAAGTCCTCGCCGTGCGTAGAGCGGTGCAACGAGGCGACCGAAAGATAGCGGACGAAACAAAGAAACAGTTGCATGCTTTTACGGTTTCTGGACGGTTCGAAGGTGGTCGAACGATGGCGAATTTAAAGGAGTATCATCCCTTTTTGATTTTGGATATTGATAAATTGGATATGATGAATTTGGAGCGAGTTAATAAGGCAGTTAGGGAACTGCCTTATACTCATGCTGCTTTTTTAAGCCCAAGTGGGAATGGATGTAAAGTCATTGTTAAGGTGAATTCAAAACATATTCAACATCTTTCTGCTTACTTGCAGGTAGCAGAATTTTATGAGAAAAAATTGAGAGTAAAGATTGATAAATCTGGAAAGGATATTACTCGACTTTGTTTTTTCTCCTATGATGAAAATTTATTTTCCAATCTAAAAAGTAAAGTATTTGTGGTGAAAGATACAATTGTAAAAACCTTGGCTTTTGAAGCGAAAGCCAAAATTGAGAAACCTACTAATGTTTTTCTTTTATCTAAAAATAACAATACAATTACAAATATGGATGCTCAATTGAAATCATGCTTAGCTTTTACTCAAAAAAAAGAAAAGTATGTAGAAGGCAATCGAAATAATTTCGTTTATCTCTTTGCTTCCAATTGTAATCGAAAAGGAATTGGTGAAAGTGATGTATTGAATTTTGCAAAGCAAGAATTTAATTTACCTACCAACGAATTGCAGTCAAGTATCGGAAGTGCGTACCGTCATCATAGAAATGAACATGGAAGTAATCAAAATAAACGACAAGCAAAACAGTATAAACAACTAGATGCTCAAGAATCATTTTATGAAGCGTTGACACAGACTCCTTGCTTTCCCAAAATGGTTTATCAGCAATTGCCAAAACTGTTAAAAGAATCTTGTGAGGTGTTTGAAACATCAAGGGAAAAGGATGTTTTCTTAACAGGTGCGCTTGGTGTTTTAAGTGGAAGTTTGATGAATGTGGAAGGAATTTACGATGGTCGGACAGAGTATAGTAATATATTTACATTTATTATCGCACCTCCTGCTAATGGAAAAGGAGCATTAAAATATGCTGCAATGTTGGGTGATTCTTTTCATCAAAAACTTTCTGAAGAGCGACAAGAAGCGGTCGCAAATTATCGAGTACAAATGACAGAATACCGTTCTGCTGTTCGAGATTTCACGAAAGGGAAAAGAAATGAGTTTCCTGAAGAACCAGAAGTGCCAGAACTCAAACTATTTTTTATTCCAGCCAATTCTAGTTCTGCGATGGTCATCAAACACTTGCAAGAATCGGGTGGAGTAGGAGTGATTTGTGAAACAGAAGCGGATACTTTAGGTAATGTTTTAAAACAAGATTGGGGCGGTTTTTCTGACCTGTTGCGAAAAGCATTTCACTTTGAACCGATTTCTTATAGTCGAAAATCTAATGACGAATATATTGAGATTCGAGCACCTAGATTGTCGGTGGCATTGAGTGGAACGCCTGGACAAGTTTTTCAATTAATCCCTTCGGCGGAAGATGGATTGTATAGTCGATTTTGTTTTTATGCTTTTAATACTGGAGTGAGTTGGAGAGATGTGGGCGCATCTAGGAAGCTGAATTTGAATTCATTCTTTGAAAAAAAATCGGAAGAAGTTTTGACGATGATTGAGTTTTGGAAAACGAATCCTGCTCAATTTACTTTGAGTCAAAATCAATGGAGTGATTTGAATCGAACCTATGAAAAGCTGCTACATGAGGTAAGCATTTTTGAAAGATGGGAAGCAATGAGTATTGTGAAACGGATGGCGTTGGTCTTGTTTCGGATTGCGATGTTGTTGACTGCTATTCGGAGATTTGAATCAGATGATTGGGAGCAGGAATTGGTTTGTCAGGAATCGGATTATCAAATTGCTAAAGCTTTGGTGGAAGTATATCGAGTGCATGGATTCTTTTTATCGGAATGTTGGGCAAAGCTAAAGGGGTCAATTATCATCAGCTTCCTAATCGGAAGGAAATTATTTTTTGAAAATCTGCCTGACCGATTTCAAAGAAAAGAAGCGGTGGAGGTGGGTAGAAATTAGGATTAGTTCAGCTTCTGTTGGTCGTTGGTTAAAGCAGTTAACCGAAGATTATTTGGAGCAATCAGAATACGGGATGTATCAGAAAATTAAAAATGATAAAGTTGATAAAATGAAAGTAGTTTGATTTGAGGGGAATGAAAAACGGAGATTATCACTTTATCATTTGATGAAAATTGCCAATTACTAAGTTATGTCAATGCGTTGTTTTGCAGTAATGGGAAAAAGAGGATTAGTAATTAAGGGAAAAGAACTACGTTAGATACAGAAAGGGTATTAGGAAAAGAGGACGGTGGTAAACTTGATAAAGTTGAGCAACTGGTAAAGTCGTGGAAGTTTATCACTTATTAAGTTTATCAACTTATCATCGGTTGCTCTTTTCCATAATCTTTATTCTGTCAAAACAAATATAATTGGGTTTGGATTTGTTGCTATTTATTTTAAACAAATAATCTGACTCAAATACATATATATGATGTTTTTTTAACATTTTTTTTATCTTTGATATGTATTGACCTATCTAAATTGTTTTGTTACCCTAATAAACATAGGTATTAAGCAGGATTCTAAATTTTGATTTATCACGTTTAGTCTAATTTCTTTCTTTTAAAATTACTACCAATCATTAATGAGAGTTTTTTTTCTCTATCTGCACATTTCTTATTTCAGAAAAGTGTTACAGTAATTTATTTCAAGAAAATTGGACAAAGGATAAATCAGTTTTTAAAGAAAAAAAATGGCAGGTAAAAAACAGACTGAAAAAATAAGCGCTGAAACTAAATCCATTGGATTTGATTATCAATATTATTTCTTTCTTTGGAAATTGCTTTCTCTAAAACCAGGAGAAAGTGTTGGATTGGAGGTTAAAGATGATGTTCATACAACGTTGAACAATGATGTTCAAATTTTTTATCAACTAAAACATACGGTCAAAAAAAGGAAAGATGGAAAGGGAACTAATCTTACTTCATCTGATATAGATTTATGGAAAACTTTTTCAAATTGGACAAAGATAATTACTGATAGTAATGATAATAGAGAAACAATATCTGAACAACTTTTATTTCTGGAAAAATCAGAATTTGTATTAACTAGTAATAAATCTTCAAATGATAAAAATCAAATTTTAAAAGCAATAAGTGATTTTCAAGAATCAAAAATTGAAATATCAAAATTCAAAATAATACTCCAAAATTTTTCTGATAATACGGGGGATGATAATTTAAAGGCATATTCAAAAGATGTTTTAAAGTTGGAAGAAAAAGTATTAGGTGGGTTTATTAAAAAGTTAAGTTTTAGTTTAAATGAAGATAACCTTCTAAATCAATGTAGAAATGAAATAAGGGCTAAAATGATTTCAGAAGAAAAAATAGAAGATGTTTTCAAAATGATAGATTCTTCAATTAGGGAAGACAATTATATAGGCATCAAGAATGGCGAAAAAATTGAAATAAATTTTGATGATTTTAAGAAAAAATATGAAATACACTTTAACACAACTAGAGATAGAAATTTAAAAGTAAGGGAGTATCTTATCAATTTACCTGATAGACTTGAAGCTTGAAGACCAAGTATTTATTAAACAATTACTAGAAATAGAAGACTTCGAAATTAGTGATGTTGAAGCTATGGCAGAATTTACAAGGTTTAAACTTAAATTAATAAATAATATAGAGGGATGGAAACAGGCAGGAGAGATTACATCAGAGGAAATTCAGCAATATAGAGATGATGCAATACTTCAATGGAAAAATAATTTTAGGAGTTTATTTAGAGGCAAATTAACCGATGAAGAATCAAATCAAAAAGGACTTGAATTATTAGATTCCTCAAGAAAAATAAAATTAGAGATTGCGGGACAAACAATGGATATGGGATTAAGTAATGGTGAGTTTTATCATTTATCAGATGTACCTAAAATTGGCTGGAAAAAAGGTTGGGAAAAAAAATATAAAAAATGAATCTACTACATTATAATAATATTGGGATTGGAGCATTAGCAATAAGTTCTGTTTTGGATTATTCAAAAGAATTACCAATTTCAAAAATTCTTTTGATTTTTCCTTTTTTTAGTAATCAAAAGTTAACTCAGCATTTAGGAAGAACAACTACTGCTATTAAAAGTATTGAAAAATTAGTAGCAGAGAAAACTCCTCTATTTTCAAATTTTAATGAAAGATATTATGATTCTTTAACGCTAAGCATTAACTCAATTCAACTTTTAAATGAATTGGAAATTATCACTTTAAACAAAGAATTAATCAAATTGGTAGAGCCACTTGAGTACAATAAAAAGATGGGAGTACGAGCTGGGAAAATTCAAAAAGCTGCTCAAAACGTTTCTAATTTGCTTAATGAGAGTTCAGAAAAATTATATCTAAATCTTAGAATAAAACTATGAAATTTAATATATCCAAAATTATTCTTTGGTTAAAGAATGGCGAAATGAAGGTTCTTGAATTTGAACCAAATAAAATTAATGTTATTACTGGGAATAGTGGAACGGGAAAAACTGCAATAATGAGAATTATAGATTATTGCTTTTTTGCGAGTGAGCCAAATATTTCTGAAGATACAATTAATGAAAATGTTTTATGGTACGGAATGCTAATAAATATAAATGATAAGAGATATACAATTGCTAGAAAAAGTTTAAGTGAAGGTAATCCATCAAGTGAATATTATTTTTCTTCTATGGGAGAGTTGCCAAATGTACTTGAAGCAAATAATACTGAAACTCTTATAAAAAATATTCTTGAAACCGAATTTAGTATAGACCACAATGTTACATTTCCAATTGGGTACGGTAGTAATAATTTAAAGGTTGGTTCTAAAATTTCATTACGGTATTTCTTAATGTTTAATACTTTATCTGGGAATATTATTGAAAATGACCAAGGAATATTTTTCGATAAACAATCTGAAACAAGATACAGAGATGCTCTTCCTCGAATTTTTGATATTGCAACAGGTATTGAAACTGTTGAAAATATTTTAAAAAAGGAAAAGAAAAAAGAACTTGAAGCAAGGTTGAATAAACTCAATAAAAAGGATAAAGATATTTCAAGCAAAGCAAGTTATTATTTACGAGAGCAAAATGAAATAATACGAAAAGCAAGAGAATTTTCTCTAATAAAAAATGAACTGTCAAAAGAAGAATCATTAGACGAATTGCAGAGGATTATTAGTAATACATCTTCCTCCAAAGGCAATGTTGATGATAATAATATAACAAAGGAAAGGGATGCATTGGAAAAAAATCGAAATTTATATAATCGTAAAATTAGAAACCTTAAAAGGTTTGTTGAAGAGTATTCATTATTTAAAAAAAATCTTGCAGGAATTAACGATAGTTTAAAACCAATTGAGTTCATTAAAAATGAAAAAGAAGATTTAATAAAAACTCCAATGTTTCAAGAGTTGTTAAACTCTTTGACACAAGATTTAATTGAAATTCGTAAAGCAATAAAAAAAGAAACACCAATCGACAAACAAGTAAAAGATGAAATTGATAAACTTCAAAAAGATGTGGTTTTATTTGACGAGAAATTATTAGCATTGCCTGCTATTAATAAAAATTTTGAAAATGAGAATGAGAAATATTTTTTTTTAGGAGAGGTAAAAACCAAATTAGAAATATTTTCCAGAACTAAAAGTTCACCTGTTGAAATTACAAAGCAGGAAATTATTGATTTGGAAGAGAAGATAAACTCAATAAAAGTTCTAGATACTGAGGGGAAAAGAAATTTAACAATAAAATTGATTGAAGAGATAATTATTGATTACATTAAAATTGTAGATATTGCTTTAGAAAACTATAGGACTTTTTTACCTGTATTTGATTATCGAAAAAAAGCTTTGCTACTTAAAAAGCCAAAAACCTCTTACATTGAGAATGTAGGAAGTAGTTCCAATCATATGTTTTTGCATCTATTTTTTTCTCTTGCAATGCATGAGATTGTTTTTATAAATAATTCTCCTTTCATTGCTCCATTCTTAATTATCGACCAACCTAGTCGCCCTTATTATGGTGACTCTGACAATAAAAAAGAAGACCTAACTCATTCAGATGAATTTAAGATAAAAAAGGCATTTGAATTGCTAGACACATTTATTACTACTAGGAATGAAAATAATGGAGAGTTCCAAATGATTGTATTTGAACACATTCCTACACGAATTATTAAAGATTTTAAGAATATACATATAGTTGAAGAATTTAGAAATGGAAATGCATTAATTCCATTGAATCCAGAGACTTAATTTAAACATACAAGTGAGAAATACTAATCATCCAAATTAGTAAACCAACACCATTTTCAAAATGAAGCTCACTCACAAATTTTTAGAAGCACTACAACAAAGCCTAAAAGTTGCAAACCGAAATAGTGTTCACCTGAATGCTATTTCTAAAACTATGAAATATCGATTTGATATAAATAGGCTCGCTCATATTCAATCATCTTATCCTAATAATTTTTTGGAGGAATTATTCTCCAAACCTAATTTTACATTTCCAATAAAAATTAAAGATGCCATTCCTAATGCCATTCCACAAGAACTATCTGCCATTACAAAAGGACTTGATGAATTGTACCGTCAAGCCAAAGATATAAAAGGGGAAAAGGGATTAAATTCTTTTGGATTTGGATATCCGCTTCTAGTTCTAAAAGATTCAGATAATAAAATTATTGTTGCTCCTCTTTTCATTTGGAAGTTAAGAATAGACACTTCAAAAAAATTGGATACATGGATTGTTACAAAATCCAAAGATGATTCTGTTGTTTTGAATGAAGTCTTTCTCAATCAGATTGAATCTGAATTGGGTTTAAAACTTGATACCATTTCAGAAGACGATTTTGAAAATGGAGTGCTTGGGAAAGAAAAAATATCGGAAATCTGTAACCAAATACTTTCAGATTTAAATCAAGAAAACATAAATGAAATACAAGATAGAGAACTTGATATAAATGTAGGTAGTTGTGATGCTATTCCATCTAAAATTCAAATTGATGATATCCCAATTGATGATGCTGAGATTTTATGGGGAGGTTTATTCTCTATTTTTGAGAGCCAAAGACAAAGCATTATAAAAGAATATGACATATTATTAAAGGGAGAAGAACCAGAAATAACGAGTCTAAATTTTTCAAATTCCCACTTTCAATCTTTGTCCTCTATCCCA
The DNA here is from genome assembly GCA_947561585.1 of Caprella mutica. Lineage (NCBI taxonomy): Eukaryota > Metazoa > Arthropoda > Malacostraca > Amphipoda > Caprellidae > Caprella > Caprella mutica. The sequence continues at coordinate 519,924 of CANNZV010000284.1, read as the reverse complement.
ACTGACCCTTCTCAACAAAGCGTTTTAAATTCTCTAAAATCTAAAAAGAATATCGTTATTCATGGTCCTCCTGGAACGGGGAAAAGTCAAACGCTAACAGCAATCATTGTTAATGCCTTAGAGAATGGAAAAAAACTGCTAGTTGTTTGTGAGAAAAGTACAGCACTAGATGTGCTATACAAAAACCTAAAATCTGTTGGATTAGAACCATTGCTTATGTTGATAAGGGATTCTAAAAAAGGACGAAAAGATGTAGTGAACAAAGTTCATGAAATTATTAATAATAGGCTTTCTGATGATGTTGATACCTTCTTATCTGAAGAGTTAAATACTCATATAGTTAGAACTAAAGAGTTAATCAATGAGATAAATAATTTTCATAAAAATTTGAATAGTCCTGTTTTAGGAGGAAAAAACTGGACAACAACAGTCGGAGAATTTTTAAACTATCGGGATGATATACGTTCCCGACCAACCCCTTTAGAATTCAATTCAGATTCATTTAAGTATCATCCAAATGAATTAGAGAGGATTATGCAATTATTAGAAAAAGGCGAACCAATATATTTTAATGCCAAAACTTTTTTGGAAAATTGTCCAATCAATCACACCAAGTTTTTAGGGAGTAGCCCATACCAAATTGAGGAAAATTTACGAAATGATATTCTTGAATATAAAGTTTCTATTCAAGAAATTCGAAAATTACAAAATCAATTTCTACAGGATGCTCGCAAATTAATTTCACAAAAATATGCTGAGGATTCTGTCTTTATGAACCAACAGATTTCTTTGATTTTCGACTTATGTAATAAATATCTTGGAGATGAAAGATTTATGAATATGGACAAAACGAATAGTCCATTGTTCCAATTCTTAACTTTTTTTTCTAAGAAAAAAAAGGAATTGATTAGTGACCAAAAAGTCTGTAGGCAAGAGTACAGAGAAATATTTTCTTTTGTCAGAAATGTCCAAAATTTCCCAATCAAACTAGGTTTAATAAATCATCCTTCCAATTTTCGAACAGAGATTGATGAAATTGGGAAAGCATTAAATATTTGGATTGCCAAATCTGAGGCTTTAATTGATGATGAAATGAAAGAAATAGAAAACAAGAAGGAGGTGAAAAACCTTCCTTCCTTTTTAGAATACCAACATGCGTTTGAAGAATTAAAGGGAAGAGTTTTGGATGATGATTGGTTCGATGAAAGTCTATTTTATGAAAATAATATATCTGAATTTATTAAAAACTTGCGTGCTGAAATTTCCAATGTAATAGACTTAATTGATACAGATAATACTGCATTTGAAAAGCTGTATCAATACTTTAATTTCATGAAAAAACTGAATAAAGATGAGGAACCGATAATTGAATCTTTAAAAAATCATTCTAGTTGGATTTCTGTTTTTAGTTTTTTTTACTTAGATAAAGTGTTGGCTCGAAAATATAAATCTGAAAATATTCCCAATGAAAATGTATATGAAAAACTTGAGCAAAAAATAAAAGAAATTAAAACCTATCAGTTTCCAACAATTTTAAATTATTGGCTTGGTGAACAGAAAAGGAGAGTTAAAATATTTGATTCGAAGGGCGAAAGGAAAGTTAAAAATTTATATAATAAAAGAAGGAGTGAAAAGCATCCAAGGAAATCTTTGCGAGTAATTATAGAAGAAGACATTCATCTTTTTCAAGCTTTCTTTCCAGTTATATTTACGACTCCTATTGTTGCCAGCACCTTATTTGGGGAATATCAAAATGCAGAACCTTTTGATATAGTTTTGTTTGATGAAGCATCTCAATTAAAGATAGAAGATACATTGCCTGCATTATTGAAAGGTAAGCAAAAAATCATTTCTGGAGATGAACATCAAATGCCTCCTTCCAAATATTTTAAAAACAATAATGAAAATATTATTGAGGGGGAAGATGGTATGAATCAAGAGCTAGGAAGAAGTATTGAATTGGGAAATGACTTGTTAGATTCTCATTCTCTTTTGGAATTAGGTATGAAGATGTCATTTGATGATGAATATCTAAATTTTCATTATCGTTCAGAACATCAATATTTAATAGATTTTTCCAACAACGCATTTTATAATAATCGGCTATGTCCAATGCCAAGTAATTTTGAACATTCGCCAATTGAGTTTAACCAAGTAAAAGGGGAGTATAAAAACAACACAAATGAAAAGGAAGCTCAAGCTGTTTTAAATTATTTAATGGAACTTAAATCTGATGAAAAAGGAAAGTATGATTCTATAGGGATTGCAACTTTTAATCTAAAACAAAAGATATTGATTCAGAAAACTATAAATGCTAAAGCTGCTGATGATGATGATTTCTATGAAAAATATAAAACGTTAGAAGACAATGGGCTTTTCGTTAAAAACTTAGAAAATATCCAAGGAGATGAAAGAGACATAATTATTTTATCAACAACATATGGCAAGAAAAAGGATGGTGGATTCTCGCAAAATTTTGGTCCCATAAATCAAGCAAAAGGATATAAGTTACTTAATGTAATTATTACAAGAGCAAAGAAAAGGGTAGTTGTTTATACTTCTATTCCTCGAATTAAATATCAAGGTTATCAAAAACTCCTAGCTTCAAATGGTAATAATGGAATGGGGGTTTTCTATGCATATCTTACCTATGCTAGAGCGGTTAGTAAGAGAAATTCGGATTTAAGGAACCAAGTTTTAAAAGACCTTTCTACTCAAAATAAATCTATCATTTCTAATTCCTTCTCGATAAAGAAAATATCAAATTTATCTTTTGAAAAGGAAGTTTGTCAAATGCTATCACAATATTATCCTTCGCAAACAATCAAAAGCCCGCATACATTTGCTGGTTTTGAAATTGATATCGCTTATATCTCCAAAAGCAAAGACAAAAAATCTATTGCTATTGAATGTGATGGTACTAAAAATCATTTAAGTGAAGAGGCATATCTTTATGATTTGCAAAAGAAGAAAGTATTAGAAGAAAATGGTTTCTTAGTTTATCGGATTTGGTCAGCTAAATGGTGGAGAGATTACAAAGAGGAATTGAAATCTCTAGTAGATTTTATCAATAAGAATGTAGGAATTACAAATGGTAATTCACCTCCATCCAATGCTGTTGTAATTGATTTATCTGGTGATGAAAAATTAGGAAATATTAAACAGGGAGTGAAAATTGGTGATACAATTGAGCTTTAGAATTATCAATTTTACTTTAAACAAACTTTCAATTGGTGCAGATTAATTTTGTTTTAGATGCGGGGTGGCTTTAGTAGCTGCTGGAATGCAAGGAAGGAAAGAACGAATGAATTGACTTGCTGTGAGCGTTGCTGCTAAGTGGAGTTTACGGAACGAAGCTGCAAAAGGGTTGGAGCTATTGGAAAAAACAGCTGGTCAATTCATGAGCGAAAGACTGACTGAAATGAAGCTGCTATGTTGTGTGAGGAAGCTATACTAGACTTGGCATTTGTGGTTAGCTGTATGGCTGACGAACGGGCGAGAATATCAAAAAAATAGCCGCTTAGTAGTTTCAACTAAACGGCTATTAACCCTCAATCTGAAAAGAATTCTTAAACTTCCAACAAATCAAATATTGTCAAGGTCATCGACAATTGTAGATTCAATGTCATCGTTTCCAATCATCACATCTAAATCGTCATTTCCAACCCCTCCTTTGATTTTTCGCAATTCATCTTTAGTTAATTGATTCTTAGGATTTTGCAAATCCTTTAATTTTTGATGCTTCATAATTTGAAAAAGTTTAATGGTTAAAAAACAATGAAGCCTTAAATTATGGTTTTTGGAGATGGTAAATGAATTGGAGTTGTCAGGGAAAAAGGAACAATGTAAGAGCATTGTTTTTTAGAATGGTAATCCATCATCTTCCCATTCGTCTTCATCATCTACATAGTTTTTTATTTTTTCGATGTCTCGTTTTTTATCTCGATAAATAAAAATTGAGGTGATAAAAAATATAAATGGTACAACTACCAGCATAAAAAATAAAAACTCATTTCTCATATCCATTCTGTTAGCGAGTATCGCCATTAATCCCATTTCAAAAAGTATAAATCCATTTCGTTCGTGTTTGGGTTGGTAGAAATATTCTTTTAATTCTCTTAGGAATAGAGAGGTGAATTTTGATTTCTTATTTTTCATAACATTACATTTACATTTTTAAAAATGAGGAGTAGAATAATCTACTCCTCTGCACTTGATGAAAAATGAACTATACCAATTCTTTAGTCTTAGTGTTATTTTTCTTCGCTTTGGTCGGTGGTGTTTTGACCTCGGTTTTAGTTGTCGTTTTGGAAATTGGAGTTTCATCCAAAACAGGATTTTCCTTTTTAGCTTCCAATTTCAAATCCTCGTCCGTTGGTTCTACTGGACTGGAATAATGGATTTTGTAAGTGCTTGGAATCAATTGAGTATCACCTCTGAAAATGTAGGTGTCCTTCTGCTTGATTTCATTTCGGAGTGTATTCATCGTTTCAATATCTTCTACCGAAAGGATTTCATATTTAAAAGTGGCGATAAAATATTTCTGCTTATCAGCGTTTTGTTTCTCTTCATATCCGATTGTCCACTTGGCATCGGTTGGTGCAATTTCATCATAGTACAAGGCTTTAAATTGTTCTCTGAAATTATCCAAAGAATAACGATGGAACATAAAACAACAAACGTGTCCTTCTTCATTTAGAAAATAGAATTCGCACCATTTCTTTTCACCTTGTTTGAATAAATCCGCTTCCAAAGTTCTTATCGCCAAAGGGATAACTTGGAACTCTTTTTTGGATTCGGTGACGGGTGTCATTCCATTTAGATTTAGAAAACCTTTGGACAAATCGAGGTGATAATTTCGTGGACTTCCTGCGAGGTACAAGAGTTTTGAAATGTCACCAGTTTCTTTGTTGATGAATTTTTGTGGGTTGGAATTTGGCATTAAATTTTTCATAATTGTTTGTTTTAAAAGTTTAAAAAATGATAAAATTTGGTTTAAAAATCCTGCTGCTGATTTGAGTTTTTTAATATTCGGAAGGGAATAAAATCGTTGTGTAACTTCTATCTCGTTCGGTAATTATCCATATTTTTTTATCAGGTTGATTGTCTTGCAAATCTTTCGGTAAATTATAAACCGATAAAATTCGTTCTCCTGTTTCAAGAGCTTCATTGTTAGATTTCCAATCTTCCTCGCAGCAATCGCCCCAATCTTTGTTACGATGTCTTATAATAATTTGCATCAAGAAAAGTGCAAATATTGAATTGGCTTTGGCTGCTTCGTTCACGGTCGAAGTATGTAAAAGTGTTCCTGTTGAAAAGTTAGATTTGGTAATTGTCATTTTTTTTTGTTTAAAATGATTTGTAAATGTGTTGTTATAAATACCCCATCACTTAGAAAATAAATTCCAAGTTCAGGGAGAAAAGGAGACTCAAACCTTTGTTAGTAATAGGCTGTTTTTTTGAGGTAAGGTTTTCGTCTCCTCGGTTTTATAATTTGAAGTAATAAAATTGAAGGCTTTCTGTGCGGCACTTGAAGCGGTGATAATTAACTTAGCATCACCTTTGAGGGCATTAATCCAACCTTGCAAATAAGCCGCTGAATTGTTCGCTAAATCATTATTATCAATTCCCATTTCTGCACATAAAAATGCGCTCGTCATTTCTGCAATTAATTCCTCTTTACTATATTTTTCATCTGCGTATCTATTTGGTAATTCTCGATTTAATCTTTGCTTTGCACCTGTCCAATGTCCCAACTCATGAAACAAAGTAGCGTAGTAAAAATCTGAATTGTCGAAACTGCCAATGACTGGCATATTGATAAAATCCTTGACAAAATTATAGTAGGGTTGATTGGCGTTGATATGTTCAATTGTCGCATTGGTGGAATAAATTAAATGCTCACAATTTGTATATTTTTCATTCGGCTTTAATTGGATTGGTTCGGGATATTCAAACACAATTCCTTCAATATCAGGCGCATTAAAAACTTGATAATATCTTAAATTAGGAATCTTCTTGACTGCCTCATTTTCGTTTTTAGTTACCTTTCCATTGGTATCATAATAAGTCCATAACCAGTAAAAAACGATTTCACTTTTTGCACCTTTTTTGAGGTGTCCACCTGATTTTTCTATTTGTTTATATGTCATAAAATATGGATTCTCTAACATAGACAATAGAAAGAAATTGATTCCAGAATAAACCCGTTTAGATGCATAGTTCATGGGAGGAAGAGTAGTAGAGGTACTCCAAGTTTTTCTCCAAGGATTCGTACCTGATTCCAATAGAGTGACCATTCGCTCGGTTGCGATTTCAAAGACTGACTTTTTCATAAGTGCTTAATTTTATGACCTGCCTAACCGACAGGAAGGTTTAAAAAATAGAGTTAAAGGGCAGCGAAGTGCAAAGACTTCGCTGCTGACCAATGCTTCTCATAGAATGCTTCCTAGCGGTTAAAAAGGAAGAAGTTTACCACAAAGAAAATTGTGGAACTCTTTAATAAAGTCGCAATCTTCTTGCGTAAAAATTGCGTTCTTTCTTAATAGATTACCTCTGATGTGTCGATGTAAATTTTCGGATTCATCACCAATTTGTAAAAGGGTGGTGATTGCTATTTCTCTTTCTTCAAATAATTGCGAACGGTCAAAAGACTCAATATCCGCATTGATGGAATCCAATAGATTGGATGTACGGGAGGTGGAATCTTCCACCCCCGTAATGGTAAGTAAATTGTTCATAAGTGCTTAATTTTATGAGTGAAAACTAGGAATTAGTTCCTTTGTTTCGATATATAAATATACAATAAATGATTGGTTTTATGAAATAAATAATCAGCTTTATAGTATTTTTATTTTTAATATTGGTTTAAAATAAATCAGATGAAATAGTAAAAAAAGATATGCGATTGCTTGTTTAATATACAATAAATGCGTATATTTGATAATGAAACTATTGATAACTGGAAGTCGAAAATTCAATGACTCCCAAGCACTAAATGAAGCCATACAAAATGTAGAAAAACTACAAGATGAAAAAATAACAATGCTCTTACATGGCGGAGCAATAGGTGCGGATACACTAGCCCAAGACTGGGCAGATGAAAATATAATCCCTACTCAAATAATAAAACCTGACTACCAAAAACACGGTGGAAAAATAGCTCCACTACTAAGAAATAAAGAACTCGTAAAACTGGCAGACTGCACCCTAGCCCTATATTCAAAAAACAGAACTGGCGGAACATGGTACACGAGCCAAAAAACAATAGAAGCAGGAAAACCACTATACGAATATATGACAACAAAGGAACTAATATATACTGCTCCAGTTCAAAGCTTATTTTAATCAAAAAAAAGTAAGGAAAATAATCTCCTTCACTAGCAGGAAATTACAACCATATTGACCCTGCGCTTGGCGCGAGCTGCGGTGGACGCTATGAGCAAGAGAGCGACCATACCTGCTGAAGATTTAGTGTTGAGCATTTGAGGCAGGTATAGCGGCTCATAGGGGACTCCGCATGAAGGATGAGCTGTTTTCGCCTGCTGCCGGGGGCAGAGGCAAGCCACCATTGCGGGATGCTTTTGGTTTTGTGGCGGTGGAAGCTTTCTCCTTTTAAAAATTTAAATCAAACAATTTTATCATTAACTTTTTTGAAATGATATCCAAGAGGGATGGAAGTGTTTTGGTTGAAATAGCTGCAATCATTTTTAGGTTTTCCGAAATCTAAGTGGAGTGAAAACCTGAAAATGGTTGTTGCTATTGTGAGCGAATACTAGCTTCAATGTAGAGGTTAGAGGGTTGCATGGTGCTAGTATTCGGAGGCTTGAGTTTAGGATTTATTTAGCAGAATCCAAAGTTGTAGGAGTAGTGTTATGCAAGAGTAGCTGCTAAAGGGAAATATGGAATTGGATTTGAAATATCGCTTTGACGGGTGAGGTTGTAGTTGAGCAGAAAGTGATATTTCGAGTGGGATAGCTATTTGTCTTTAGCTGTTACGGTGGGAGGTATCAGCTTCATAATAGAGCCTTTTGAGGGTTGGCTTGATGCTGATGTCGAGGGAATGAGTCGAGGGTTTTAAGAGCAGATATTTAGGTCGCTTGGTTTCTTATTTTTGATTAGAATTTCATTGAATATGATTTTAAGAATTAAGAATTAAGAATTAAGGATAAATATTCTTAGGAATCAATGGTTTAGAAAATAGAATCTACGCATTTTTTGTATTATATTTGCAATGCTTAATTTTATGAAAAAAGCGGCTTGGTGATTTATTACTAAGTCGCTTTTCTCCATTTTATAGGAGTTTTCTTTCCTTTTGTTATAAATCGATAAAAACTTTGTTGGACTGAACTCAAAGATGTAAATTCACTTGCTGAAATTAATCCTACGTTTTTATTGTAGGATTTATAATTGTGTATTCTAAAAAATAAAAATTATGTCAGAAGAAAGATTACCTATTGCGCTCAAGCGAGAAATCAGAGAAAAAGCTGCGGTGGTGAAACCATTGCTTCCTCGTGGTACTAATAATATTGTTGCCAAAGAGTTTGGCGTTTCTGCTCAATTTGTAGCTGATGTGGTTTGTGGTCGGAGATGGGATTTAAGGATTTTGGAACGGTTGACGGAGATTGGAGAAGAGAATTTTAAAAGGGCGCAGCAGTTGAATAAACGGTTGGATAAGATTGCGGAGGAGACGAAGAAGTAATCCCTTTCTGTTGGATAGAATTGGCTTCTCTTTATTCTTAATATAATTTTACAATTTTCATGAAACCGATATATATACTTATTGATACTTGCAGTTGGGTTGACGAATTAGCCTTAAATTGGAAAAATGATTTGTTATTCCATTTAGATTGTTGGATTGAGAAAAAAGAGATAATTCTTCTTCTTCCTGAAACTGTTTTAGAAGAGTGGAGTGAAAAAAAAGAAATGAAGAAAGGGCAAATCCTTAATGAATTAAATGTTAACCATAAGAAATTTAAAGAAGTTGTTAAGTTTTCTAACCTTCCTAATATTCCAGAACCAAAACTAGATGTTGATGAATTAGAAAACCAAATTGAACTTATTGATAAAATTTTAGGAAAGTCCATATCTATAAAAGTTTCCCAATCCGTTAAAAGTTTTTCTGCTGAAAGAATAATAACAGGGAAGGCACCTTTTCATAATGATAAGCCAAAAAAGCATAGTATGAAAGATGCTTTTATCATTTTCTCGACTCTGGAATTTTTGAAAAATGAAAAGGAGAAAAAAATGATTTTTATTTCAGCTAATAAAAACGACTTTGGACATCCCAAATTTAAAGACGAGAAAATTCATCCTGATATTTTAAATGATTGTAATGGAATTTCCATTGATTATTATTCTCAATTTGGTCGAGCATGGCATGATTTAAAAAAAATATTAGGAGAACCACCCGTCAGTAAATCTATTGGTAAAAAAAGAAAAAAGGAATTAGATTTATTCCCTCTCGATAATTCCAAAGAAACCTTAGACCAACTCTTTGATTATCTTTCTGAAATTTTTAAGGAGGTAAATATGCTTCCGAATCATCTTTTATTTAGAAGTCAACTATTTCGAACCAATAATAATGCGTCACCTCAAGCGATAGCTTTTAAAGTAATTATAGAAAAAGAAAATGTATTTAATTTTTTGAAAAATATAGAGATAAAAAACCGAAATGAGATTTCTATAAAGGATGAAAAAATATTTTTAGTAGATGATTATGAAAACAAAATCAAATTCATTCTTCAAAAATTTTCTTCAAATTTAATTTACTATTTTCAAAAGAAGAGTTCAACAAATGTTTTAGACCTTACATATTCAGATAAAACAGAGTGTAATTGTGTTCGGTGTAGTTTTTCAAAATTCAATTTTAACCGCTCCTTTAAACTTTTAAAATTTAAAGTTAAAAATCAAAGCCAAAACCAAAATGAAGAACTAAAACTTGCTTATGTCCATTACAAATTAGGAAACTATTTAAGAGCTGCTAAAATTTTATTTCAGATTAGAATTAATTTAAAGGATAGTCCACATAAGATTACTTCCTTTGTTGTAGAATATAATTTAAAAAGGCTATCAAGGTTTCTTCGTTTTCATCCAATAAAAAATGAAGAGGATAAGCAATTAGTTGAGAAATTAAAGTTGATAGATTTAGAAAAAGAATTTTTAAAATTTAAGGATAAAAAAAATGACAGTCTTTTAACATGGATAAAAGAAGATTCTTTTTGTGATAAAACTAAAAATGATTGTAATACTCAATTATTGAAAGTTAAAGAACATTATTCTAGTCAACTCAATGGTAATTGGGGTGATAATAATCACATTTGGCAACTTATAAATAGCTATGGCAAATCCGAAGGCTTCATCAACAATAATTTTATTATCTACGATAGGTTTAGTAATTTTTCAAAATTAACCGAACTGTTCATTGAAGGTATCTTTGCTTCTCATGCTGTCAACCAACCTAGGAATAGTAAACTTGCTTCAATTGATGATTGGTCAATTATGAGGATGATTCATTACGGGAATTCTGATTTTATTTATAAACAATTCCATAAGTATAGACTTCAAAAGCTATCTTATTCTTCTAAATCTAGCCCAAAGAATTTCTTTTTCCGATTCACAAACAACTTTTTAAACGATGTCCATATTGAAAAGAATTTCGCAAAATTTTGTGAAAAAGAAAATAATACCTTTTGGTCTGACTACAATAAATACTTCGAAAACTTTCTGATTCTTGTTGCACTCACAGATTTGAGAAATGGGCAAGTGAATCAGATAATTAAAAGTATAATAATCCTTCTCAAGCATAATCAAAAGATAAGACCTCAATTCATTAAAAATTTGGAACGATTAATTTCAAGAAAGGGTAGACTTATTTCTAAATCAAATTTTAGAAATTTACTCTATCTAACTATAGATGATTCAAGGCTTCAAAACGAAAGTTTTATTTTGAGTCTTACAGAGCAAATTCTTCATAATGTAGGAAGTATTGCATTAAGTAAACAGAGATATAAAAAACTTAAGGAAGTATTTTTTGAGAAATGTATTAGGTGCAATGAGAATCATGCATCAGAAATATCGGTTAACTTGGCTTTAGTAGTTTCAGAAGAATCTCAAAAAAAAGAATTGCAATCAATCGTCATAAAGAGTTTAGAGAAAAAGTTTGTTCCTGATTTATTTTATTCAGCAGTAATATTTGGATTAATTAAGGTTAGGGAAAGATGGTTAATACTAATGCTTGAGAAATCCTTACCGAAAAATACTTCCCCTTCGTTTGAAAATGTCTTTACCAGAAAGCCTTTCAATATTTATAATAGGTTAAGTGACTTTATCAATTTGGCTTTCAAAGAAAATATTGATTTAACTAAAGAAAGATTTGATATGCTTCGAGGCATAAATGATTACTATGATTGGCTATTAGACATGGAAGGATTTGACTATAGCAAATTTGATTTAACATGGATAGCAGAATATAATACTAGATTCTATTTGAATAGGATTGCTTCTATTCCTAAAATCAAAAAGATTTTAATTGACCATTTAAAAAATAATAATGATGGTTATTTGGAAAGGTTTTATGTGAGTTTTTTAGTTCATCACTTCGATTTGTAAGTATCATTCATAAGAATTGCTTTATATATCTTCATAAGATAACTCATACTGAACCGATTTTAGCTAGAAGAGTAAAAACATTTCTATAGCTATATCATAATGGTTCTCAACTAATGAATCAATAATTCCCAACATTCAGCTCTTACCGTACTTTTTTACTGGTTCTAAGACGCATTATTCCACCAAATGCGCTCCAGAAGAAAACTCAAACCGCCCACCCTCTTTCGGAACAATAATAAAATACCCAGCAGTAGGTGCTTTGAGATTATCTGTTTTTATGATTCCTCTCATGTCCACTTGGAGGTTATAAAAACGCAATTGCTCCTTATCTTTTTCAACTGTATAAAAACCTTTAGCAAACCACTTCATCCTATCCACTAAATGTGGATTGACATCCTTTAAAAGAAAATCATTGGTCGGGAAATATTCAAAAGGAGGGGACTCTTTTTGGAAGAGAGAATATGGGTGCATATAAATTCCATCATCGGTTTTGGCAACTACATACCAATTGATATTAGCGATTCCGACAGGCATAGTGAGTAAGGAATTATAGTCAATTTGTAGGATAGCAAGTTCTTTTTTAAAATGTTTTTCGACTTGATTTTTTATCACTAATGTTCCCATGAGGTAAAGCGAACTAACGACAATTCCGAGGGTATTAAAAACCGCTCGATTAGGTTTGTTTTTATAAAAATACAAACTCCCGAATAAGCCCAATAACAAGGGAATCGTATAAACTGGGTCAACTACATTGATGCTATCAAATCCAATTCTCTTATCTGAAAAAGGTAAAAATAATTGAGTGCCGTAAGCCGTAAAAGTATCTAGCAACATGTGAGTAAATAATGCCAACCACGAAAAAATCCATAGCCAAACAAATGAAATTTCCTTTGTCCATTTGATACGTTGAAAAGTAAAGGTCAGCAGAAATGCCCCAACAACACTAAAAAAAATCGAATGGCTAAATCCTCTATGAATACTCAACATTTCAAACTTGTCATAAAACAGAAATAACCCAACATCAAGGTCTGGAATCGTAGCGACCACCGCTCCGAGTATTGCTCCTTTGTTGCCTATTTTTTTTCCTAAAGTTGCTTCCCCGATTGCTGCGCCTAAGGCTGCTTGAGTTAGTGAGTCCATTTATTAATTATTCCAATGGTGAAATTAAAAGTAAAATATTCAAAGAAAAATGATTCAATGCAAATCAATTAATGGCAAAATAAAAGAGTCAAATCAACCCACATTTACGCCAAATAAATATCCGACCAATGCTGTAACTCCCATCGCAACTGTTCCCCAAAAAGTAATTCTAGAAACAGCTTTCCAAACATTTGAGCCACCTGTCTTTGCAGCAACGACTCCTAAAATAATTAAGAAAAGAGTAGCAAAAGCATATTGATAAATAACCATGTTTTTTAAAGGAACAAAAATAGAAATCAGTAATGGTAGGATACCTCCAAAAGTAAAAGCAGCGCCCGAAGCAAACGCAGCTTGCATTGGTTGAGCTTGCGTCAAATCGCTAATTCCTAATTCATCTCTTGCATGAGCTTCCAAGGCATTATGTGCAGTTAGTTGTTTGGCGACTTCCAAAGCGGTTAATTTATTCAATCCTCTTTGCTCATAAATTGCAGCTAACTCTTGTAATTCCATTTCGGGAGTATCGAGCAATTCTTGTCTTTCTCTATCTAAATCTGATTGTTCAATATCGACTTGAGAACTAACCGAAACATATTCTCCTGCTGCCATAGATAATGCTCCTGCTACCAAGGCTGCTAAAGCTGCCAAAATAATTGGTTCTCTTAAATCACTTCCCGCTGCTACTCCAATAGCAACACTAGCAGTAGATAAAATACCATCGTTTGCACCCAACACAGCTGCTCTTAGCCAATTGCTTCGATTGATGTAATGCTTTTCAGATTGTTGTTGGTTCATAGTTTTAATTTTTTATTTTTATTTTTATTTTTTCTAAAGTTACTATTATCCTCTTTTCTTTAACCAATCATCTACTTTGAGAAATCCCATATTGATGATTAAAATTAAAAAAGTACAAATCCCACATTCTACCAAAAAACCTGAACCTGCTAAACAACCAATTGCCGAGCTACACCAAATAGTAGCGGCAGTAGTCAAACCTTGAACATCTGTACCTTGATGTAATATTACCCCCGCTCCAAGAAAACCAATTCCTGTAACTACTTGACCAATGATTCGGGTGACGTCTCCTCCGTCTTCCGTCATTTGTATGGAGAGGAGTACATAAATTGCAGCACCAAGCGCAACTAAGGTATTGGTTCGTAAGCCTGCTCTTTTGTGTTGCCATTGTCGCTCAAATCCAATCGCAGCTCCAGCAAGAATTGCTACAAATAAGCGAAGTAAGAATATCTTTATTTCCATAATTTAAAATTATTTTTCCAATTCAATTTTCTAAGTTTCCGATTCATCAATATGCATTAAATGTAAAAAACGATGTGCGATAGGAGCAAATAAAGTAGCTGCCATAGACAAAAAAACGATTCCTGAAAAAAGTGCATAACTACCAGAGAAAAGTTTGGCGGATACGTTAGGCATTTCGTTGACTGGACCCATTCCTGTCAATATCATGGAAGCATTTACAAAGGAATCTATCCAACTCAAATTTGCTAAATATCGATATCCTATCATTCCGATTCCAAGAGAAACGCCCAAGATGATTGAAGCGTAAAAAAAGTATTTAATGACTCTTAGATAAAATTGTTTTTTGGGGAGAAGCGCATTTTTTTTATGTTCGAACATCTTGCTAATGTTTTAATTAATCCACCATCTTCTCTTTTTTCAAGACTATGTTTTGGTATTGATAAGGAATTTCAATTCCTTCTGCATCAAAGCGTTGTTTGATGTTTTTTAAAACATCACAAAATAAAACAAAGCCGTTGCTAGCATTCTCTGCCCAAGCCCAAGCTTTTAAATTTACAGAAGAATCGGCTAATGCAACAACCCTTGCGGTGACTTCGGGAACATTATCTGCAATTTCTTCAGGAGTGCGATTGTCAATATGAAATGGATGTTTGGTGATTTCTTCTTTAATGATTTGCAATGCCTTATCAATCTCTGAATCATAGCCAATTCCGATTTCAATTATTTTGCAAATTTTAGATTCTATCAAATTTGTATTGACGATAATTTCATTTCCAATTACAGAATTAGGAACAATGACTCGGTTGTTTTCAAGGTCACGGATGACTACTTGTCGTAAATTAATATCTTCCACGATGCCTGTAAAACTGCCTCGTAAAGTAATTCGGTCATTAATTTTAAATGGCTTAAACATCACTATCAAAACACCACTCATGATATTACTCAAAGCCTGTTGCGATGCCAAACCTGCGACTAAAGAAAGAATTCCTGCACCAGCTAACATCGAATGTCCAACGATTTTCATTTCAGGAATTTGTACTAAAGCTAATGCGATACCAACCATGTAAATGATTGCAGTAGCAACATGTTTAGCAAAAAGAAAACTTGTTGGGTCAATGTGTTTTTGTTCAATTCGATGTTTGATGTATTTTCTGATAAAATAATTGAAGGCTATTGCGATGATGAAAGTGATGATAATAATAATCCCAGCTGCAAAAGCGGTTCGGAATTCGGTGAAGATATATTGGTTCATATTTTAAAAACTTTACTACAAATTATTGTATATGAAAAATAGTGGTAGTCAGAGATTCATTCTAATGTTTCAGAGTATTTCTTTTTATAAACCAATTCCAACAAAAAACAACTTACCACAATAAAAAGAGAAATTAAAATTCCTGTTTTATCCTCCTGAAATTGTTGAATAATTAATGCACCTAATGCAACTAAACAAATTATAAATCCAAACAAGGGAATACTTTTATTGCTATTCGTAAGGTTGGATAATCGATATCCAACTAAATTCACCATTGCAAATATCAGCAAGAAACCGACGCTCCCTGCAGTAGAAATACTTTGTAGATTCAGCGTATTGGCAACTAATAATGTTAGAACAGAAGTTATCATCAAGCCAATAGGTTGATTCCAAAAAATGCTAGTTAGTCCATGAGGAAGTTCATCATCTTCTGCAATTTCATAACTTACTCTGCTTCCTCCATAAAGTGTGGCATTGATGGCAGAGAAGGTAGAGATAAGAGCAGCAATGGTTATGATGGTAAATCCCATTTTTCCAAGCATTGGTTTTGCTGCCTCTGCTAACACATAATCTTGAGCGGTGGCAATTTGACTAAAGGGTAATGACCCAATAGTAATAATTGCGATGACAACATAAAGAAGAATGACAAAAATGACTGAAATAAAATATGCCTTTGGAATGTTTTTTTGTGGGCTAACTATATCAGGTGCAGCATTAGCAATCAACTCAAATCCTTCGTAGGCAACAAAAATGACCATGCCTCCTGTTACTATTTTTATAGGAGCTTCCCAATTATGAATGGATAACTGTTGAAGATTAGGATTACCCATTAATCCATAAGCACCAATTATGACAAATGACAATAGAATGATTAGCTTTATAAATACAGCATAGGATTCTATTTTTCCAACAACGGCAATACTATAATAATTAATGGCAGTAGCTATGATAATAATTGCACTCATATAAATGTGGGTATCAATAATATGACTACTGGTCAGCTTTAATAAATTGGGTGCGTATGAACCAAATGCAGAAGCATATAAGGACAACATGATGATATAGCTTATCCAAAGTAGATTATTAATGGCTCCACTAAAAATGCTTTTTCCAAAACCTTGATTGATAAATTTTACGGTACCACCTCTATCTGGATAAGTGAGTGATAATTTGACATAACTGAATGAAGTAACTAACGCAATTAGACCTGCTATAAGAAATGAAAGCGGTGTTCCTCCTTTTGCTAAAGAAACGGCTAATCCTAAAACGGCAAATATTCCACCTCCGACCATTCCTCCAATTCCGATAGATACGGCTTCTTTTAATCCAACTTTTGAATTCATTGTGTTTTCGTTTTGTAATGAAAATGAGCGTTAATCAAATCTTTTTGTAAAAGAAATTATTTACCTCCTATCGAAAGATAATAAAAATGATATTCATTCCCGTCAACACTTGATAGGTGAGTTATCTACCATTCAGAAGGCATTAAAAATCGTTCGATTAGGTTTGGTTCTTTATTATTAAGTAGAGAACTGTTTTGCTCTTTTCGTAGAATACCAAACCAATACCGACAACAGAAAAGCAGTCACCAAAGTAGCAGGAATAGTTCCTAAATCCAATCCTCCTTTTGCAATGGGCTTGGTTAAAAAATCTCCAAAGGTTGCCCCAAAAGGACGAGTAAAAATAAAGGCAATCCAAAATAACAAAGCATGGTTTAGAGTCGAATAATAATGAAGAATAACCACGATAGCAATAATTCCAGCGGTAACTAATGCTCCGTATAAATAACTCAATCCTAAATTATCACTTAAAAAATCTCCAAAGGCTGTCCCTAAACTATTAGAAAAAAGAATAGCGACCCAATAGTAAATTTCAATACTGTTTTTGGTAACAGGATATACTTTAATTTCCTTTTCTTGCCGATACCAAAGATATAAAACGAGCATCATTCCAGAGAACAGAAGCAGCGAACCGAGTGCATATCCAAGCCCTAATGTTCTATCCATAAAGTCAGAAATTTCAGTTCCAAGAGTTGTGGTGCCTACAATAACTAACCAGTAAAGTGGTGCATGAAATTTGGTAGATTTGATTTGTGCGAAGAGTACGATGAGGAAAAATATCATAGTAATGACCAAGCTAACTGTATAACCAATATTCAAGGTCATGGAGAGGAGGTCGCCCATCGTTTCTCCTAAAGTGGTCGCTAATATTTTCATCACCCAAAAGAAAAAGGTGATTTGTGCGACCTTGTTTAGATTTTCCATTTTTTGTTTTTTTAGTGAAAGACTAAATTTTTATTCCATAGTCACATTGACTATAAAACAAATTTAAAATGGAATTTAGGAGAGAATTAGGAGAGAATATAAAAGAGGAAATCAATCAATTTTTAGTTTCCTCTCCAGAAGGCTTCGCATAATTCGCATAGTTGGCAATAACAAATATAGTAGCTGTAAATGCCACTATAATTTCGGTGGCTACCAATCCTCTGGTGTAAAGATTATTTGGAGCAATATCTCCAAAGCCTGTAGTACTAAAAGTGACCACACTAAAATAAATACATTCTAAAAATTGCTCTAATCGACTATCTGAAAGCAAGCCAGTAAGTGACCCAGGAAGGACATGATTGATACAATAAAAATCTAGGGCAAAGGAAAAAATTATCAAAATGATATTCATTCCAGTCAACACTAGAAAATGGTTAAATGATTTATCCCTTAATCTAATCTTATAAATGTTTCTAAAATTTTCAACTGTAAAATATATTGCCTGTGACATCGCTGCCAAAAGTAATAGTAGCAAATTATATTTGTTTGGAAACTGCTCATATTCTTCAAGTAAGAAGATGCCAAAGCCTAATAGAAGTACCATGAGATGCTGCAACAACAAACTTAAAACTTCCTGATTATAATATTTACTTAAACTCAAAATGGTATTTTTATATGTCATCTAATAAAAGCTGAAAATCATTTTTTAATTTTTCCCAAAACACTTTCCCCATCTATCACATAATCTCCTGCCTTTACTTTTGGCTCTACACTTGCAGGCAAAATCAAAGCAACTTGACTACCTAATTTTATCAAACCAATTACTTCCCCTTGTTTTACTTTTTGGGTAGGTTCAACGTAGTCCACAATTCGACGAGCCATTAATCCCGCAATTTGTACGACTTTATATTTGAGTCCTTCAGGAGTTTGGAAAAGCATTGTATTGCGTTCATTTTCCAATCTAAAACCATAAGCATTAGTTTGAATAAGTGCATTATTAAATTTTCCTTCTGTATATTCTTCACTTACTAAATGACTGCTCACAGGGGCACGTTGATAATGAACATTAGTGATGTCCATTTCGATGGCAATCAACCAACCACTTTCGCCAATATCGTTAGTCAACACTTGAACGACTCCAGCATCCTTTTGCCATTCTAATTTTTCTTTTTCCCAATAAGTAACGGCTGCAATTTTGCCATTGGCAGGACTAATAAAAGTAGTCTCATCAAAAGGAATATTTCGTTCGGGTTGTCTTAAAAACCAAACTTGATAATAAATGATAGAAGCAATAGTGAAGAGCAATAACCCAATGAAGATTTTTTTTAGCATAGATTCAAAGTTCAAAAGTTGATATTTATTTCGTGCCAGTCATTGGCGTTATGATATTCAATTGTCCAACCATAGACTTCACATATTTCTTTGACAATTGCCAAACCCAACCCCACGGATTTTTCAGCGTCATCAGATTTTTGAAAGCGTTCAAATAATTTATTAGGAGACTTGGTAAGTGATTTTCCAAGGTTGCGAATCTGAAGTTGGTTTGAATGTAATTGTATATTTATTTTTCCATTTTCAAGATTATGTTTGATGGCGTTGGAGATTAAATTACTGATAATCACGTCGATTAAAATTGGATTGGCAGTTACTAGAGTTTGAGTCATTTCCTTTTCAACAACTATTGATTTTGCTGAAATCAATAATTCCATCCCTTCCAATTTTTGATTAATAACTTGGTCTAAAGCAATCTCCTCTTTGGGTACAAATTGTCGATTTTCAATTCGGGTCAACAACAAAAGCGATTTGTTGAGTTTAGATAGTTTGGTAGCAGAGCGTTGAATTTGGTGAAGGTGTTGTCCCGTTTTTTCATCGAATCCTTGTTGCATCAATAATTCAATCTGGGATTGAATAATGGCGAGTGGTGTTTGGATTTCGTGGGAAGCATTTTCAGTAAATTGTTTAAGCGACCGAAAATCGTTTTGGAGTTTTGTGGTCATTTTTTCCAATACATTGTCTAATGTTTTAAACTCATCAATGGAAGTGGGCAAGGCTGAAATTTTATCAGGTTGCGATAAACTAAAATTTCGAATTTGATCAACAGTATGATAAAATGGGTGCCAAATTTTTTGAGAAATAAATCGGTTGAATAAATTAAGTAGCAACAAAAAGAGCAGCAAAAAACCAATGACCAAAGCGGTTATCAAGACTAGCAAATGCTCGGTTTCAAACTTAGAATGGTGCAATGAAATTCGATAATTCTTGCCATTAATTGTATCTGTATAACTGTATTGACGAAAAGTTTCCATTTCCATTTCTCCATCTTCAACTACTTCTCGGAGCGTGTCTTTGTAAACCTCTAAATCTGAAAGTGCTGAAATTTCTTTGAGGTCAATCACTTCATCCATGATTTCTACAACTGGAGGTAAGGGGTCTATTTTACTCAATTCTTTATGTAATACATCTCGTGTGTGATGCAGACTTTCATCCATTTCATGGTCAAACATATAGACCAAACCATAAAAAATACCGACACCTCCAATCAGCAATATCAGTAAGGAAAATCCCATAAAATAAAAACCTGTTCGTTGAAGTAATTTCATCGGTCGGTGAATTTATAGCCAATACCATACACGGCTTTTAAGTAATCAGCTGAACCATTTTGAATCAACTTTTTTCGTAAGTTTTTAACGTGGGAATAAATAAAATCAAAGCTATCCATAGTGTCCGCATCATCACCTACCAAGTGTTCCGCTATGCTTTCTTTAGACAACACTCGATTGCGATTGGCGATAAAATAAACGAGTAATTCATATTCACTTTTGGTCAGCGTCAACCCCTTATCATTCACCATCACTTGTTTTTCATTTGGAAAAATTTTGATTTCGTGAAAGTCGATAGTCGTATTTCCACCAAAGTCTTTTCGTCTCACCAATGCTTTAATTCGAGCATTTAATTCCGACAAATGAAATGGCTTTGGAACATAATCATCTGACCCGATTTCCAATCCTGTAATTTTATCATCCAAGGAGTTTTTGGCAGAAATAATAATTATCCCTGCCGAGGAATGTCGTTTTTTTAATTCCCTAATCACGTCTAATCCATTTCCACCAGGAAGCGTAATATCGACTAAGATACAATCATATTCATACACACCTGATTTCATCCACGCTTCTTCAAATGTAGTGGCTAATTCACAAGTGTTTCCTTCCGTTTCGAGGTATTCTTTGATACCTTTTGCCAGAGTGATTTCATCTTCGATAATTAATATTTTCATAATTTATTTTTCAAAAAACAAAAGATAATTATTTAGCCGTACAAAACTATTTAGAATAAAGTCTAATTTATACAAAGTTTTTTATAACGCAGAACCCCATCAATACAAAACATTGATGGGGCTTGTTAATTACTCTAAGTATTAACAATTTAACTGCCTAACAACACCCTTAATTCTTATCATCATTGTTACCATCGTCGTCCTCATCTTCACCATCATTATCGCCTTCATCATCTTCATCGTTTTTCATTTCTTTTTTGATAAAAGTTCCATCGGCAGCAAATACTGCTTTGAATTCGGTATCATCCTTTTCATTTTCCAACTCTACTTCGTAAGCAATTACGCCGTTCGGTTTCTCTGAAAGTTCTGCTTCTTCAATTTCATGGTCAGGGAATTTTGTGGCGATTCCATTTTTCACAGCCTGTGGTAAATCATCCTCGTCGATTTCTTTTTCACTTCCTACCCAGGTTCCATCTTCCAAAAAATTGGCAGACATTTCTTCTCGATTCATTTTAAACTCCGCCTCGTATTCGCCTGCTCTTTCTAATTCCCATTCCACCTTTTTTGCAGTAGGATATTTTTGCTTAAAAGCATTTTTGACTACTTGAGGCACTTCAATTTTTGAAGCATTGTCTTTGGTCATGGACATTCCTAAAATGCCGATTAAAGCGACCAAGGTGATGATTACTATTTTGAATTTCATGATTTTTTAAAATTTTAAATGATTAATTAATGTTTAATTGTTTCTTAAGTACATTACAAATCTACCATACTACCATACGATTTTGGAGAGAATTAGGATTTTATTCTCTTTTCTGATTTTTTATTTTGCTTAAAATATAAAGCTTTCAATTTTACTTTTGCTCTAGTCAAATTTGATTTGGAAGTAGGAACAGAAATAGAAAGTAACTCAGCAATCTCTCGATGTTTGTATCCTTCCATGACAAATAAATTAAACACCATTCGATAAGCTGGTGGTAATTTTTGCACCAACGGAAGCATATCTTCATTGGGAGAAATAACTGGATATGGCATTTCTTCGCTACCCACTTCTTCGATATTTTCGATGGACAAATGATAATGTTTATGATGTACTCGATAATAATCAATCGAAGCATTAATTAAGATTCTCCGTAGCCAAGGGCGAAATTCCAAATCATTTTTAAAAGAATCCAAACGATTAAAAACCTTTAGAAAAGAGTTGTGTAAAATCTCTTCTGCTTCCTCTCTATTCTTGGAATATCGAAGACAAATATTCATGGCGTAGCCAAAATATTGTTCGTATAACAATTTTTGACACTTTGGGTCTTTTGCTCGGCAGCCCTCAATAATCAATTTCAAATTGATGATTCTGGACATGCGCCTTTCGATTGTTTTGAAAAAATAAATGAATTAATTTTAGAAAAAACGAAGCTGTTGATTTTTCTCCAGCTATATTTTTTAGAAAATCTCATTGGCTGAATCATACGCTGATTCCAATTTTCTACATTGACTGATTTTCTTTTTTGCAAAATCTTTTGACCGTAGGAAGTGAAATATTTATGGTTTTTTAAAAAGCCAAAATTCTCTTTTCCCCAATCTTCATCGGAGTATTTTTTATTAAAAACTCGATTCCATTCTTCTCGCAACAAGTGTTGCAAATGAGGATATTCATCCAAAGAAAGATGATATAAATCTGCATCACAAATAATTTCTTGCATCAATCCGACGGGTTGTTGAGGCATTTTAGTCGCTCCGATACAAGCCAACACTTGTTCGATTTTCTCCTTTGGATAGTTCTCTTTTTCCAAAAAATCTTTAGCCAATCTTTGACTTTCTGCTTCGTGTCCTTGGTAAGTGATGACGTGCCCACTATCATGAAACCAAGCTGCCAAAAGAAGAATTTCCTTCGCTTCTTTATCTAATTTCAAATGAGTACTAATTTCTCTCGCTCCACGAACTACATTAATCGTGTGATGTAAATTGTGAAACAAGAGGTCATGCGATAGTTGTT
The DNA here is from genome assembly GCA_947561585.1 of Caprella mutica. NCBI lineage: Eukaryota > Metazoa > Arthropoda > Malacostraca > Amphipoda > Caprellidae > Caprella > Caprella mutica. Next base: position 497,137 of record CANNZV010000284.1, on the reverse strand, counting down.
CCGTCAATAAAGTCGAAACATATTTTCCTGCGAGGAAAAGAATAGAATGCTTGGGTTGTTTCATCATTGGAGTATTTATTTTTTAGAAAAATTCAAACTGATAAAACAAACTTAAGAACCAATTTAGGAGAGATTTAGGAGATGAGAACAAAGAGCAAAAAAAATAAAAATTTCAGACGCATCCTTTTCTGGTTTTACCTTCGTAAGGTTGTTGTTAACAACCTTATTTGATTTTTTTTGATGTAGAAAATGAAATAATTTTCGAAAAACAAATGCTACCCAATAAATGAGTCCAACAGAATTACTCCTTTTACAAATTTCAACTCCAATTTTGATTTTTCTAGCCCTGCTAGAGTTTATTATTGGAGTGATTCACAATAATCCAAAATATTCCAGAAAAGAAACTTTGATAAATATATGGACATCACTTTTACGTGTGCCGCTAGATTTTTTAGTTCGAGGAATTGGCTTATGTGTATTTGTTTGGTTGTACCAGTTTCATTTTTTCACTATCGAAAATCGAGTGTTGTATTGGGTGTTGTTAGTCTTGTTAGGAGATTTTTGTTTTTGGTTGATGCATTGGGTTTCTCATCAAGTTCGATTGTTTTGGGCGACTCATGCCATTCACCATTCCTCGACAGAAATGAATCTTTCGATTGGTTTACGAGCAGATTATTGGCAGTCGGTTACTAAGTTTTTTTATTACAGTCCGTTGATTTTATTGGGTTTTCAGGGCGAAGATGTATTGGTGGCTTATTTGGTTACCTTAATTTATGGGACGGCGGTTCATACCGAACATTTTCCAGTTGGGAAATTAAAATGGATGGAATGGATATTTATTACGCCTTCAATGCACCGAGTTCATCATGCTAGCAACTTAAAATATTTGGATAAAAATATGGGAATGATATTTAGTATTTGGGACCATGTTTTTGGGACTTATCAAGCGGAGGATGTGAATGAAAAAGTGATTTACGGATTAGTCGGACAAAGAAAAGCAGCTACTCCATTCGAGGTAGTGACTCACGAATTTATAGATATTAAAAAAGATTTAAAACATCAAAATTTGTCTTTTGCCCAAAAGATGAAATATCTTTTTGCTCCCCCAGGTTGGTCGCATGATGGAAGTAAACAGACAGTCAGAGAAATGCGCCAAGAAGATTACTCTAATCAAGAAACGGTGATGACGAATTGATTTTTATATAATTATTTCTCACGCATCCTTTTTCCAATAATCCATCGTACAGTCCTTAAGCATTGAAGTAATTCATTAACATCTTCTTCTAAAATCAACAAAATGAAATTCAATTTCCTAATTGTACTACTACTTTTTACCAATCTCTTATTTGCACAATCTCCTTATGAAATAAATTGGAAAACAGAATCCATTTATCTAGGATTAGGTGCAGGAACATATGGAGCAAGTTTGATTGTTGGAAACAATAATTTTTTGACCCTTGGTGAAGAAGATATTTTTAACCTAGACCGAAGTACTATTAATTCTTTCGATAGAGGTGCTACTTTTAATTTATCATCGTCAGCTAAATCTGCAAGTGATGTTTTATTTTTTGGTTCAGTTGGTTTTTCAGGATTATGGCTTGCTAATAAAAGAACTAGAAAGGATTTTGGAAAAATAATATTACTCTACGTAGAAACTTTAAGTATTGTAGGTGGAACAACTGCATTGACCAAAAGGGCAGCTAAACGAAACCGTCCATTTGTTTATAATGAGTTAGCTCCTTTATCAGATAAATTAACGAGGAATGCACGATATTCTTTTTTCTCCGGACATGCTTCGGTAACTGCTGCCAATTCCATTTTTGCTGCTAAAGTTTTTTCCGATTATTTTCCAGATAGCAAATGGAAACCTGTGGTGTGGAGTGTAGCGGTTGCCATACCAACTACCACAAGTATTTTAAGAGTGAAGGCAGGAAAACATTATCCAACAGATGTGATTACAGGAAGTTTGGTTGGAGGAGCAGTTGCATTTTTAGTACCTCATTTGCATAAAAATAAAAAATTGAAATCATTAACTGTTGTGCCATTGCCTTCAGGTTTTTTACTTACTAAAACTTTTTAATGCCCAGACATGAATATTAAATTTTCAGTTTTACACAAAAGTTTTTTCTTAATTTTTTCTATTACATTTCTATACTCTTGCGAAAAAGTTGACTTACCAGTTAACAATACAGATACATTTTACATAGAAAGTGATTCAATTAGTTTCGCGTTGATTGGAGATTATGGAGAAGCAGGAGACCCAGCATTAAATGTTTCTAATTTAGTAAAGAGTTGGTCACCTGATTTTATTTTAACTTTGGGGGATAACAATTATGGAAGTGGAAAATTATCGACCATCCAAGCCAATATTTCAGATTACTATTGTGACTTTATTTATAACCCTGATGCGCCTGATGGATTTCAATGTACTGGGCGAGCTAATGATGAACAGCAAAATCGATTTTTTCCCACACTCGGGAATCATGATTATCTAAATGGAAATAGTATCCAACCTTATTTATCTTTTTTTTCTCTTCCGAATAAAGAAACGTATTATGATTTTCGCTGGGGAGCTGTCCATTTTTTTTCTATTAATAGTGGTAAGAAAGGGGAAGCAACATGCTGCGACTCTGAACAAGCAATTTGGTTAAAAGAAAAATTATCGACCTCCGAAAGTTCATTTAAAATAGTGTTCTTTCATCATCCACCTTATTCTGCTTCCAAACATGGAAGTAGCGAGAGTATGCAATGGCCCTTTGAAGAGTGGGGGGCAAGTGCCGTCTTCTCTGGACACGAACATAGTTACCAAAGAATTACTCGGAAGGATAATCCTACTTTCCCGTATATCGTCAATGGATTAGGTGGAAGGAGTAGTTTTTATGGTTGTGATGTTAAACCATTGGATGCTTCCATTTTTGATAACTTTTGTTACAATGATAATTACGGAGCGATTCAGGCAACTGCTACCGATGAACGGTTGGAGTTGAGATTTTACAGTATTGATGATGCTCAAAATCCTATTGATGAGTTTGTGATTTTAAGGTGAAAACAAATCAAATAAACGACTATAAATAAAAAATAAATACGCATCCTTTTAAAAAATAATGGCGTACTGCCTTTTGAAAGCCTTCCTTTTTTGGAGGGTTTTTTTAATTCAAAAAACCTATCTATTTATCAAATGACTAAAATGAAGGAATGTATTCAACCATAAAACAAACAAATAAAAAAACTACTACACTAGCTCTTCCTTTAGAAGATGACTTTTCTAATAAAATAGATATTTTATTTTGGCTGCCCTTAGTACTTAGTGCTTTTGCTTATTTTTTATTACCTGTGAATTATAACATTTTTTATGGGGATGATGCTTGGACGATTTCCAATGTTTGGAATATTACCCAACTAGGAATTGCGCAAGATTTAGTATTTATCGAACCTGATGGAGAAGGCTATTACCAATATTTTGGAATGAGTTATTCCTTTGTGATGGGTAATATGTTAGAGCTTTTGGGCTGGACAAAAACGAATGTTTTTGTGGTCAATTCTATATTTATTTGGTTAGCTGCATTTACTTGGTGGCGAATTATTCAACACCTTCCTTTTTCTAAATCAGTAGCCAATTTGATGTTGGTTTTTATTCCACTTTTTCCACCATTTTTCTTTGCTGCTCATGTTGGGCGACCTGATGCATTTGTGATTTTGATTATTGCTATTCAATTGTTATTGTTTATTAGGAAGCGATATTTTCTAGCCGCATTATTGACAGGAATTGCTTTGGAAACGCATGTGATGGGAGTGGTTGGTTTATTTTTTATGTTGGCATATTTCATTTACGAATACAAGGAATTGTTGCTGAATAGTAAAAATTTTAAATCAATATTTTTCCGTTTTATTATTGGTGGAATTGCTGCGATTGGATTTTATGCTTCTCTTCATTACGACCATTTTTCTTTTGCAGAATTATCAGCAATGGTTCAAAATAAAAAGGATATGGTTTCGCCTGTCAATAATTATATTCTTGCATATTTTATTGATTTTGATTGGATGTCTCACGTTTGGGAATTAGCATTGATGATAACTGCAGGAACACTTTTTATCAAAAAAGGATTGCACAAAAAAAATAGATTCCTGACTATTTTATTATTGGTTTTAATTATTTCGACTTTGATTACTCGCCGTGAAAATCGAAATTATTTAGTCTATATTTTTCCTGCATTTATGTTGTTATATTTTTACACATTTGAGCAAATGGGAAAACTAAACACCTTTGCAAAAGGATTGACAATGGTGCTTGGGTTTTACTTCGCTACTTCTTATTTCTTCAACAATGATTATGATTTTGAAAGAATGACTACAGAAGTGGAAGCTACCATTCAAGATGAAAATGTACCCGTTTTGGGGATTGCAGATTTTTGGTTTGCGGCAAAAGAGCAAGAATTTATTCCCATACATTTTTATCGAGATTTAGGTGGATTGGACATGGAGGAATTCTATTTTATTCAAAGTGATTTTCTTGGAAACCGAATTCGTATCTATGATGATATTAAAGCATATTATTTGCAAAATTATGATTCGGAGTTAGTTAGAACTCTTTCGGTTAGAGATGGTGATGAACTCAAAATTTGGAAATGTTCAAAAAGTGGAAGAGACATTCCAGAATTGGAAGTGCAACATATTCCATCATGGAAAGAGGATGTTCGAAAATATTTTAAGGATAGTTTTTTAGGAAATAAACAAAGCGAAAGCAAAGAAGTAGAAGAGATTTAAAACCTAATTCAAATCATATTAAGTGACACCAATTTTTTTAAATATAAAACAATGCAATCAAAATATTTTTCAAAAACCATTAGTTTATTTTTCCTTTTTTGCTGTATCAGCTTAACCAGTTTTGGACAAGATTATTTTAAAATAACTGGAAAAATCATTGATGTAGAGACTAAGGAAGAATTACCATTTGCCACGGTTAGTTTTGTGAGAAATGAGTCCGTCGGTACGACCACCGATTTTGATGGAACCTATGTTTTAGAATCGAGATGGGGAACTGACTCATTGGTCGCTTCCTATGTAGGATACCATCGTCAAGCAAAAGCAATTTCCAAAAATGATAAGAAGCAAGTCATCAATTTTGAATTACAATCTGTCTCTCAATCTTTGGCAACAGTAGAAATTGTAGCAAAGAAAAAACGTTATCGAAGAAAAAATAATCCTGCTGTGGAACTGATAAAAAAAGTCATGGCAAACAAGGATAAAAATAGAATGGAAGGGCAAGATTATTTTGAATATGATAAATATGAAAAGATAGAGTATTCGCTAAATAACATGAAAGAGGATTTTTTTAGAAAAAATAAAATGATGGAAAAATTCCAATTCTTGGAAGGATATGTGGATACCTCGGCAATGAATGGAAAACCCTTTTTACCTTTTTTTATCAGAGAAACTGCCTCTAAAGTTTATTATCGAAAATCCCCAAAATCCAAAAAAGAATATCGAGAAGGAGTCAAAATGACCGGTGTCGAAGAGTGGATTGATGATGCTAGTTTGACTGCCTTGAATGATGTACTCTACCAAGATGTCAACGTTTATGATAATGATATTTACCTCTTGAAAAGAAGTTTTTTAAGTCCTATCAATAGCATTTCTGCCAATCTATTTTACCGTTATTATATTATTGATACGATAGATTATAAAGGTATGAATGTTATCGAAATGGCTTTTATGCCTGCTGACAAACAAGATTTAGGATTCAAGGGAAGCCTTTATATTTTAAATGATTCTACTTATGCGGTGGTCAAAGCTGACCTTTCTTTTACCGAACAAATTAATATTAATTGGGTGAATGATTTTAGTTTAGTTCAGGAGTTTACTCGAAAGAATGGCTTTTGGGTTTTGAATAAAGATGAGATTCAAACTGACTTTGCTATCTCTGGAAAACGAGTTGGGATATTTGGAAAACGTACGGTGATGTATGATAACCATATCTTTAATTCACCAAAGGATAAATCCATTTATCGAGGTGCAATTGATGTGGTAGAGGGAAAAAATGAAGCCAACCGTGACTCTACTTTTTGGTTGATGGCTCGGCAAGAACCATTGACTAAAAAGGAAGAAGATATTTATAAAATGGTGGATACTTTAAAACAATTTCCTCCTTTTAGAAATATAATGAAAGTTGTCAATGTACTTACTTCAGGTTATTTGCAATTGGAAAAATTTGCAATTGGACCATTTAGTATGTTTTATAGTTTTAATGAAGTGGAAGGAAGCAAGGTAAGATTAGGAGGTAAAACCACACCAAACTTATTTCCTAAAATCCAATTAGAGGGATATGGTGCTTATGGACTTAGAGATAAAAAATGGAAATATGGAGTAGGTTTGACTTATTCATTTAATCAAAATTTTGAACATAATCCAAGACATTTTGTAAAGTTTACCAAGTACAGAGAAACCACTTTTGTAGGAGAACAATTCAGATTCAATGAAGGAGGTTCTATTCTAGGTTCTTTTAGACGAGGCGTGACGAGTCGGATGTTTTTGTTGGATGCTTATAAAGTGGATTACTTTAAGGAGTTTCAAAATGACCTATTATTTGGATTGACTTTCGAGAATCAAAAACAAACCCCCATTGGTACTTTGGAATTGGATTACTTTGATAATGAAGAACAATTGCTCCATGTGGAGAATACTACCTTGACCACTTTTAAAGCAAATATCAGATGGGCACCCAATGAAAGATTTGTGCAGGGAGAAAACTTTAGACATCCGATTTTTGGTCGGAACCCTATCTTCAATGTTTTTTATGAGACAGGAGTAAAGGGGATTTTAGGAGGAGAGTATAATTATCAAAAATTGGAATTTGATGCATTTAAAAGATTGTATATGCCACCCTTTGGCTACATGGATGCGATAGTAGAAGTAGGTAAAGTTTGGGGAAATGAAATTCCTTATTATATGTTATTGTTGCCTCGTGCCAATCAAACTTTTATGGCAAAGCATCGACATTTTAACTTGATGAACTACTTGGAATTTTCCAATGATTTTTATGTGTCGTGGAATGCTCAACACTTCTTTGGTGGATTTATTTTTAATAAAATTCCTTTATTCAAAAAGTTAAAATTCAGAGAAGTAGTTTCTTTCAAAGGGATTTGGGGACAGCTAAGCGATGCCAACAATCCAGATAAAAATCCGCAACTCATTCAATTTTTAAAGGATGAAAATGGAAGAGCTCAAACAACTTCCTTGCAAGTCAAACCATATATGGAAGTGAGTGCTGGAGTGGGAAATATTTTCAAAATTTTACGGGTAGATTTTATTCAACGATTGACTTATTTGGATAATGCTAATGTGCCAAATTTGTTTGGCGTGAAAGGATTAGGGATGCGATTTGTGGCAGGGGTTACTTTTTAATAACAATACAATTACAAACAATAAATACAATAAACAAGACACTCGTAATCATTCCAACTTATAACGAAAAGGACAATATTCAAACTGTCATCAAGGCAGTTTTAAGTTTAGATATTTATCTGAAAAATCCATTCCATGTACTCATCGTTGATGATGGGTCGCCTGACGGAACAGCGAATATTGTCAAAAAAATGATGCTTGATTTTCCTACTCAAATTCATTTAGTCGAACGAACGGGGAAGCTAGGTTTGGGAACGGCTTACTTATGTGGATTTAAGTGGGCATTGGAAAGAGACTATGATTTTATCTGTGAAATGGATGCTGACCTATCTCATAATCCTTTGGATTTATTACGGTTGCGAGATGTTTGTTTGGAAAAAAATAAAGATGTAGCAATTGGCTCTCGATATGTAAAAGGTGGAAAATGTGTTAATTGGCCCATGGACCGATTGATACTTTCTAGAGGAGCTTCTATTTATGTTCAAGCAATTTTGGGCATGCCGATAAAAGACCCAACTGCTGGATTTATCTGTTATCGTCGTCGAGTTTTGGAAAATATGGATTTAGCAAAAGTAGAATTTGTGGGTTATGCTTTTCAAATTGAAATGAAATACACGGCATATAAATTAGGTTTCGACCTTATCGAAATTCCAATTACATTTCAGGATAGAATTATTGGTTCTTCTAAAATGTCTAACAATATTATTACGGAAGCGGTGTGGGGTGTTTTGCAATTGCGTTGGAAATTTAGAAAGGTAGTTGCATTGCAAGAGGTAGAAAAAAGTTTTAGGTCTTCAGAAATTTTAGTTGGAAAAGGGGTAGTGGAATAATTTTTATTACCAATCACTTCCAAACCAAAACCATCATCCCCACAAATATTAACCCTCCACCAATCAAGACTTGTGGTTTCATCGGTTCTTTTAAAATCAGGAAGGACAAGATAAGTGTCACCACGATACTCGCTTTATCAATACTCGCCACATAAGATACTGGACCTTTTTTGATGGCTCGAAAATAATAGAGCCAACTCAAATAAGCAGTCACTCCTGATGCCAATAATAACCAAACTTGTTTTTGGGTGATGACAGCAAAATCATCCATTGCATTTCCCCAAAAACCTGTTAGAATAACGAGTACAAAAATGATAGTTGTCCTAATAACTAATCCTAAATCAGCATGGATATTTTCCAATCCAAATTTGGCAAAGATAGAAGTCACTCCTGCGAAGACCATTGATAAAATTGCATACCACATCCATATTTCCATTTTCTTAGGTTTTGATTTCATGATTAAATTTTTTTAATTGGCTTACCACTTATACTTAAATCCAACTCTCGCTACCTGCGTCTCAAAATAATTTTCATACAGCACCTCAAAATCCTGCTCCACAATCTCTTGCCGAATCCCAAATTGATTAAAAATATCGCTAAACGAAAAAGTGATTTCTCCTTTTTTATTCAGGATAGATTTGCTCACCCCAAGGTCGATAGATGAACGAGATAATTGTTTGCCTTGTGGAATATTTTTTGGCGCTAAGTAAATAGCAGTCAACTGAATATTCAAATTCTTAGGTAAAGTAATTTGATTATTGATTTTTAAATCCCAAGTTTGGTCGCTGGTTTTAGCAATCTCAAAAGGACGTTCGAATGGAAATAGTAGCGTGCCTGAATATTGGTCAATCGTATTATTATACCAATTAAGGCTACTTGATATTTTCCAAAAGTCTTTGATGTTTTGTGACCATAACAATTCAATTCCAAGATTAGAACCACTTCCTACGTTTTGATAAATTTTATTAATAATCGAATAATCAGGGTTGGAATTATCAGTATTGAAAATTCTTAAAAAAGGATTTTCTATTTGCCGATAATAAGTAGAAACAAAAGCAGAACCTGTTTCCCAAATTCGTTTATAAGCGACCTCGTAAGTCTGGGTAAATTGTGGACGTACATAAGGATTTCCTACTTTCAATAATTCTGGGTCATCATATTTAGGGAAAATTCTAAGGTTTGGTTCGCCTGGTCGGTCAACTCGATTATTGTAAAATAAGGACAAATTATTTGCAGCATTTAATTTAAAAGTCAACCGAACATTCGGATAAATTTTAAAATAATCATAGGCATCATTAACTGGGTAGTAAGTATTTTGAGGGTCAATATCGTAAAAGACATTGGTTTGCTCGGCACGTAAACCTCCTTCTAAATCAAAGGATTTTCTTTCCAAAACATAATTCAAATATGCCGCATAAATATTTTCACCCCAATCTGAATAATCGCCAATACCTTCGTAAATAATTGATTGTGAGCCTCTTACGACATCGTAAGTAACTGGGATAGTTCGGAATTGGATTTTTGCACCCAATTCTAAACGTCCTGTTTTGGTTGGTCTGACATAATCAGTCGTGAAGGAAGTCGTATTTTCTTTTGCTAAAAGCCGAGTCATATCCGTACCTATTCGTACGGCAGAACTATCATTGAGAAAATAAGATTCGTCTTCCCAACCTCTCACGTATTGCGCTCCAAAATCAATTTTATGACCAGGTTCTTGAAAAGCATGTTCGTAGTTCAAACCAAAATTTAAGTAACCCGTCACCTCTTTTTCTTTCCAATTCCAATAGCGATACCGTTGATTGGTCAGCAAGTCGATAAATGGTATTTGGGAAGTATCGACGTGGCTTTCGTAATCAAAAATAGAAGAGAAGCTCAAAGTATTTTTATCATTAATTTGATAGTCAATTCCACCTTTTAAGATGTAGTGAGTTTGTTTTCTATTTTCAGGAACAGCCGAGATGGTCTTTGCTCCATCTGTGTAATTTCGAGTTGTAAATTCATTGTTAGGTAATTTTCTTTGCTGCAAAACTTCTGCTTGAAAAAAAGTATTTGTCTTAGCCGTTCGATAATTCAAACTCAAATTGGGATTGTATTTTGGGTTCACATTATATCGTCCAAGTTCGGTGGGTAAATCTGCCTTGCGAGTAGTGAGTTCGCCCAATCCAAAATTAAATCCGACTTCTCCATTGAAACCTGTCGCTCTTTCTTTTTTGTAAATGATGTTGATGATACCTGCCATTCCGTTGGCATCGAATTTTGCAGAAGGATTATTGATGATTTCGATACGTTCGATATTTGCAGCAGGAATATTGCCCAAACCTTGCTGACTTCCAAAACCCGTCATGCCCGATTGTTTACCATCAACTAAGACTGCCACTTGGTCACTTCCTCTCAATAAAATATTTCCTTCTTGGTCAACCGCAACACCTGGCAAAGCTTTCATCGCATCCAAAACTGAACCTCCTGATTGCGCCACTTGGTCACCTAAATTAAATGATTTTTTATCTAAGCCTGCACCGACAACTGCCTTTTTTGCTTCCACAGTAACTTCTCCTAAAGTTGCAGTTTCTACTGGCAATTCAATTTTTCCAAGGTTGTAAATATCATTTTTATCTCCCACTAAGACTGATACTTTCACCGATTGATAGCCAACAAAAGAACAGACTAAATCATAATTTCCCTTTTCGATTCCTTCTAAAATAAATAAGCCAGAGTCATCAGATAATCCACCTGTGACCATGGATTGGTCAGCCGATTTATTTAAAATGATAGTAGCAAAAGGTAATGGCTCGGAGGAATCTTTTTCAAAAATTCGCCCTGAAATGGTTGCCGTATTTTGAGCAAAGAGAAAAGAAGATATGATGGAAAACAAGAGTGTGACGATTAGCTTATTTAATCTTTTGATATTGTTTTGATAAAAAGTTAGTTTACGTATCATTGCACTTTTTTTTAACTATTTGATTATCAGGAGTGTGTTCAAATTAATGTCGCAAACTTAATTATTAATTTAGGAGGAATTTAGGAGAAAGGATAAAAGTGCGAAAATTCACTATTAACTTTTTTTGGAAACATGAATACCTGAAAATCATCAGGGTCTATCCTTTGTTAAAAGAGTAGACCCTGATGATAATAAATTGAGTATTAAATTTTATAACAGCTTATTTTTTATCTCAATAAACTTTCTCCAAATAATTATTTATTGATTTGCTGAAATCTGAACTACTATTTAACCATTCAAAAATAACAATTCCCACTACCGTACAAAGTATTCCCGCTATCACATCCACAATATAATGATGCATGGAATAGACTGCAGAATACCAAATTCCAAGCGTTTGAATTATAAAGAAAATGGTCAAAATTTTCATCTTATTTTTCCAACCAAAGTAAACTAAGATTAATGGATAAGCTGAATGCAAAGATGGAATGGCAGCAAATACACTTGCATTTCTACTGTAGATTTGATGGAAGATGGTCACATTAAAATAAGCATCGAACCGCTCCAATCCAGCAGCACTTCCCATCGTATTTTCAACTAAGTCAAAACTAAATTTTTCGACATACCAAGGTGGTGCAGCAGGGTAGGCATAGTAAATAATAAATGCTAAAATGTTGATGATGAAAAATGTAATCCAAAACTCTAAACCTGCTTTTCTTCTTTTGCTAACAAATAAAAAGAGTCCAAATGCAATTGGAATTGGAATCCAACTCAAATAAAATAAACCTGATAAAACATCCCAAAGTGGAGTAGTGTGTAGCGCTAAATATTGATTGGGTGTTAGAATTTCGCTACCGTTAAAAATGCCAAATAGATTTTTTTCTAATTCATAAACTTGTGAAATATGAACGTCATTAAAATCATAATTTGGAAAAATTCGTAAGGAATCATATACCAAAAGATAAATCAGAAATGGTAGAAAAAACCAAAATAGTTTACGAGGTAATGGGAACGAAAAATATAATAACAATGAGATTCCGAGCATATAAAAATGGTCTGCTCGAATACCCATCAGTAACCCACACCATAGTAAAAAAATAAGCGAGCCTATGGAAGCAACACCTATATTCTGTGATGTAAATCGTTCAAAATTTCTACTCATTGGTATGGACTTCGACGACATCAATTGCAAATTTTCATCATCAATAATTGTTGTGTTTCTCCATACTTATCTTCGTTGACCAATAATAGGTCACAGTCATTTTGAAATACAACGCCTTCATATTGTCGTTGGATAGGAAATTCAAACTTTTCTAATTTTCCAGAGAAAAAATCTGGACTTACAAAGTCTGTAAACAAATACAACTTCTCTTCGCTCAATAAAATAAACTTGGTTCCATCAGGACTTAAATCTGCACTAGTTATTTTTCCTGCTTTTTTTGAAGAATCAGTATTGAAAGAAGTTATAAAAGTTGCGGTATGATTTCCTGCTTCCGCAGGGAGTTGATACATATTAGTTTTACCAGCGAATGGGTCAGAACGGTCTTTGGTAAAAAGATAAATCATACCAGCATTAACAATAAATCCTTCTACATCAAAATGCATTTCGCTATCAGCGGGAGGAAAAACCGTTTGGTCTTCAAACTCAAAATGAATGACAACTGAGGGGGGTATTGAAGTAGAGGTTTGAGTAGAAAATTCTGGAATCATAAAGATGACTAAATCTGTTCGATCATTATCATTATTTCCAAAATCACCAATATAAAGATTGTCATTTTCGTCCATTGCTAAATCTTCCCAATCTTCATTGAGTACACCACTTAGTTGAATTTCTTTTTCAAGTGTTCCATCAGCATTGAACCCAAATAAAACATTGGTATTGCCATGGTCATTGTTTGCCCAAAATCTTCCGTTGGCATCTATCTCCACTCCTGACGCTTCTTTTATTTTATCATTTAGCGCAACTGAATTTCCAAATGTAGCCACCGTATCTGCTGTACCTGTGACCATGTCAGTTGGTTTTTTCTTGCAACTAAAAACTAATAGTAATGAGAATATTGCTGAAAATAGGACTAGATTATTTTTTTTGAATATCATCTTAATTTATTTTTAATATTGAGTTTTACGAAATTGATTTTTTTGTGATGTTGGAATTTCAAGCATTTCCCCAACTGCAATTTCTGCCAAATTGCCTCTCATTTTTTTGGACGAAAATGCTCTTCTTATTTTTGCAATGGGTTCGCCCATTGGTTCATCTGACAAATCATAAGTTCCATAATGCATCGGGATAAAATGCGAAGCACCCAACTCATGAAATGCTTTAATCGCCTCTAATGGATTGACATGTGCGCCTTTCATTATATACTCAGGGGAATAAGCAGCAATCGGCATAAAGCAAAAGTCAGGCGCTCCCATAGTTTCTCGAATTTCTTTAAAGTGTTTGCCATAACCTGTATCTCCAGCAAAATATAGAGACTGATTTTTTGTTTTTATAAAAAAACTTCCCCACAAGGTTCTGTCCATATCATGTAAATATCTTCGATTCCAATGCATAGCAGGAAGAAATGTAATTTCAATGTTATCGGTTTTGAATTGTTGATACCAACCAGCTTCTTGCACCTTAATTTTTCCTAATGGTTTGAGCACTTTTGACATACTCATGGCCGTCAAAAATTCGGCTTGTGGATTATGTTTTAAAATCTTTTTGAGGGAAGGTAAATCACAATGGTCTCTATGTCCGTGGGATAAAAGGATATAATCAATATCTCGAAAATCTTCAATTTGGCAAGGCAATCCAACGTGTCTTTTATAAAAAGGCATACTCTGCAAACAAGGGTCAATCAAAAATTGGACACCATTCATCCTGATAAAAAATGCAGAGTGTCCCAGCCACACAATCATATCTTTTTCACTTTGTAAAAACTGTCGATTGGTTAAAAAGGAAACTTTAAAAGTGTCTTGTTTTTTTGCTTTGCGCTGAGGGTTAATAGACAATCCCCAACGTAACATTTGAAACCAAGAAGGATGATAACGGTCTTCTTCATTTTGAAAAATTCCGTTGACGACTTTGTTTCCTGGGTAATCTTTTTTTACAAAAGATAGGTCTGGATTGAATACTCGTTTGGTCGTTTGTTTTAAACTCATTTTTGTGATTATCGAATTTTATATGGAGTTAGAAACCGATTCTATTAGTTTTTTCATGGTCTTAAATGGACCAGCAGAAACTGCCATGTTGACCATCCAAACAGGAATACTACCCCCTGGGTCAGCTAAGGCGGTATAGTCCACTTGAATCTTTCCATCAGCCAAAGGAGTAATTTTCCAATTAGAAACGAAGTAAGGAATTCTCACTAGATTATTTTTAGTTGGAATAAAATCAGGGGCAGCTTCAGAGTGTGAATATTTTGTTCCGTCTTCATCTACCCATTGCTTACACTTCACCACCATGTCTCGGTCTTTGGCTGGAAATGGCAAATCCGAAACGGTGTAATAATGAAATTCTTGGTCGTTCTTTTTTTCCAAAACTTTTCCCTTGGTACATTTATAAACCCAATCAGTATAGGTATTTGGATTATTGAGTTTGCTAAAAAATGTGTCAATGTTGGCTTTAAAAACTGCATTGATTTTGATTTCTTTGAAATCAGAATTATCAGCCATTCTGGTATATACTTTAATTCCGTCTGTATCTTTTACGAGCTTCCATTCTTTTTCTATGGCTTCATTCTGTTGAGTTATTCCAATATTTGAAAAGCCTAAAAAAAGAGTAAGGAGAAAGATTATTTTTTTTATTAGCATGTCATTCTTTATTGATTAATTTTTAGGATAAAAAGAATATTGATATCGCATTCTTAAAAATTCGCTGATGACTGTCATTGCATTTGTTGTAGGAGCTGTCCCATTTTTTTTATTGACGATGGCAATTTTACAAACCATGTTCCAATGCTTGATTAAATCTCGGTAACATTGAGATAAAGGAATATGTGGGTCGTAAATATGCAGGGGTATTGCATTGACTCCATTGAGTTCGATAATTTTAAAATTGCCTTTTTTCAAGTCTTCCAAACTGTCTGTCCGAATATCAAATCGACCAAAATAAAATCCATCAATTGAATGGCTAATTAAATCAATTTCATCCACGATGTCTTTTGTAAGTGTATTGTTAAGATTTTTACAAATCACTCCATCTTTGCAATTGCCCAATTTGGTGATGACCTTTTCTTCTCCCATTTTTAAAATAGTTTGAAGAATTGGTCTTAATTTTCCTTTTAGTTTTTTTCGGTGAAAATCAAATTTTTCATCCTCTAATAATTCTTCTACACTAGAAAAGCCATTTCCTTTTAGGGATAAGAATTCTTTTTTTGCAAAGGATAAAATGCGCCCTTGATTTTGATTCGGTAAGCGACAATATAGGATGGCATATTCTTCCAATGTATCAATATATTCCTCTACAATTATATTTCCTTGCATCTCTTGAAGGTATGCTTCTGCTTCCTCATCAGAACGAATCAAAAAAACTCCAACTCCTCTTTCTCCCAAGTCAGGTTTCATGATTATAGGAAATGATAATTGATGATTAACCATTTCTTCTTTTAGTTTTTCAAGCGTATCATCACCTGTAAGCATGGTCGCTTTTGGAATTAAGTTACTTTCAAATCGCTGGTTCAATTGGAACTTAGAATTACCAATCAAGCCCCCTAAACGAATACTTGGATTGACCAAAGTAATGAAAGCAAGTGACCTTGCTTTGAATGCCAAATAAGTCACGACATAAAGTAAAACAGGACAATAAACAAAAATGAAAAAGACAGGTCTCTTTCGGAAAATCTTACTTGCCATACGAAATTGGCGGCTGATGTTTCTTTTGAAATACTGATTCATGTTTTGTTTTTTATTTGCCATTGTTGAAAATTCTAAAATGAATTCTTGGGTTTTTGCCTTTATAAATGTGTTGTTATGAATATTGGTTTTTTAAGAGTTATAATTACATTACGTCTTTGAAGAGTTGAAAGGATGCGTTAAAGTCGATTATTTTAAGAAATAAATTTTTAATTCGTAAGAGATTGATAGTCAATATTTTGTGGTTAATTGAGGCATGTTTTTTTTTAGATTTCCTTCGAAAAAAAAACTTAAGGCATTCTATTTTTATTTTTCTAAAATTGTTGCTACTGTCTTGCTTTGATATTTTGTTTCTGCTAATCTTTTGGTAAGGTTTATCATGGATTTCGAAGGACTCTTATGAAGCAACTTGTTAATTATCCATGAAGGAATATTGCCTTCTGGGTCACAAAATAAATATGACTCAATTTGAACCTCACCATTTTCTTTTGGAATTAAAATCCAGGAAGAAGTCATGTCTTTGATTCTCACCATCTTTTTCTTTTGATTATTTTTATCCTCGATGGCAACTGAATTTATGGTTATGATTTTTGAAGTTGAATCTTGATGGATTGTCGTTTTGGAAACTACATACCTATCAGAAAATGGTTTTGGAAATTCAATGGTTGTGGAATAAATTCCTTCTGTAGGATTTATTGATTTTATTTTTTTGCCAGCTTTGCAACCATACATCCATTCGGGATATAATTCCACATCATCTAATATTTTTACAATAGAAGCTAGATTGCTTTTCACCGTTGTGGTCATCTTTAACTCCTTTAGTTTAGTGTCCTCTACGGAACGTGTATATATTGTTATATTTTCTTTTTTGGTTTTCAGTTTCCATGAATTTTCTTGCCCGAAACTCATAGATGCTAAGTGGATTGCAATTGTGCTGAATAAGAATTTTAGGAATAATTGTTTTTGCATTTGTATTGTTATTTGTGAAAATCAATTCGTCAGATTGACATTAATAATTACAGTACGACCGATGAAAAACGAAAGGATGCGTAAACGAAATAATTTTTATTTTTTTATTTCAGAAAAAAAATACACCCCATGAAAATCAATTCATGAGGTGTATGAAGGAAAACAGAGGTCAATTACCTCCTAACTTTATTTTTATAAAATTGGTCTTACAATTACTTCTATTAAAAATTCCAAGACAAACCTAACTCTGCTTTGAATCCATGTGATGGTGTTACAGAAATGGCATCCACAGGTTTTTTGTAGAGGACATCGCTGTATCGAATTCCAGCCGTGATGCCTAGTCCTGCAAATATTTTTTGGTTGTAACCAATCATTGCAGAGTAAGCAGGTGCATTACTTTCAAAAGCGTATCCACCTGATGCTTGAATAAAAAGTGGAAATTTATCAGAAAGTTTGAAAATTATATTTCCCATGAGGTTACCCAATTCATCGTCATCACATTCGTCGTCGTCGTCATCATCATCGTAGTCATCGTCGTCGTCAAGGTCGCCGTCATCGTCATCATCATCGTCGTCATCCTCTGTATGAAAGGTCATAAAAGTTCCTTCGGCAGTTGTGTAGCCGCTGTTACAATTCCCTAAATTTCCTACCATACCGATTCCAATTGAGATACGGCTGTTCATTTTGTAAGCTACGCTCAATTCAGAAATTGAAACGTTTGCTAATTTTTTAAAATTCAAATTTCCCACTTCTTTGGTACTGAACGATGGCGTTCCCATTGTAGCAGTTACAGAAAATTTGTTGAGGGTATTCATTGTTTTGGGAGACAACTTAAATAGTTTTCCTTTGGTTGCGGAATTACTATTCGCAACATCTTGAGCCTGTAGCCCAAATCCCAAAACTAAGAATGCAAGTAGAAGTACATTTTTCATTTTATAGATTTTAATTATTAAATAAAAGGCAAATAAGCCAAAAGTTGATTTGGCTTATTTGCAGCATTGAATTAGTAGGAATAAATTTTTAATCTTCTTTTTCGCAGATAACCGTTCCATCTGGAGTCAACCAAACTTTTAAATCTTCTTGTCCACTTGGAGCATCTAGCGAAACTCGATATTGGAAAGTGCTGTTGCCAAAATCTAAGATTCGAGGTTTGTTTCCAACGGTATAATCTGGATAATTGGTCGCTACACTTGAAGTAACTGCAGCGGGTAAATCACTCACTAAAATTCTATTGGAAGTATAAACCTGATTGCCCGTCATATCAAATGCTATCCATAATTTTTCATCATTCGCATCTTCTAATTTTATTTCTAAAACTGAAGTTCCATCACAAGTTGTTTTTACATCAGCATCTTTAAAAGTATAATCTCCGAAATTGGCGTTGATAAAATCTTGAACTACCTGAGGGAGATTATTGAAGTCATCATCATCATTATTTCCATTATCATTGTCATCGTCATCATCATCTTCCACTTCAAGACAAAGGAAATTTCCATCAGCATCAAAAATGAGCGTAATCTCTTCGTCATCGCTGAGTTCGATTTCAACTTCGATATAAGTATTTCCATATTTATCTTCTTGTTCCGCTTCCTCTATTTCAGCGTTAGGATAGTTGGCAGTAATGTAATCGGTAATGATAGCAGGCAGACTATCGACCTCAATTTCTATTTCATTTTCGACTCCTTGAGCAATCAAGTTTCCGTCAACATCCAACAAGATTTGTGTTTCATCTTCTAGTTCAATTCCATAGTGGATAACTCCATCATGCTCTAGTTCAGAGACTTCATCTAACTCGACGTTAGGATGATTAAGAGCAACATAATCCAAAACCAATTGAGGAATACTATCTTCATCAATTTCAATTCCTTCGGGGCAAATGATGCCATTGGTGGGAGCAGTCGTAGTTGTATTGGTTGTCGGAGGATTTGAATTATTGTCAGGTGGAGTTGGGGAGAGTGTGGTGTCTTGATTACAAGACATCACCACCAAGAGTAGCGAAATTATTAAAGCTAAATTGAATTTTTTCATAATTAAAGATTTTTAAAATGGTATTTAAATGTGTAAAATTTAAGAACTTTCATTTGAGAATAATGTCTGTGTGTAAAAGAAAAGATTGGTTTTTTATATATCTCCAATACGTCTAGAATTTTTCAAAAGGATGCGTGGAGGAGAAAAAGTTTTTTTTATTTTAAATAAAAAAATTAGAAGAAGGAAAGTAAAAAGTTACGCATCCTTTTTTAGTGGAATTGGCGTATCGGAGATATTGAGTTTATACAATGTAGTTCATTCTAAACGAAACCGACCCATGATTACAAAAACTAAATTTTACACTTCCTTTTCTTTTCTAATTCCGCTGATGTTTTTTTTTAGTGACACTTCTTTTCCCAAAAGTACAGAGAGTGAATTTCTGAATTATCCTAATTTAGAAAACGTCACTCCACTTTTTTCTGCACATGCACATAATGATTATCAACATAAAAATCCATTAATAAGAGCTTTAGAAAAAGGATTTTTTTTTATTGAAGCGGATGTTCATTTGATGAGGGGTAATCTTTATGTGAGTCATCAACGTCCGTGGTTTCGAGATAGAAAAAAAACGCTAACCAAATTATATTTAGACCCATTATTTGAGATTTTTAAAAGAAATAAAGGACAAATATTTCCTCAAACAGATAAACCAGTTTGCTTGATGATTGACATAAAATCAGATGCAAAGAGAACCTATAAAAAATTAGAAGAACTATTAATTCCTTACCAATCCATGTTGACTCATTGGGAAAATGGTAAAAGAAAGAATGGTGCAGTTACCATTATCATATCTGGACACCGTCCAATTGAATTAATTGCTCAACAACAAAATCGATGGGTTTGTATTGATGGTAGGATAGCAGATTTGGAAAAAAATTACTCTATGGAATTGATGCCTCTTGTAAGTGATAAATATTCAAAAGTGTTTGGTTGGGATATTTTTTCAAAACCACCTTCGCAGATTAAGTTAGACAAACTCTGTAAAATTGTAAATCAAGTTCATGAGGAAGGTAAACAATTTAGGTTATGGAAAAGTCCAGAGAAAAAAATTGTATGGGATAAGTTATTAGATTCTGGAGTTGATATTCTTAATTCGGATAGCTTAAATTTACTTTCTAATTATTTTATCGAAAGGCAAAAGAATTAGAAAGTAAATCCTCTAGAAATAACCTTTCATTATTTCAAAATATTATCATTCTAATTTAGGTTAATTACTATTTTTAGTAATGAAAAATCTGCTATTTTACTTGTAAGATGTAAGTGTTCTTGATAGGAATGAATTGGTTTATCTTCTTTTAATTTTTGCAGTAAATTATTCCAACTCGTTTCCATATCAATATCATCAAATAAAAAACAATCCTCATTAATCTTAGCATCTTCTGCGTTATCAAAAATAGCTTTTATTATTTTCCAGATTAAGTCTTCACCAATTGTTTTTTTTTCAAAATTTTTATTCAAATCCTTTCTATTTTTTTTCATTCTATTCATAGATTGTGTTCAAGTGGAACGGTGATAAAATCAAATACTTATCAGTTTTGATACAAATTATTTTAACCTATGTTTTTCGTTTTTATAATTACTAGCAATACGATTATAGTGTTTTTAAAGGATGCGTAAGGGGACTAGTTTATCTCAAAAAAAAAGAAAGGGAAGTGAAAATTAGATTCACTTCCCTTTCTTTTGTTAAGCAATGAGCGTTAAAGAATCTACTATCTAAAATTTATACATCAGCCCTCCTTGGAAATTCAATAAATTGGGTGAACTAAATATAGTTGGATTAGCTTGTGTTCGATAAGTACTTATCAAGTTAAAATTAATTCGTGGTGATAGTTGATATTGTGCACCTACCCGAAGCAAAATGAAATTGGTTAACAATTCTTTAGTTTCAATGTCTTTAATTACATTGATTTCAGGGTCGTTTCCAGAATTATTTTCTTTCTCGAACTCGTATAAAATTTCGTAAGGAAGTAAGGAAACTACGCCATAGCCTACGCCGATTAAGGGTTTAAATTTTTTGTCTGCATTGAACAAATATTGCATGCCCACACTATACTGAAAAGAGGGTGTATTAATCTTTGCAGATTCGAAAGTATATTCTGCGTTAGGAGATTGTTCTACAGGAATGCCAATGCTTTCGTCCATTCGGTCTGAATCATAAGCTAATTCTTGATAGCTGCCATTGAGCCACATAGAGAGATTTCTAGAAAACTCAAGATTAGCTTGTAGTCCTATTGAAAAGCCATTTTGATTCTCTACACCTTCTTGTATAGGATAAACATATCCACCCAAAATACCTAGCTGAAATCCTTTCGGTTGAAAAGCATTTCCAAGTTGATTCATCTTTTTTCTTAACCAATATTTCTTTTGTGAAACCTTTGAAACAGCAGATAACTCTAGATTATTGAGATATTGAGTTTCGGAAATTAGTTGAGATGAAAGAGAGGGAAGTGGTTCCAGATTTTTTGATAAAATCGAAGTCTTGATATTTTCGTCTTCTTCTATGAGAAGGTTTTTATTTTCTTTTTTTCCTAAAGGATTGAGTGAATTATTTTTATTTTCAAAAATTTGATTTGCTCGATAATTATTATAATCAAGCATATTCATTTTACTGCGATTACTATTTTTAGGAAATAAATTTTGAGAAAAACTATTTGAAGAAGAAAAAATAGAACCTGTTTTTCCCAGATTATAAAACCTTTGAGATGTACTTAGTTTAGAAAAAGTAGGACTTGAATTTTGAGAAACGGTTTTGTCTTTTTCAATCGTTTTATAAATTGTTTTGGTCAAATAAATGGTATCGGAATGGTAAATATTTTTGGAAATATAAATAGTATCGGTTTTTAGAACAACTTCTTTGGCTTCCGAAATTTTAAACTTTTCTTCTAACTGATTCAACCGAGAGTATGACCAAATATTACTTCCCAACAAAGCAAGAATTGGAATAGCTAACCAGCCCCACATTGGAATCGTCCGTGAAGGTTTTGCAGGAGGATTCATCTTGGCTTGCATCTTTTCCCAATCCGATTCGGTCGGAGAAATTTCGGGGCGGTTTTGTAAATTATCTTTCAGTTGTGTAAAAAAATCCTTCATATTTTATTTTTTAATACTTGTCGATTATTTTTTTTTAGCCATGCTGCTCTTAAATTTTTCTTAGCTCTTGCCAAATTAGATTTGGAAGTAGCAATATGAATATCTAACATAGTGGCAATTTCAGAATGCTTATATCCTTCCATCACATGAAGATTAAAAACCATACGGTACATTGGAGATAGCTCTTGTATGATGGGTAACATATCATCTTGAGGCGTAATCTCTGGCAGTTCTTCTTCATCAGCTGCTAATTCCTCAACTGCGTCTAATTCAATGGTTTGACGAAAATTTCTGTTTTTTCGATAATGGTCAATTGCCGTATTCACCACTATTTTTTTAAACCACGGTTTAAAAGGATAGTCTGTATCGAATTTATCAAGATTGTTAAAAACTTTCAAGTACCCGTCATTTACAATTTCCAACGCTTCTTCTCTCGAACTACAATATGGCAATGCGACATTCATCCCATAGCCAAAGTAATGGTCATATAGTTTTCGCTGACTTCTTGGATTTCGTTCCTTGCAGCCATTGATGATAAGGATTAGATTCAGTTTATTTTCGGTCATGTTTTGTTATTCGTTATTCCCGAAAGGGTAAAAGAATTGGAAGGCATAGTGTCAACATAAAGTGATAGTGTGAGGAGTACCCCTATCCAATATCTGAGTATGCCTATAAAATGACCCGAAGTAAATCTCTTGTCAATTCCGTTTGGTAAATGTTGAAATCTACATTTCCTTGGGGAAGGAAATCCTCGTTTTTACATCCATCAAGGCAAGTAGTAGTAATTGCAAATGCAGTACTTATTTCTGTATTTTCTAAAAAATCTTTTTGTGTCATATTTATTGGATTATGAAAAAGGATAATTTTTTAGTGTTAGATAAAGACAATACGTTGTGAAAAAATGAAAAGGATGCGTAGCCAAAGAATTTTTTTTTAAAATGTTTTAGAACAATAAAATCCTGAAAAAGTCGGAGTGATAGAAAATCCTTTCCAATCTTTCTTCTTATGTAAGTGAGGTACTAAAAAGCCAATCGCTCCACCAATGAGACTTCCCGTGATGACATCCGAAGCATAATGTTTTCCTGATTTGACTCGAAAATAACTTGTTGCCACAGGAGTCAAAATGGCAACACTCCACACGACGGGTTTCCATTTGCTTTCAGGGAAATAATCAGAAAATGCTTTGGCTGCAAAAATGCAATTGGAAGTAGTCCTGGAAGCATGCCCTGAGAAAAAAGAATAGCGTGCACTATTTTTTTGTTTGTCTGACAAGGGAGCTAATTCGTTAAAAACGAATGGTCTAGGACGGAGGGCTAAACGTTTTGTCAAGCCTGTAATTCCACCAGTTAAGGCAAATGTTTCTGTATAAAGAATGAAAAGATTTTTTGCATCTTTTCTTACATCCTTATCGATGAGTAATAGGCTAGCAAATGCATAGGAGGAAAACTTGAGATAATCTGTCGCATCTTTTGCCTTCAAAGAAAAATTGAAGGTGGCATTTCTGTCAAATGAATTGATAGTAGCACGGTCAAAAGCCAAAATATCTGTTTCGGTCAGAGGATTGACCGTGGTCTCTAGAACCGCCGCAGCGGCATAAGTGCCAATTCCAATTCCAAGATAGATGGCTTCTTTCTTTTTATTGAGTTCGTATGGCGAATTTGATTGTGCGATTAATGATAGAGTAATGGCAAGGAGGAATAATGTGAAAATGAATTTCATTAAGGATTCGATTTATTTTTAGTGAGGAAATTGTGTTCTTGGCTGGAGTACGCAGGTGGAAAGGGGAAAGGATGCGTTGAGGGAGATTATTTTAA
Organism: Caprella mutica; assembly: GCA_947561585.1. Lineage (NCBI taxonomy): Eukaryota > Metazoa > Arthropoda > Malacostraca > Amphipoda > Caprellidae > Caprella > Caprella mutica. Next base: position 473,231 of record CANNZV010000284.1, on the reverse strand, counting down.
CGTTATGATTAATTACATTTGGTTTGTTTTTGACTTGCTACTTTTGATGCAATTTATTTATAGGAAAAAATCGCTAGATTAATATTTTATCCATTTCATTTTTTTATGTTTGTTTTATATGAAAAAAGAATCCATCATCATCAAAAATATGGTCTGCCCACGCTGCAATGAATCCGTTCGGCAGGTATTTGAAGACTTAAAAATCGAGGTCATTAAAATTCAATTAGGCGAAGTATCAACCACTCAAAAAATCAGTTCCAGCCAAAAGAAATTACTCCAATTAAAATTGGAGGAAAGAGGTTTTGAATTACTCGATGATAAAAATACCAAACTGATAAATGAAATCAAGTCTATCATCATCCATGAAATTCATTACCAAAAAGAAGCTTCACCAGTTAATTTTTCTGACCTACTTTCATCAAAATTGAATTATGATTATGCTTATCTAAGTCGATTATTTTCATCAGTTGAAGGACGAACGATTGAGCGATTTATGTTAGCACAAAAAATAGAAAAGGTCAAAGAATTATTGACCTACGATGAATTAACCCTTTCCGAAATAGCCTTCCAAATGCATTATAGCAGCACCGCCCACTTATCTGCTCAATTTAAAAAAACAACAGGAATGTCGCCTTCAGCTTTTAAAAAATTACAAAGTCAAAAACGGCAATTTTTGGATGACATTTAAATTCCTTGATGTCAAAACTTCATAAGTTTTTCACGAAATTATATAACAGACCAATTGAATAGTACCGCTATTTTTGTGGTAGTAATTATCCAGTTATTTGGATACAATTATTTCAAATAAAAAATAAATATCATGGTACAAAAATATAATATTGAAGGAATGACTTGTGGAGGATGTGTTGCAAGCGTAAAGAGAGCATTGGAAAATCTAGTAGATGTAGAAGAAGCTAATATTCAATTACAAGCTCCTCAAGGGATATTGGAATTGAAGCATCCAATCGACGTTGGCAAACTTCAAGATGCTATTGGTCATTATAAAATTTCGGAAATTGAATCTCCGAAACTTAAAAAAAAAAATGATGTAGTTGATCTTCCCGAAAAATCCATCATGACTTATAAACCATTGTTGTTAATCATTGGATTTATAGCAGGAGTGAGTCTTTTGGTTCAGTATCCATTTGATGATTTTTCGGAGATGTTATGGATGCGTTATTTTATGGCAGGCTTCTTTTTGGTTTTTGCTTTTTTTAAATTATTAAACCTCGAAGGCTTTGCGATGAGTTATCAAATGTATGATATCATTGCTGCCAAATGGAAAGGTTGGGGGTACACTTATCCGTTTGTAGAACTTGGATTAGGAATCCTTTATCTGATAAATGTATTTCCTGTTTTTACCAATTGGATAACCTTGATAGTACTCGGAATCAGTAGCGTTGGAGTGATAAAAAGTGTACTTGATAAAAGAAAAATTAAGTGTGCTTGTTTGGGCGATGAATTCAATTTACCAATGTCCACAGTTACGATAGTAGAGGATTTATCCATGGTAGCTATGGCAGGAGCCATGTTGTTTTTGATGTAGAGATGTCATAACTATGAAAGTTATTTACGGAATTGTATAAAATATTAATGAAGTTATTGCGTATATTTGTTGAAAGATAATTTATCAAAAGATGAAATCTATTAATAATACATATCGAATTTTTGCCTTAACCATGGCACTTGTGATGTTTACCTCTTCGGTAAATCTCGCAATGGATATGCATTATTGTCTAGGTAAATTAAAATCGGTGAGCTTCCTTGGTAAAGCAGAAGCTTGTCACGATATGGTGTCTGCTGATATGAGTGATTGTCCTCGACATCAAGAAATGATGGAGAAAACGAAAGGATGTTCCATGGACAAAAAAGATTGTTGTGAAAATAAATCAGTCCATATCCAATCTGATGTAGATGAATTGGGAACGTCTTCAGAATTAATCGTCAGTCAGGAATTACAACACTTCGTTGTTGCATTCGTAGAAGTATTTTTAAAAAATAATTACCTAGAGAGAACTGCTCCAAGTTTTCAATATTATCACCCGCCCATTGTAGTGAAGGACATTCCTGTCCTGCACCAAACTTTCCTTATTTAGCCTATATTTTTCTTTTTTTCTTGGGAATTCAATGTAATGACATTGGACATCCTATCTGTATTTGGACTTTATTGAAAAGTCTTCATTGCGCTCATTCGAGCATTTGAAAAAGAAAAATTAGCTATAAAATGTTAAATAAATACATTCGATTTTTTCTCGAAAATAAGCTCGTTGCTTATTTGCTCCTCCTCCTATTTGTAGGCTGGGGATTGGTGAATGCACCTTTTGATTTTGGTATCAAGAATTTGCCTCGTGACCCTGTATCCGTAGATGCGATTCCTGACATTGGTGAAAATCAACAAATCGTTTTTACCAAATGGATGGGGCGTTCTCCCCAAGATATTGAAGACCAGATTTCCTACCCAATGACAACTGCTTTATTGGGTATTCCAGGAGTGAAAAGTATTCGGAGTAACTCCATGTTTGGGTTCTCTACCATCTTTATCATTTTTAATGATGATATAGAATTCTACTGGAGTCGGAGTAGGATTTTAGAAAAATTGAATTCTCTTCCATCCAATACTTTGCCCGAAGGGGTGCAACCCACCCTTGGCCCAGATGCGACAGCATTGGGGCAAATTTATTGGTACACCTTGGAAGGACAAGACGAAGACGGTAACCCAACAGGAGGTTGGGATTTACATGAACTCCGAACCATTCAGGATTTTTATGTCCGTTATGGTTTATCCTCTGCGGAAGGTGTAGCAGAGGTTGCCTCGATTGGAGGTTTCGTCAAAGAGTATCAAGTGGATGTTGACCCTGATGCGATGAAAGCGAATAATGTTTCCTTGGAGCAAGTGATGAAAGCCATCAAAGGAAGTAATATTGATATTGGTGCTCAGACGATAGAAATTAATTTAGCGGAATATTTTGTTCGTGGTTTAGGCTATGTCAAAAATATCGAAGACATTGAAAAAAGTGTCGTCACCGTAAATAATAATGTTCCGATTCGAATTGGTGATGTGGCTAAAGTGAATATTGCTCCCGCTACTCGAAGAGGGGTCTTGGACAAGTCAGGAGCAGAAGCAGTCGGTGGAGTGGTCATAGCTCGATACGGAGCAAATCCTTTGGAAGTCATCCAAAATGTAAAAGCAAAGATTGCCGAAATAGAACCTGGATTAGCGACTAAAACTTTGAGAGACGGAACAGTTTCCCAAGTCAAGATAGTTCCATTTTATGACCGAACTCAATTGATAAACGAAACGATTGGAACACTTGAAGAAGCCCTCACACTTGAAATACTAATTACCATTATTGTGGTCATCTTGATGTTGCTTAATCTGAAATCATCTTTGTTGATTTCGAGTACTTTGCCTGTTGCGGTCTTGATGTGTTTTATTGCCATGAAATATTTTGGTGTGGATGCCAACATTGTGGCACTTTCCGGAATTGCGATTGCTATCGGAACGATGGTCGATATGGGAATTGTCCTCATCGAAAGTATCGTCAACAGAATTGACGAAGCTCCGCCTGAAGAAAATCTTTTGGAAACTATTTACGAAGCAACTATTGAAGTAGCTTCGGCGGTTATCACGGCAGTTGCGACTACGATAATTTCTTTCATTCCAGTTTTTACAATGGAAGCATCGGAAGGGAAATTATTTAAGCCATTGGCATTTACCAAAACCTTTGCCTTGGTAGCTTCTATCATTGTTGCTATTACGATTATCCCTCCATTAGCTCACACTATTTTTTCTTTTAAATCAAAAAATAAAATCTTCTCTTATGTTGGAAATGGGTTGGCATTAATTGCCGGGATGGTAGTTATTTATTTTTACAATCAATTTTTGGGAAGCATTTTAATGGTCGTAGGTATAGCGGGGGTACTGCATCAAATAGTTCAACAATTTAGTTCTGATAGAAATGCGAAAATCCTTTCTGTGTTGACCAATATTATTTACGCATTAGTGGTGGCTTGGCTTTTAGCCACCGTATGGATGCCATTGGGCGTCAATAAAAGTAACATTTCTAACTTCTTTTTTATCGTGGTCGTAGCAGGAGGATTGATTGGGTTTTTCTATTTGATTATTTATTTCTACGAAAGCATTCTGCGGTTTTTACTTCGATTTAAAATACTGTTTTTAATAGCAGTTGGCTTTATCGTTTACCAAGGATTTTTGGTTTTCCAACAAACAGGAGAAGAGTTTATGCCTTCCTTGGATGAAGGTTCCTTCTTACTGATGCCTACTTCGATGCCTCACTCGGGGATGCAAGAAAATATTAAAAACCTCCGATTGTTGGACATGGCAGCAACCGCAATTCCCGAAGTAGAAACGGTAGTTGGAAAAGCAGGACGTGTCAATAGCGCACTTGACCCTGCACCGATGTCCATGTACGAAAATATCATTCTCTACAAATCAGAATATAAAACAGATGAGAATGGTCATCGGACTCGATTTAGATTTACTGATGGAGAATACGAAACGGACGAAAACGGAGAAATGATTCCAGATAAAAATGGAAGATATTTCCGACAATGGCGAGATGAAATAAAAAGTCCAGATGATATTTGGAATGAGGTGGTCAAGAGTACCAAAATCCCAGGAGTTACTTCTGCTCCAAAATTGCAACCTATCGAAACTCGCTTGGTGATGTTGCAAACAGGTATGCGTGCGCCGATGGGAATCAAAGTTCGCGGAGGAGATTTAGCAACTATTGAAGCATTCGGTTTGGAGCTAGAAAATTATTTGAAAGATGTAGAAGGGGTAAAAGATGCTGCCGTTTTTGCTGACCGAATTGTTGGAAAACCTTACTTGCTTTTGGACATTGACAGAGACATTATCAGTCGGCATGGATTGACAGTTGAGAAAGTTCAACAATATATTCAAGCTGCTGTCGGTGGAATGCATATGACTTCAACCGTGGAAGGAAGAGAGCGATATTCTATTCGGATTCGCTATCCAAGGGAGTTACGAAATGACCCAGACGCTTTAAAAAGAATTTATGTTCCAGCAGCAAATGGTCAACAAATTCCATTAGGTGATTTGGTGAAAATTCGATATGAACAAGGCGCACAATCTATCAAAAGTGAAGATGGATTTTTGATTGGGTATGTTTTGTTTGATAGAGAAAATGGGTATTCAGAAGTTGAGGTCGTCAACAATGCTCAAAATTATTTACAAGAAATAATTGACAATGGAACATTGGATGTACCTGCGGGAGTGAGCTATCGTTTCGCAGGAAATTACGAGCAACAAGTTCGGGCAAGCAAACGACTAAGTATAGTTGTGCCGATTGCATTAGCTATAATTTTCCTAATCCTTTACTTTCAGTTTAGTTCGGTCACTATTTCAGCAATGGTGTTTACGGGAGTGTTTATCGCTTTTTCAGGTGGCTTTATCATGATAGGACTTTATGATACCAGTTGGTTTTTAAATTTCGATTTTTTCGGAACCAACATGCGAGAGCTTTTCCAGATTCGTACCATCAATTTGAGTGTTGCAGTTTGGGTGGGATTTCTCGCCTTGTTTGGAATTGCAACAGATGATGGAGTACTGGTCGCTACCTTCCTTCAAGATAGTTTTAAAAGAAATAAACCAACTACAATTGAAGGAGTGAGAGATGCGGTTGTCGAAGGTGGACTTCGTAGAGTTCGACCTGCAATGATGACCACAGCTACAACAATCTTAGCCCTTATTCCTGTCCTCACCGCTACGGGGCGAGGAGCAGATATTATGTTGCCAATGGCGATTCCTTCCTTCGGAGGAATGACTTTGCAAATGGTTACCATGTTTACTGTACCTGTTTTGTTTTCACTTTGGCAAGAGTGGAGTTTAAGAATTGATAATCAATTTGGCAGCAAAAATAAACCACTAAAAACGGTCACAGTCATTTTATTGATTTCAATAGTTGGTGTAGGCTCTACCTATGCACAGTCGCTCAACTCCTTAGTTGTTGAAGCTGTTGAAAATAATTTGGAGTTAAAAGTTTTAGAAAAAGAATATTATGCTGCGTTAGAAAAAGCACCACAAGTAAGTGAGTTGCCAGACCCTGAAGTTGGCGTTGGTGTTTTTCCATTGCCCGTTGAAACAAGATTAGGCGCACAAATTTTAAGAGTAGGTGCTACGCAAATGTTTCCATGGAAAGGATTATTGGATGGTAAAAAGGATTTGGAATTAGCCAAAGCAAAAGCATTGTTTGAACGAATTGGAGCGAGGGCTTTGGATTTATCTTACCAAGTTGAGCAAGCCTATTTTCAATTGTATGGATATTGAAAAAAGCCAATCCATCATTCGTAGAAATGTAGTCATTCTTGAAGCTCTTAGAACAATTGGCTTTGACAAAAGTAGAAAGTGGAAAAACTACAGCTGCGGATGTGCTCCGAGTCCAACTCAAAATTGAGGAACTCAATCAAGAGTTATTGATTTTGGAAACGGCTAAAACCAAACCATTGCCACCATCAATCAGTTGTTGAATCGTCCATTACAAACTCCAATTGTGACGACCGATAGCCTTTCTTTTGCCATCATTCCTTTTGATAAAAATTGCATTAGCTGCTAACATCCAAGCAAGTCATCGATGCTTCGAATGTTTGAATTGCAACAAGACATTTCCCGACAAGCCATTGCATTAAATGAACTGAATGGAAAACCTTCTTTTGGAGTAGGCTTGGATTATATCATGGTTAATAAAAGAAGTGATGCCGACCCTTCAAAGAATGGAAGAGATATTATTTCAATTAAGAGGCTCTGTAAAAATTCCTCTTTTTAAAAAAAAGTACGAAGCTAAGGAGAGGGAAGAGCAATTAAAGATAGCTGCTTTGACAGATAAAAAAGCAGATGTTTTAAGTCGCTTTATGGCAGCTATCGAGAAAGCTTATGCTGATTATGAAGTGGCTCAACTGAAAATTAATTTGTACGAAAGGCAAATAGAAATTACACAAGCAGCCATTAATATTTTGGAAACCAACTATAGCGCAAAGGGAAATAATTTTGACGAATTACTACGATTGGAAAAAGAAATGATTTGATTATGATTTAAAAATCCTGAAAGCAATCGTCCAAAGCCTTTTGCAAAAAGTAGCATCGAGCGATTATTATTCAATAAATCAATTGGAAGATGAGCAAATATCGAAGTAAAAAGAAAAAAAAGAAAGTTTTCAAATCTGCAAAAGATATACGAGCAGAAAGAATGGTCTATGCAGCAATTGCACCCTCATTTTGATAGCAATACTTATTACTTACAGATTATCAAAAGGAGATGGATTTATCAATATCTATAAAAAACAGTATATTAATAAAACTGAAAAAGAAAATTAATTATGAAATCCAATATAAAAATAATCATCACAGCGGTCATAGCGATTGCTATCGGCTTAGTTAGCAGGGTATTTGATTTTGGAAATAAAACCAACGCCGTAGTTCCTGCTGAAAATCATCAGCAGCATGGAGGTGAAGCAAAACTCACTTCCGCTGAAGAACAAATTTGGACTTGTTCCATGCACCCACAAATCAAACAAAACGAACCTGGAGATTGTCCCTTGTGCGGAATGGATTTGATTCCTTTGGAAGCTAATTCCTCCAACGACCCTTTAGTTTTAGAGATGACTAACGAAGCGGTAAAAATTGGCAAATATCCAAACCACAATCATCGGAGACGAAGTAGAGCATGCAGGAAAAATGATTCCGCTTTCTGGAAAGTACAAACAGATGAACGATTGCATCTAGTCAAGTCGCTCACGTTCCCGGTCGGATTGAAAAACTATTTGTCACCTTCACCGGCGAGCAAGTCAACAAAGGACAAAAAATTGCGACCATTTATTCGCCTGATTTAATCACAGCTCAAAGAGAATTAATTGAATCGTTAAAGTTGATTGAGTTAAATCCAGGATTGGTAGAAGCTGCTCGTAATAAATTAAGATACTGGAAAATCGGAAACGCCACCATAGAGGCGATTGAAAAAAATGGAACAGTTCAAGAGACTTTTACCGTCTTTGCAGTCGAGGCAGGAATTGTAACCAAAAGGAGAGTAGCTGTAGGAGATTATATCAAACAAGGCGAACCACTTTTTGATTTGATGAACCTTCAAAAAGTATGGGTGCTTTTTGATGCCTACGAAGAAGACTTGCCATCTATAAAAGTTGGAAATACCATCGAGTTTAAAACTCCTTCCATTCCAAATAAAACTTTCAAAACTCGGGTAACTTTTATTGACCCGATTATCAATCCAAATACACGGGTGACCTCCATTCGGACTGAAATAAATAATCGAGGAGGAATACTAAAGCCAGAAATGTTTGTACAAGGTACATTGCAAAAAAAGGCTTCTCATAAAAACCAATTAACTGTTCCAAAATCAGCGGTGCTTTGGACAGGAACTCGTTCAGTTGTTTATGTCAAAGTTCCTGATATGACTATCCCTTCTTTTAAATTTAAAGAGATAGAAATAGGCGAGTCATTGGGAAAAAATTATCAAGTTTTAAGTGGTTTAGAATCGGGTGAAGAAGTGGTTACCTATGGAAGTTTTACCATTGATGCAGCAGCACAACTCAATAACCAAGCAAGCATGATAAATAGAAATGTGATGGAAAAAGGTGCAGACCATACACAGCATTTACCGGATTATACGGAATCTACTCCAAAGGAATTTAAGCAACAGTTGGTCATGGTTTCGGACGCTTATCTTTTATTAAAAGATGCTTTTGTAGCAACTGATAGTGAACTAGCGGTGACAACTGCACAGCAAGTTATGGAAGCGTTGTCAAAAGTTGATATGTCCTTGTTGAAAGGGGATGCTCATCTTTATTGGATGGAGCAACTCACAGCGTTGCAAGCACACAGCAAAAAAATAACAGAGTTGACAGACGTGGAAGAGCAACGCAAGCAATTTGATTTTTTCTCACAAGCATTAATTAAGTCAATAAAAGTATTTGGTATTTCTGAAAATACCCTTTATGTGCAACATTGCCCTATGGCAAATAATAACGAAGGAGCTGATTGGATAAGTAAAGAAGAAGAAGTTCAAAACCCTTACTACGGTGATAAGATGTTGACATGCGGAGTAGTCAAAGCAACAATTGACAAGGACTTTAAAAACCCTGCCATGAAGAAAGCTTCGAATGCAAAACCGCAAGGACATAACCACTAACCTAAAAATAATTTAAAAAATAATTTAAAATGAAATATTTAATAATATCAATTTTTCTATTCGTAAATGCCAATTTTTTGGTAGCTCAAACTCCCTCTTCTGTCGAAGGTAATGTTGACAATTTACCTGTTCAAGAATACAATTTAACCATTGATAAAAAGATGGTCAATATCACAGGAAAAGAAGTCATGGGAATGGCAATTAATAATTCCATTCCTGGGCCGACTTTACGATTTACAGAAGGCGAGTATGCGGTGATTCATGTAAAAAATAATATGGAAATGGAAACTTCAGTTCATTGGCATGGACTCTTGCTGCCTAACTTTTATGATGGAGTTCCATATTTGAATACACCTCCAATTCCTTCAGGAGAAACTTTTACCTACGAGTTTGCACTAAAGCAATCTGGTACTTATTGGTATCATTCGCACACGATGTTGCAAGAGCAATCGGGGGTTTATGGTTCTATTGTCATTGAGCCGAAAGAAAAGAAATTTGAATATGATTCGGATTTGGTGGTCGTTTTTTCAGATTGGACGAATGAAAACCCAATGCATGTTTTGAAAAATTTGAAACGTAGAAACGAATGGTACGGCATCAAAAAAGGTACCTCTACGCCACTCAACAAAGTGATTGCCCGTGGTGCTTTTGGTGCGCAAATGAATTTTTGGAAACAACGAATGGAGAGTGCCGACATTGCAGATGTTTACTATCCTGCTTTTTTAACTAATGGAGAATTGACTCAAGAATATCCAGAATTTAAGCCAGGTGAAAAAGTTCGAGTACGGTTTATCAACGCCGCCGCATCCACTTATTTTTGGTTGACTTTCGGTGGAGATGCTCCAACACTTGTTGCTAATGATGGAATAGATATCGTGCCTGTACCTCGAAGCAAAACACTTTTTGCTATTGCAGAAACTTATGATTTTATCGTCACGATTCCCGCTTCTGGGAAATTAGAAATCAGAGCAACTGCTCAGGATGGCTCTGGACAAACTTCTGCTTTTCTTGGAAAAGGCGACATCATTCCTGCAATTGATATTCCCAAACCTGACAAAATAGGGATGATGAAATCTATGGCAAAAATGAAAATGAAAATGGGTGCACCTGCTCTAAAAGCAAAGCCAAAAAAAGACACTCGTTTTGCCATGAAAAAAAAATACGGGATGAAAAAGAACATGGAGGGAATGGACATGGATAAAATGGAGGGGATGAATCATGACAAAATGAAAATGAAGAAAGACTCCATGTCTATGAATAAAATGGATATGAGTAAAATGGAGGGAATGAATCATGATAAAATGAAGATGGATAAGTCTTCCCAAAAAGAAGGGATGAATGGCATGAAAATGTCCAACGATTTTAGTTATGATTTTTTGAAATCTCCCACAAAAACGACTTACCCAAAAGATGCTCCTGTAAAAGAAATTTTACTCAATCTTACTGGGAATATGAATCGTTATGTTTGGAGTTTGAATGGAGTGCCGCTTACTGAAACCGATGCTATAAAAATCAAATCAGGACAAGTGACTCGAATTAAACTCAACAACTTAACCATGATGCACCACCCAATGCACTTGCATGGACACTTCTTTAGAGTGCTTAATAAAAATGGGGATTACTCTCCATTAAAGCATACCGTCAACGTACCTCCAATGGAAGAAGTCACCATTGAGTTTTATGGAAATGAATATGGAGATTGGATTTTTCATTGTCATGTATTGTATCACATGATGGGCGGAATGGCAAGAGTATTTAGCTACGATACTCCTCGTGATGAACGTATGGGGAAATATCCTATTTCAAAATTGATACACGAAACCGACCTATATTATTCATGGGGTACACTTGACGCTGCTTCACAAATGACTGCGGTAAATTTAGTTGCTTCCAATATTAGAAATCAATTTAACCTATCAGCAGAATTTGGTTACAATAAAAACCTAGAAGCAGAATTTACTTATCAAAGATACCTCTATGATTACGCAAGTGCCTTCGGAGGAGTCAATGTTGAAAATGCTACTCGCGATAGCCTTGGTGCTTTTGATGTAATCGGAGTGGTAGGCTTTAGATTTTTGACTCCTTATCTATTTGACCTTGATATTAGAGTGGATACGAAGTTGCGTCCTCGTATTGGCATTGGCAGAAGTATCATGTTGTTTCCTCGATTCTCCGTTTTTGGATATTATGAATACCAAGCAGATTTTGGTGTAACTACCAATTTTGAAAAGGGAAAAAATTATGCAAGTGAAGTAGTTTGGAGCGCAGGGGCAGAGTATTTTTTATCTAGAAATATTTCGTTAATGGGGAATTATGATAATCGATTTGGAGCAGGAGGTGGGTTGAGTATTCGATTTTAAATTTTTTAAAAAAAATAAAAACATGAAGAATTTAATTTTCCTAATTCTATTTGTGTTGCCATTTTTTAGCAACAGTCAGAATCCACTTTTTATTCCTGATACTTTATCAGGAGCATCCATTAATTTGAATCTTCAAAATGGACAAGTGGAATTTTACAATGGATTCACTACCAATACCATTGGCTACAATCAAAATATATTGGGACCTACTATTCTTTTGGAAAAAGGGAATGAGGTTAACCTAAATGTCACTAATAATATTTCAGAAACGACAACAGTTCATTGGCATGGACTTCATGTTTCTGCTGAAAATGATGGAGGTCCACACACCGTTATAGAAGCTGGTCAAGTGTGGTCTCCTTCATTTACTGTGTTGGATAATGCAGCCACTTATTGGTATCATCCTCACTTGCATGAACATACTGAGGAGCAAGTAACTCAAGGTGCAGCAGGATTTATTATTGTCAGAGATGATGAAGAAGCGCAGTTAGAGTTACCTCGAAAATATGGAAAAGATGATTTCCCAATCGTCATTCAATCGAGAGCTTTTGATGCCAACAAACAAATGATGACAAACACCGCAGCGGATGATGTCATTTTGACTAACGGAACTTTGGACGCATTTCTTGACGCACCTGCACAAGTTATTCGCCTACGATTATTGAATGGTTCGACTGAACGAATTTATAATTTAGGCTTCCAAGGCAATTTAACTTTTTCTCAAATTGCTACTGATGGAGGTTTGTTAAATGCTCCTGTTGATTTAACTCGACTTCGATTAGTTCCTGGCGAACGAGCAGAGATTTTATTAGACTTGTCTTCTATGCAAGGGCAAATTTTTAACCTTATGAGTTTTGCATCGGAGCTTCCAAGTGGAAATTATGGAGCAGCCAATCCTAGTGCAATGCCCATGGGAAGCATCGCAGGTTACAGCAGTAATTCTTTAAATGGAAATGATTTCAATATTCTTCAAGTAAATGTAGTTGCTCCAACACCTGATGCTATCAATTCTATTCCAACAGCATTAATTACAAATACTCCTTACTTGGAATCCAATTCAGATGCCACTCGAAATTTGCTTTTCCAACCTGCACAAATGGGTCCCACAGGAATGTTGAATGGCCCTTTCGAAATCAATGAAGTAAGTTTCAATATGGAAGTTATCAATTACGAAATTCCACTCAACAATACGGAAGTTTGGGAACTGACCAATCAAACTGCAATTGCACACCCATTCCATATTCACGATGTACAGTTTTTCATTTTGGACATTAATGGAAATCCTCCTCCTGCGAATATGCAAGGTAAAAAAGATGTAGTGCTAGTTCCCCCGATGTTTGGAACAGTTCGATTTATTACTAAGTTTGAAGACTTTGCGAATGCAGAAGTTCCATACATGTACCATTGCCATATGTTGAGCCACGAGGACGAAGGAATGATGGGACAATTTATTGTTTTCGATAATTCGACTGCGGTCGATGATTTTGAAAAAGATGCTATTTCTATTTTTCCAAATCCAGTATCAAATATCATAACTATAAATGGAATGGGAGAAGCAACAGTTGAAATATACAATTCAACAGGTCAGCTTTTACAGATAAAAGAAACGAATTCCAATCAGGAAACTTTTGATATTTCTAAGTTTCCTTCTGGGGTTTATTATTTCAAGATAAAAAAAATGGATAGCCATCATTCGTACAAAATAGTGAAACATTAATTGTTCAAAAACAATAGGTTTCGACAATCAATAACAAAACCATTACAAAATGAAGTATTTAATTTTTTCTATTCTTTTTCTGGGACTAATTTTTAGTTGTGAAAACAAAACAACTTCAACGAATGACAACTCAACTCCTAAAAAAGAAACTAAAAATAAACCACTTAGTCCACCTGAATCCGCAATGGCGATGGTCGGTGATGCTCATGTGCATATTGATTATTCTTCACCAGGGGTTCGAGGACGAACCATTTTTGGAGACTTAATTCCCTTCGGAAAATTGTGGAGGGCAGGGGCAAATAATGCAACCTCAATAGATACAAATAAGGATTTAATCATCAACGGTCAAACATTACCAGCAGGGAAATATGGAATCTTTGTTATTCCTAATCAAGATAAATGGACATTGATTTTTAATACTCGATGGGATGTTCACGGTACCGATAAATACAAAGAAGGCGAAGATGTCTTACGAATGGAAGTAGTAGCAAATAATTTAGAAAACATCCAAGAACATTTGAAATACCAGGTAGAAAAAGGTGATGATACTAATGGAATTATTTCTTTGGCATGGGAAAAAACAAAAGTGGAGATTCCATTCTTAGTAAAGTAATTTTTAATTAATCAATTTTTCAAAAAGTAAAAAAATGAAAGATTGCTGTAAAACAGATGACAAGCCTTCCATGGCTCGCAAAATATATAACAACGTAATTACGGGGTTAATAATACTCCTCATTTTAGGAGTATTGATTTCAATTTTATTCAAATAATTTATAAAATTTTTAACATGAAAAAGAACATTTTTTTAATCGTATTCGCATTAGTAAGCTTTTCATTTTCTGCTAATGCTCAAAGTTGTTGCAGTTCAAAAGCAAAAGACAAAACTAGTTGCGCAAAGAAAACTGCTACTACTGAAAAGACTGCTGACAATGGTGAAGTAAAAGCAATGTTGGTTTCTAACATTATTTCTGAAGCTGACAAAACCGAAAAATTCACAGTTTATGGAAACTGTGGAATGTGTGAAAGAACTATCGAAAATTCATTGAAAGATGTGAAAGGGGTTAGCGTAGCAGATTGGAATAGAGAGACTGATGAGATGACGGTAACTTTTGATGCAGAAGTAATCACACTTGATGCTATCAAACAAAAAATTGCAGATGTAGGCTACGATAGTGATACTCACCGAGCAAAAGAAGAAGTCTATAATAGTTTACCTGGCTGTTGCCAGTATGACCGACCAGGAGAATAATTGGAATATTTATATGTTTTGGGCAGCGGATTTTTCTGCTGCCCAAATCTTTTTCTCATTTCTTAAAAATTAAAATATGAAACAGTTGAAAATAATTTTCAGCCTTGCTTTTTTAACGCTGATTTCTTTTCAGATAGAAGCACAACACAATCATGGCAGTCACGACCACGGTACACATGCTAAAACCAAGAAAGCCGAACCAGTTGGCGGTGCTACAGATATTATTATGGTTTATGGTAACTGTGGAATGTGTAAAAAAAGGATTGAAGGTGCACTCCATACGAAAGGAATTCATTCTGCTGATTGGGATGTAGAGACAAAAGTATTGACCGTCAAATATGATATGGAAGTTATCTCAAAGGATGACATTAAGAAGAGGATAGCTAAAGTAGGTCACGATACTGATAAGTTTCTTGCTGACCAGAAAGTTTATGATAAGCTTCCTGGCTGCTGCCAATATGAACGACCAGAAAAATAGTGTATTGAGTAATTTAATCAGAGGATGGCAGGTTATGCTGTCGTCCTATTTTTCCCATGTAAAACTTTAATAAACTGACAATTTATGAAACATTGTTTTTTACTTTTTTTTACAATTGCATTGTTATTGAATAGCTGCAAAAAGGACGATGATAATAATGCAGAATTAGATTTGAAGCTTTCCGAACAGCTTTCTCAAATTTCAAATGGTGTTGGAGAGGAGGCATTTGTGCTTCCCGAAGCCAATGATTTTTCCAAAATACCACAAGACCCGCTTAACCCTTTAACTGCTGAAAAAGTAGAACTCGGTAAATTTTTATTCCATGAAACTGGAATTGGTCTTGCGCCCATGCAGGAATTTTCGAAGGGAACTTTTAGCTGTGCTACTTGTCATTTTGCGGGAGCAGGTTTTCAGGCAGGACGCTTTCAAGGAATCGGTGATGGTGGTATTGGTTTTGGAATCAATGGAGAAGGAAGGACTAGAGGTGCACTCTACGAAGGGGAACAACTTGATGTCCAACCTATTCGTGTACCTACCGCTATGAACGGGGCTTACCAAATAAATATGATGTGGAACGGACAGTTTGGAGCTACGGGAATAAACATAGGAACAGAAAGTGCATGGACGATAGGAACGCCAAAAGAAAATAACTTCCTAGGATTTGAAGGATTAGAAACTCAGGCTTTGGCTGGACTTACAGAACACCGAATGATAATGGATTCTACCTTTATTCATGGAACTGCCTACAAAGGAATGTTTGATGCAGCTTTTCCTAATACGATAGCTAACGAACGATATTCCTTGCTGAATGCAGCTCTTGCAATTGCTGCTTATGAGAGAACAGTTCTATCCAATCAAGCTCCTTTTCAACAATGGTTAAAAGGAAATAAAAATACCTTGACTGAATTGGAAAAAAGAGGAGCGATTCTATTTTTTGGAGAAGCAGGTTGTGCCAATTGCCATAACTCACCTGCTCTGAATAGTATGGAGTTTCATGCTGTCGGATTAAATGACCTAGTTGATTGTCCTGAAGAAACTTTTAAAACTACTCCCGACAATCCTCAAAATTTAGGTCGTGGTGGATTTACAGGAAACGCAGAGGATAATTACAAATTCAAAGTCCCTCAATTATATAATCTAAGAGATAGCCCATTTTATGGACATGGTGCTAGTATTCGCTCTGTCCAAGCAATGGTAGAATATTTCAACAATGGAATTGCAGAAAATTCTGACGTACCCAATGGTCAATTAGCCGATGAGTTTCAGCCATTGAACTTGTCCAATGAAGAGGTGAATCAAATCACCGCATTCCTTGAAAATGCATTGTATGATGATAATTTAAAAAGATATGAACCTTCATCATTACCTACGGGAAATTGTTTTCCAAATAACGACCCTTTGTCAAGAAATGAATTAGGGTGCGATTAATATTTTTTAACAAAATCAAAATTTAAAAACATGAAAAAATTTAAAATCATCTTTTTATTCGTAGCATTTTTTGCTACTGGAACTGTATTAATTTCTTGTGGAAATGGAACAAGTAAAACGGATAAAACAGAGCAACAAGGAAAAGAATATACCTCTGCTTATATCTGTCCTATGCATTGCAAAGATAGCGGAAGTGAAGAAGCAGGAACGTGTCCAGTTTGCGGAATGGACTATGTGAAAAATGAAAACCATAAATCAGATGGACATAACCACTAGATAAATTGGAATGAATTTTAAAAGATAGCAAACACAATTTTATAGGAATTGCATAAGGGGAAGGTAACCACCTCTCCCTGTGCATTCCTTTTAAAAAATTAAATGATTCCCAACGAACAAAACAAGAATAAAAGTAGTATTGATAAATTGTTTGACCAATCGAACAGTAGTAAGGTCTATCGAAAAGGACAATACATATACCGAGAGGATGAACAAGCTAGAGGCATTTTCCGAGTCCAGCAGGGTAGAGTGAAAATTTGGAAACTTGGCTCTAGCTTTACTCGAAGTCTTATTTTATATTTTGTCCATGCCTCCGAACCATTTGGAATTATTGATTTTTTTAAGGAGGGAACAAAAAGGAGATGCTCTGCAACGGCAATGGATAATGAGGTAATAGTCCAGTTTATTCCTTTATCAAAAGTTGAAAGATTCCTTTATAGAGATGCTGAATTTAGACAAGAGGTATTTAGCTTATTAGCAAATACGGAACAAATTAATTATGAAAAATATAAAGAGTTGCAGTCTCGTGATATTAATGTAAGAGTATATCGAGCGCTCCAATATTTGGCAAAAAGAAAAAGGGTTTTGAGTAGCGAAGGTTTTATTTTGCCAAATATCACTCATCAAGATTTATCAGATTATATCGGTATCTCTCGACAAAGTGTGACTTTTGCATTTAATAAACTAAAGGAAGATGGACTGATTGATTATAACCGCAAGCAGATTGTTGTAAAAGGAAAAATTTAATTTCTTAACATTTAGTAAAGAACATTCATCATGGAAAAATTAAATCAAAGAAAATATGCTATTGCATCTGGAACAACCTCAGTAACCATTTATCTAGGATGCTATCTTGTAATGTTATTGTTAGGTAAAGATGGAATAGTGAAGTTATCGAACTATCTATTTCATGGAATGGACTTTACCAATATTGTTCGGATGGATATACCCATAGGAGAAACACTTTTGGGTGCATTTATCTCTTTCCTTTTCTGGGGACTGATTGGTTATCTAGTTGCAACGATTTACAACAAAATAAAATAAAGGTAATGGATTCATTAACTCAAGCTGCCCTTGGTGCAGCGGTCGGAGAAGCAGTACTTGGTAAAAAAATCGGAAACAAAGCAGCTATTGTTGGGGCAATCATCGCAACAGTTCCTGATTTAGATATTTTGCTCATGCCGTTATTTGATGACTTCCAAAGAATAAGTGTTCATCGAGGATATAGTCATTCGATTTTATTTTGTGTGTTGGGAGCTTTTCTTTTCGCCTATATTTTGAGTAGAGTCAAGTGGACAAAAGAAGCTTCGTTTCGGAAGTTATGGCTCTTTAGCTTTATGGCATTGTTTACTCATTTATTGTTGGATGCCTTTACCTCATATGGAACACAGTTGTTTTTACCTTTTACAGATTGGCGAGTGAGCTTTGATAGCATCAGTATTATTGACCCAATTTATACTGTTCCACTTCTTGTAGGAGTATTGTTAAGTGTCTTTTACTTTAAGAAAAATGACCAAAAACGTGGCTTGCCAAATAACATTGGCTTGGTAATAAGTTCATTATATCTATTGTTTACACTTGCCAATAAGCAAAATGTCGAGCAAGTTTTTCAGACCCAACTTGAAGAACAAAATATCCCATCTTTTAGAATGTTGACTGTTCCCGTAGCAATTGGAAATACTACTTGGTATGGCGTAGCAAAAGATAAAACGCATTTGCACATTGGGAAATATTCTCATTTGGAAAAGAATAAAATTGAATTTCATTCTTTTCCCATCAATGAAAAATTACTCATTGGCTTAGATGAAAAATTAGTGGACAAAATGAAATGGTTTGCTCAAGATTATTATACCGTTGCTGAAAAAGATGGAAAAATTCGAATTTATAATATGCAATGTGATATGCAAGGCGTGAGAAAATTTGGTGACTACAAAGCACCGACTGCTTTTTATTATGAAATCACTCCCAAGGAAAATGGGGATTATGATTTGACTTCGGGGATGCATATGGAAACAATTGATTAATTTTTTTTAATGAAATAATAATATACATAAATGATTAATACTGACCATACTAGAAATATCAAAACTGCCATCAAAACTGCGATAGGACAATTGAATTATGTTTTGTCAAATTTAAATGATGAACAAAATTCTAAAAATAATTTGTTACAACTTAAAGCGGTTAAGTCCACTTTGAACAAAACTATTTTTGAGTTATTAGATGAATCATATCGAAAAGCAATGGCAGAAAAATTATCTTCCGCTTGGCAAAAATGTCCTGGTAATTGTGGAAGTGAAAATCAAATAGAACACTTGATGAAAGTTTTCCCAGAAATTTCATTAGAGGAAATTCCCGAAAAGTTACAGGAAGCAATTAAGATTGAAAAAGAGATGTTAGCATTTTTATCAAAAAAAAATTGCTTACCCCCCTCTGTAGATAAGTAAGTTTGCTTTGAAAAACTATTGTTCATTTAAATTGAAAATAAAATGACTACAAAACAACTTATTTTTACTTTGATTTTAGCATTTGGAATTCCTCTTTTGAGTTTCGCACAAGGGCCACCCATAACAGTAGAAACACCTGTAATGCTTGGCTTAGAAGGAAGCGGTATTCGAACATTCGGAAGATGGATTTCTACTGAAAAAAGTAAAAATTATATTCACGTAATTGCAGTACCCTATAATTTTTCTGCTAAGTTCCAAATGGGAGCAATTTACCCATTTGTAATAAAAAACCCTGCTGATTCAGAGTCTGTAAATGGCTTCGGAGATTTGACTATTTTTGCAAAATATCAATTATACAAAAAAGATGGAATTGCTAAAACTTTTCGAATTCTAGCAAAAGTAAGTCAAACTTTACCTACTGGAAAAACTGATACCCAACCGCCAATTGGTGCTAATTTATCACAAACTTATTTTGGAATTGTTGTTGGAAAAATAACTTCACAGTTAGGCATCTATGGAGATGTGGGATATAAAATCACCAACAAAAATGCTTCAGATATTTTGATTTATAATTTTTCAGCTAGCGTTCCTTTGCTTCCTCACCAGTATCCTCAAAAACAGATTAACGCTTTGTTAGAGTTGAATGGAAATTATATCATACAAAATGAAGTCAACCAATTTTTTCTATCACCTGGATTGCAATGGATACCTGGAAGGCGATTGTTATTGGAGACTAGTTTTCAAAAACCATTACTTCAAAATGAAGCCAGATTGAATAAAATAAATTTTCAATGGTTGTTAGGACTTCGATTTTTAATCAATTAAAAAAAAAATATCATGAGAAATAAAATCATTTATTCTTTGCTGGTCGGAACATTATTTTTCTCCTCCAATTTATTGTCTCAACAAGATACTTCTGCTACCGAACGAGTTTATATCAAAATTGAAATCAAAGGATTAGCCTGCCCATATTGTGCATTTGGAATGGAAAAAGAATTGTTGAAAGTGGCAGGAGTAGAATATGTGGATATAGAATTGAAAAAAGGCTTGGCTTATATTTCAACTCCAGTTTCGCAAAAACCATTGAAAAAGGATTTGAAGAAAACGATTGAAGATGCTGGTTTTACCGCAGGAGAAATAGAGTATAAATTAACCCCATTTGACAGGAAAAAAAATTAAAAAATAAAATGACAAAAATCCTAAATCAGATTAAAGAGAATCTTTTCTAAAAGTATTATTTGTAAAAACGATGGTTCCTATTTTTTCGATATTGGTAGTGGGGATTTTATATGTTGTTTTGATGTCAAAACTTCGTAAATTTTACACAAAATTATATAACATAAGAACTCCTAAGTCTCTCTATTTTTGTACAAGAAATTAATTCAACCGATTTTATTTTTATAAAATAATAACATAATGAAACATACTTATCAAATTCATGGCATGACCTGCAACGGTTGTAAAAACAACGTAGAAAATGTTTTGGAAAATAAAAGAGAAATTACCAAAGCGGTTGCCAATTTGGAGAAAAATGAAGTAGAAATAGAAATGACTTCGCACCTAAAAGTAGAACAACTTCAAGAAATTCTGACCAAAGGTGGATTACATTATACTATTTCTATGCTTGGTCATAACAATAAACACACAAATCAGCACGCACCTAAAAAAGTAGAAAATGGGAATGGTATTTTTTATTGTCCAATGCATTGTGAAGGAGAGAAAACTTATGACCAACCAGGTGATTGCCCAGTCTGTGGAATGGACTTATTGGAGCAACCTAAATTAGTTCAAGCAACTCAATATACATGTCCGATGCACCCCGAAATCGTCAACGATAAAATGGGAAGCTGTCCCATCTGCGGAATGGATTTGGTGCCGATGCAACCTACCGAGAACGAGGAAGATAAAACGTACCAAAAGTTACTGAGAAAGATGAAAATAGCTACTTTATTTACCTTACCTATTTTCATTATTGCGATGGGAGAAATGATTCCTGGTAATCCACTTGTAGATATTTTGCCACAACAAACTTGGAATTGGATTCAGTTTGTTTTATCGCTTCCTGTAGTTTTTTATGCTTGTTGGATGTTCTTTGAGCGGGCTTACAAATCTATCGTCACTTGGAATTTGAATATGTTTACTTTGATTGGAATTGGTGCAGGAGTAGCATGGATATTTAGTATTGTCGCTTTGCTTTTTCCAGATGTTTTTCCCCTCCAATTTAAAACGGAGAGTGGGACAGTCTTCGTTTATTTTGAAGCGGTCACCGTGATTTTGACATTAGTATTGTTGGGGCAATTGTTAGAAGCGAGAGCGCATAGTCAAACA
This sequence comes from Caprella mutica, assembly GCA_947561585.1. Taxonomy (NCBI): domain Eukaryota; kingdom Metazoa; phylum Arthropoda; class Malacostraca; order Amphipoda; family Caprellidae; genus Caprella; species Caprella mutica. The sequence goes on along the minus strand of CANNZV010000284.1, from coordinate 451,766 downwards.
AGTGGGGCAATCAAAGAGTTGTTAAAACTTGCACCTACCGAAGCAACCTTAGTCACATCAGAAGGTGATAAAATTATTTCAATTCAAGAGATAAAAAAAGGAGATTTACTCAGAGTAAAACCTGGCGATAAAATTCCTGTAGATGGAAAAATTACCGAAGGTCACAGTAATGTGGATGAAAGTATGATTACGGGAGAACCCATTCCAGTAGATAAACAGGTTGACGACGAAGTAAGTTCTGGAACTATCAACGGAACAAAATCATTTGTCATGAAAGCCGAAAAGGTAGGCTCCGAAACTTTACTTTCGCAAATCATTCACATGGTGAATAATGCTAGTCGTTCGAGAGCACCTATTCAGAAATTAGCCGACAAAATATCGAAATACTTTGTTCCGATTGTCTTGCTTGTTTCGGTGATTACCTTTTTTGTCTGGATGTATTTTGGTCCCGAACCAGCGATAGTTTTTGGTTTTGTTAATGCTATTGCAGTTTTAATTATTGCTTGTCCATGTGCGTTGGGTTTAGCAACTCCGATGTCGGTGATGGTTGGTGTAGGTAAAGGAGCGCAAAATGGAGTCTTAATAAAAAATGCCGAAGCCATAGAAAAACTTAACAAGGTAGATGTTTTAATCACAGACAAAACTGGAACAATAACCGAAGGTAAACCCTCTGTAGAAAAAGTGGTGAATGCTCAAGGTGAAACAGATAATCAACTCTTAACTTATATCGCTTCGCTCAATCAATATAGCGAACACCCTCTAGCAGAAGCGACTGTACATTTTGCGAAAGAAAAAAACATACAATTCCTTTCAGCTGACAACTTTGAAGCGGTCATGGGAAAAGGGGTGATTGGTCAGGTCGATGGAAAAAAAATCGCATTGGGAAATAAAAAACTGATGGAACAAGTCAGCGCAAATTTATCCAAAGAAGTAAATCAAGCAGTTATCGTGGAGCAAAACTTAGGGAAGACTGTTTCCTATCTTTCAGTCGATGGAACTGTAAAAGGATTTGTCACCATCACCGATGCCATCAAAAAAACGAGCAAAGCAGCTATTCGTTCTCTTCAAGAAAAAGGGATTGATGTCATCATGTTGACAGGTGATAACAAAAGAACTGCAAAAACGGTGGCTGAAGAATTGAACTTAGCAAGTTTTCAAGCGGAGTGTTTGCCAGAAGATAAATTGAAGGTGATTAAAAAATTACAAGCTGAAGGTAAAGTGGTAGCAATGGCTGGTGATGGAATTAATGACGCTCCTGCATTAGCGCAGGCAGATATTGGAATCGCCATGGGAACAGGAACGGATGTAGCGATTGAAAGTAGCGAAGTGACATTGGTCAAAGGTGATTTGATGGGAATTGTAAAAGCTAAAAATTTGGGAACAGCGGTGATGAGAAATATTAAAGAGAATTTATTTTTCGCCTTTATTTATAATGTGTTGGGCGTTCCGATTGCGGCAGGAGTCTTGTATCCATTTTTTGGGATTTTGTTGTCTCCGATGATTGCTGCTGCTGCGATGAGTTTTAGTTCAGTTTCGGTAATTGTAAATTCGTTGCGGTTGAGAGGAATTGATTTGAAATAACAACAATTAGAGCAAAACAAAAATCAATGCAATTGCGTTGCATTATTTTTAATGCTATATTTGCAGCTTATGAAAATAACTATTCACATATTCACTTTCTACATGCTTGCATTGTCGCTTGTTCCTTGCGGTGATGGAGGTGGTGGGCTTGTGGCATTGAGTAATTATTTTTCTGATGTAGAACATGCCGTTGATACTGACCATGACCATTCTAATGATTGTGGTGATGACCTATGTTCTCCTTTTTGCATTTGTAGTTGTTGTTCAACGGCTATTGATGCGCCTGCAAAATTACCTTTTCGGATTAAGGTACCGACACCTTTAGCCAATTCAACTCCAATTGGTTTCCACAACGAAATCACCTTTTCATTTAATCCATTCATTTGGCAACCGCCAAAATTTAGTTAGACCATTTTCGCAGGATACCTATGCCTGCACCGTTCATTTTATTTATTGGTTTAGCTAAACATTACTTTAATATGTTTGATAAGATAATCGCTTATTCGATACAGAATAAGTTTGTGATAGGGCTATTGGTAGCAGCTCTTATCGTTTGGGGATTATTCTCCTTGCGTCAGATACCTATTGATGCCGTACCTGACATCACCAACAATCAGGTGCAAGTCATTACGATATCGCCAACCTTGGCTACTCAAGAAATAGAGCAATTCATTACAACTCCCGTTGAGTTGGCACTACAAAACATTCAGCAATTAGTAGAAATACGTTCGATTTCTCGCTTTGGACTTTCAGTTGTAACCGTTGTTTTTGAGGAAGATATGGATGTTTATTTATCTCGTCAATTGGTTAGCGAATATCTTAAAGAAGCGGAAGCTAATATTCCTTCAGGATTGGGTACACCTGAAATGGCTCCAATTTCTACAGGTCTGGGAGAGATTTACCAATATGTTGTTCGACCTGCTGACGGGTTTGAAGATAAATTTTCACTTACAGATTTACGAAGTATTCAGGATTGGATAGTGAGTCGACAGTTGTCTGGAATAGAAGGAGTGGTAGAAGTAAATACCATGGGTGGTTTTTTAAAACAGTACGAAGTAGCTGTCAATCCCAATTTACTGAAATCCATTGGCGTTAGCATTACCGATGTTTTTCATGCCCTTGAAAATAGTAATGAAAATACGGGAGGAGCGTATATCGAGAAAAATCCGAACACCTATTATATCCGAACAGATGGCGTTGCAAGGTCATTGACGGATTTAGAAAATATAGTGGTAGATGTTCGAAATGGAAGACCCATTTTGGTAAAGGATGTCGCGACTGTTCAATTTGGAAAAGCCCCTCGATATGGTGCATTAGTAAGAGATGGAGAAGAAGCGGTCGGTGGACGAGTGATGATGCTCAAAGGGGCAAATTCCGCAGCCGTCACCGAACGGGTCAAAGAACGAGTAAAACAAATCGAGAAGTCTTTGCCTGAAGGCGTCGTCATCGAAGCCTATTTGGATAGAGATAAATTAGTCTCTACCGCAATGGGAACGGTGAAAAAGAATCTACTGGAAGGCGGGTTGATTGTCATCTTCATTTTAGTCTTGATGTTGGGAAATTGGCGAGCAGGTTTGATAGTAGCTTCTGTTATTCCTTTGGCAATGTTGTTTGCGGTTTCGATGATGAATTGGTTGGGAATCTCTGCCAATTTAATGAGCCTTGGAGCAATTGATTTTGGGTTGATTGTAGATGGTGCTGTTATCATTGTAGAGGCGATTGTTCACCGATTACAAACTGGTTTTGCAGGACAAAAACTTACGCAAAATCAGATTGATAAAGAAGTGGAAACTGCCTCTGTTAAAATTAGAAGTTCGGCAGCATTTGGAGAAATCATTATTTTGATGGTGTACATTCCTATCCTCGCATTGGTAGGCATCGAGGGAAAAATGTTTATCCCAATGGCTCAAACAGTTATGCTTGCCATTGGTGGTGCATTGATACTTTCTTTGACTTATGTACCGATGATGGCAGCTTTATTTTTGAGTAAAAATATTTCAAATAAAAGAACGATTGCAGACCGCATTATTTCGTTTTTCCAAAAACTATATACGCCTATTTTGAATATTGCCTTACGGTTAAAAGTACTTTTCGTTTTGGCAACAGTAGCTCTTTTCGTTTTTAGTTTTATCGTCTTTAGTAGAATGGGCGGGGAGTTTATTCCCACATTAGAAGAAGGTGATTTGGCGATGCAACAAATTCTACCTCCAGGTACTTCGCTTTCGCAAAGTATTGAGATGGCTTCCTTGATTCAAAGGAAACTATTAAAGGATTTTCCAGAGATAGAAGATGTAGTCGTCAATATTGGTTCTGCCGAAATACCTACCGACCCGATGCCTGTTGAAATTGGTGACTATACGATTGTTATGAAACCAAAAGAAGAGTGGACTTCAGCGAGTAATCGGAAAGATATGTTTGAAAAAATTGAAAAATCATTAAGTGTTATTCCTGGAGTGGGATTGGAATTTTCTCAACCGATACAACTTCGTTTTAATGAATTGATGACAGGTTCAAAAGCAGATATTGCTATCAAATTATATGGTCAAGATTTAGACCTGATTTATAACAAAGCTAAAGAAGCAGAAAGCGTTATCACTAAACTTGATGGTGTTGGAACAGTCAATGTTGAACAAACCATTGGGATGCCACAAATCATTATCAAGTTTAAATATGATAAAATGGCGCAGTATGGTTTGCAAGTAAAAGAAATCAATCAAGTTGTTAGAAGTGCATTTGCTGGTGAGAGTGCAGGGACGATTTATGAAGGAGAAAGGCGTTTTGATTTAGTCGTTCGATTGGATGAAAAATACCGTAGCGACATTGATGATGTTCGAAATTTATATATCACGTTGGACAATGGAACGCAAATACCTTTGCAAGCTGTAGCCGATGTCGAATTGACGGATGCGCCGATGCAGATTTCCAGAGAAAACACCAATCGTAGAATTGTCATTGGGGTAAATGTAGGAGATACAGATGTAGAAACTTTGGTTAGTAAAATTCAAGGTGAATTAGATGCTAAAGTTGATTTACCTGTGGGATATTATTTTACTTATGGTGGTCAATTTGAAAACCTTAAAGCTGCCAACGAACGGCTGATGATAGCAGTTCCTCTTGCTTTGGCACTTATCTTTATTTTACTCTTTTTCACTTTTGGTTCTATCGCACAAGCGGCATTGATTTTTACCGCTATTCCACTTTCTGCTATTGGAGGAATTTGGGCTTTAGAGCTTCGAGGAATGCCATTTAGTATTTCGGCAGGTATTGGTTTTATTGCTTTGTTCGGTGTTGCTGTTTTAAATGGTATTGTCTTGATAGGATATTTTAATCAATTAAAAAATGAAGGAATGACTAATATTCGAGAACGGATTATTACAGGGACAACGGTTCGATTAAGACCTGTATTGATGACCGCAATGGTGGCTTCTTTTGGTTTTCTTCCAATGGCAATTTCTTCTTCTGGAGGTGCTGAGGTACAGCGACCATTAGCAACAGTTGTGATTGGAGGTTTATTAACTGCTACGTTTTTGACCTTAATCGTATTACCGATTTTATATAGTTGGTTGGCAAATTGGCAGGAGGGAAAAAACAAACCGACTTTACCTACAGATAATGTAATGATATTGTTACCACTTCTATTTTTTGGTTGGTCGGCACAAGCACAACAACGACCAATTACCATGGACGAAGCCGTTGAAATAGCAATCACCAATAATCCTTCTGTTCGAGCTGCCGATTTACAAATTCAGCAAGGTCAGGCTTTGCAAAATTTTAAATACAATCTTGGAACGACAGATATTAGTTATCAAGGTGATGGATTGTTTAGGAAGAACGGACAGCGAGTTAACCAAATCGGAGTCATCCAAAACATCCCAAATCCTGCTAATATAAAAGCGCAGAATAATTTTCAGAATCAACAAGTAGCACAAAGCGTTTTGCGAAAGCAATTGACGGAAAAAGAATTGCGATTGCAAGTGCAGCAAAACTATTTGGATTTACAACAACGGAAAGAACAACGGCAATTATATGAAAGGCTCATTCAAGTCTATGAGCAATATGCTCAAATGGCAAAAGTTCGAGTAGATGTCGGAGAAGCCAATCGAATAGAATTGTTGACTCTTCAATCTTCAATGAATGAATATCAATTATTGGTGAATCAAATGAAAATAGAAATCACCAATTTGGAAAAGCTATTAGCTGGTTTGCTCAACACGGATGAGGTGATTACCTCGACCGATAGTTTGATGGTCATTCCATTTGTTCTAAATGAGAATAGCAATTCTTTTCGGATACAATTAGCCAATCAAAATATTCAGATGGAACAAGCAAATATTGACTTATTAGAAGCAGCGAGGAAACCTGATTTCAATCTTGGTTATGCTGTTCAAAATTATTTTGAAGGCGGTTGGTTACATGGTTTACAAGCAGGGGTGCAAATTCCTTTTTTCAATAAGCAGACGAAGCAAAGGATTACCGCTCAACGATTACAGGTTGATGTGGCTCAAGCTAATTTGGAGGCAGAACGATTTCGAACTAAACAGGAATTAGCCGCTGTCAAAAACACCATTGAACTCTATACTGAAGGCGTAAATTTTTATCGAGAACAATTGGATAATCTCAATCCTGAAATGGAACGTATTTCCAAACTTAATTATCAGGCAGGAGAAATTTCCTATCTCGAATTACTCAACACCCTTAACCTACTTTCCAAAAATAACAAGCAGTATTTGGAACAGGTTCTCTTGCATAACAAAGCGGTGGTGTTGTATCAATTTTTGTCAAATCAATAAAATATTTCCAAAATGAAATTTATAAATCAATCAATTATATCGATATTTTCAGTAGCAGTAATGTTACTACTTTTCTCTTGTGGTCACGAACATACAGAAGGAGACGGTCATAACCATGGAGCCGAATCAGCTCAACACGCTGAAGATGATGGTCACAATCACGGTGCAAAAGAAGAGGCACATGGGGAAGATGATGGACACAATCATGGTGCGGAAGAGGCACATGGAGAAGACGATGGACATGGTCACGGCGAAGAACATGTAGAAGGAGAAATTCACTTGACCAAAGAGCAGATAAAAACCATGAGCATTCAGTTCGGAGATTTTTCTGAAATAAAAATCAATGACTACGTAAACGCAACGGGTACTTTAGGTTTACCTCCTAATGCTTTGACTTCGGTAAGTGCCAAGTCAAGTGGTTTTATTAAAGACAGTAACAAATATGTGGAAGGTAGTTATGTGAAAAAAGGAGTGGTCATGGCTTATTTAGAAAATCCAGAATTCATTCAGCACCAACAGAAATATTTGGAGGTGGCTGCGGAATTAGTTTTTGACCAACAAGAATTAGCCCGACAAAAAACGTTGGTAGCAGCCAATGCAGGTATTGAAAAAAATGTGCAACGACTTCAATCTGAGGTGAATATGAAAAACGCAACACTAAAAGGTATTGCCAAACAATTAGCATATTTAGGAATCAACGTGGATAATTTATCACCTGATAATATTATCCAAAGAGTGCCGATTTTCGCTCCGATGAGTGGCTATATCACTTCGATAAAAATGCACAACGGAATGTATGTTACACCTGAATTGGAACTGATGGAAATTGTCAATGCCAACCACTTGCATTTGGAATTGGATATTTTTGAAAAAGACATTGCCAATATCAAGGCTGACCAAAAAATTAGTTACACCGTTCCTGCTTTGGGAAATACGGTTTATGATGGTGAAGTGCATGTTATTGGAAAAGAATTTAATACAGAAAATAAGACGGTTCGTATTCATGGACACTTAGAAAAAAAGCGACCAAAGTTTATCAAAGATTTATTTGTGGAAGCTAAAATTTGGTTGAATGACCAGACTGTTCAAGCACTTCCAGAAAAGGCAATCATCAAAGATGGAGCTTCTTCTTATATCTATGTCGCCAATGACAAAACGGATAAAGGTGAGTTGAAGTTTGAACAACTTATGGTGGTACCAGGAACGACGGATAAGGGTTTTACTTCCGTAAAATTGATTGATAAAATTCCTGACGGGATGAAAATAGTAACGGACGGAGCGTACTATGTTTATGCACAATCGAAAGCAGGAGAATTGGCACACGAACACTAAAAAACCTTTTTTAAAATGGAGAAAGCACTTAAAATCTTAGAACAAAAAGCTGTCCGTATCACACCGATGCGGCAGCTTCTGTTGGAATATTTTTTAGAAAATAAAGGAGCATTCGGTTTGGTAGAATTGGAAAATGTCTTTCCAAAATCAGATAGAATTACCATGTACCGAACGCTCAAAACTTTTGAAGAAAAAGGAATTATACACGGTATCAATAATGGAACAGCCGAAGTAAAATATGCACTATGTGACGAGCATTGTACACCAATGCACCACATTGACCAGCACCCACATTTTCAATGTGAGCAATGCAAACAGATAACTTGTATTGATAGTCAAATCATTCCTAAAATGGAATTGCCGAAAGGCTATGTCCAAAAAGAAATGACGATGATGATAAAGGGTATTTGTCCAAAATGTCAGGGTTAAGTTTGCAATTTCATTGCATTTAAAACCAGCTTACATTTGTAGAAAAAAAATAATGAGAACAGAAATTTATTTATTCCTCTTTTTACTGGTTTACTTCTTCTTTGTCTTTTTCCTACGGTCTTATTTGCTTTGGAAAAGAACAGGAGTAAACCCTTTGACCTTTAACAAAACCGACGACGCACATGGATATAATGGAAAGGTGTTTACTTTCATTTCTGTATTAGAACTTGTGGTGGTATCCATCTATGCTTTTAAAAATGAATGGTATCAATATCTGTTGCCATTTTGGTATTTGGAACATGACTATTTGAAATATATCGGTTGGGGTTTATTGGTATTGTCCTTGATTTTAGTTTGGGTCGCTCAATCTCATATGGCAAATTCTTGGCGCATTGGAATTGATGAAAAGAACAAAACGGAATTGGTCACAAGTGGCTTATTTTCCTTTTCGAGAAACCCCATTTTTTTAGGGATAATGATTGCAAATGTTGGTTTGCTATTAATTATTCCAAATGCTTTTACCTTACTCATTGTTTCACTTTCGACGGTTAGTATCAATACGCAAATAAGATTGGAGGAAGCATTTTTAAAGAGTAGTCATGGAGAAAAATATCAAGACTACTTAAATCAAGTTAGGCGATGGTTCTGACTTAAATTAAAAAAACATGAATTACAAACAATCCATTGTAGGAAGCTCAATTGCTTTTTTATTAGCGACAAGTTGTTGTTGGCTACCTGCCCTTATCATTGGTCTTGGCGGAGCGAGTAGTATGTTAGCATTTGCCAATGGTTTAGAAAAATTTAGCGGTATCTTTATGGCAATTGGTGTTAGTGCTTTATTATACGGAAGCTACCAATTTTATAATAAAAGAAAATCAATTATGCAATCAAACGAAGTTCAATTACAGTCCACGATTACTTGTCCTGAATGCGGACATTCCAAAGAAGAAACCATGCCTACCAATGCTTGTCAATTTTTTTATGAATGTGAAAATTGTAAAAAAGTATTAAAGCCCAATCAAGGGGATTGTTGTGTTTATTGTAGTTATGGGACAGTCGCTTGTCCACCTATTCAGTTAGACCAAAATTGTTGCTAAATGAGTTATCAAGCGAAATCAATCAGAACTTTTATCGGTGCAAAAAACTATGATGAATCCAAAAGTTTCTACCAAGAATTAGGATTTGAGGAAGTTGTACTTTCTCCAAAGATGTCACTTTTCAAAGTGAATGAAAATTTAGGTTTTTACCTGCAAGATTATTACGTCAAAAAATGGTGTGATAACTCAATGGTATTTTTGGAAGTGGATGATATAGAAAAGTGTTGGAAGGAGCTGGAAGGTAAAGGATTGCAGCATAGATACAAATATGTTCGGCTTACCCCTATTAAAGAATTTGATTGGGGGAGAGAATGTTTTATGCATGACCCTTCGGGTATTCTTTGGCATTTTGGTCAGTTTAATAATTAAATAATGGAAAAAGAATTAAAAGAGGCGATTAATTATTACGACCAATTTTCCAAAGTTTATGACTGGCTTTCCCCAAAATGGTATTATCATAAAGCCAGAAACTTTGCCATACAACAACTTCAATTAAAAGAAGGTGCTACGGTCTTAAACCTACCTTGTGGCACAGGACAAAACTTTGAATATTTCCAAAAATACATGAATGGCTCTGGACTAATCATTGGCATTGACCTTTCGGAAGGTATGTTGGAAAAAGCTAGAAAAAAGCAGAAGGAAAATAATTGGAACAATATCAAAATCATAAAAGGAGATGCTACTCAAATCACTCCTGTTTGGATAAAGGAAAATATTGGGGAGTCTATTCAGATAGATGCCATCTTTTGCGACTTAGGTTTATCTGGTTTTCCAGAATGGAAAAAAGTAATTGATAACATGCTTTCCATTTTGTCACCCAACGGCAGATTAGTTATCATGGATTGGTATATTCCAAAACCAACCCTTCGAAGTAAGTTGATTAAATGGATTGGCAAAGGCGAAGTTGACCGTCCCATTTATCAGTATTTAGAAAACCAAGTTGTGAACTTTACGCTTAATAATACTTTCAAGAGAGGAGATGTTTTTGTAGCAACTGGAATAAAAAATTAACAAAATGAAAAACGAAAAGCACATACATACTTATGATGAAAACGGCAAAATGACTTGCTGTTCTTTAGAAGAAAAAATAGATGCGAAAACGCCTCCGTTGATTACAAAAGAAAAAGAGCATCATCACAAAGACGATGGTCACGACCATTCACATGACCACAGTCATGAAGGAGCTTTAGGTTGGAAAGCCTATCTGCCTGCTCTAATTAGTTTGGTATTGTTACTTTCGGGTTTAGCAGCTGAACATTTGTTGGAAATTCCTTTTTTTAAAGGATGGATAAAAATCGGTTGGTACACAATTGCTTATTTACCAGTTGGTTTGCCTGTACTAAAAGAAGCTTGGGAAGCCCTCCGAAAAGGCGAAGTATTTACCGAATTTTTTCTAATGAGTATTGCCACGATTGGAGCTTTTGCGATTGGTGAATATCCAGAAGGAGTAGCGGTGATGCTTTTTTATGCCATCGGAGAATTATTCCAAACGGCTGCGGTACAACGAGCCAAAAACAACATCAAAGCCTTGCTTGATGTCCGTCCAAACATAGCAAGTGTTTTTAGAAAAAATACTTACGAAACGGTCAATCCCGAAACGGTTCAAATTGGGGAAACGATACAAGTAAGGTAGGTGAAAAAATCCCTTTAGATGGAATTTTAATTTCTGAAAAAGCGGCACTCAATACCGCAGCACTTACAGGAGAAAGTAAACCACAAAATGTCCAAAAAAATGAAAAGGTGATGGCTGGCTCTATCAATTTGGATGGAGTGATTGAAGTGAAAGTAGAGAAACCATTTAATGACAGTTCCATTTCCCGTATCTTAGAATTGGTGCAAAATGCGACTTCTCGTAAATCAAAAACAGAATTGTTAATCAGGCGATTAGCAAAAATCTATACACCCATTGTAGTTTATTTAGCAATTGCCATTTGTATCATTCCTTACTTTTTTGTGTCGGATTATCAGTTCTCAGATTGGTTGTATAGAGCATTGATTTTCTTAGTGATTTCTTGTCCGTGTGCCTTGGTTATTTCTATTCCGTTGGGTTATTTCGGAGGATTAGGTGCAGCTTCTAAAAATGGTTTATTATTCAAAGGTGCCACCTATCTTGACCAAATTACTAAAGTGAATACTTTAGTGATGGACAAAACGGGAACGGTAACTAAGGGCGTTTTTAAAATCAAGGATATTGTCTTGACCAGCAGCATTGATGAAAGTGAATTTATGAAGTTGTTGATGGCGATTGAAGCTAAATCTACTCACCCAATTGCCAAAGCAATTTTGGAATATTCTCAAAATCAGGACTTACCCGAAGCAACCGATATTCAAGAAATTGCAGGGAAAGGATTGAAAGGAGAAGTAACAGGAAAAAGCCTTTTGGTTGGCAATAAAAAACTTATGGAACAATTCAATATCAATGTTCCAACTGAAACCGATAACATCGTAGAAAGTATTGTCATCGTAGGTATTGATGGACAATTTGCAGGTTATGTAACCATTGCTGATGAACTAAAAGAAGATGCTAAACAAAGTATTCAACAACTCCGAGATGCAGGTATTCAAGACATCATCATGTTGTCAGGCGATAAAGATTCTATCACACAAAAGGTCGCTCAAGAATTGGGTATTAAAATCGCCAAAGGTGGACTTTTACCTGAAGACAAATTAAATGAAGTCGAAACCATCAAGCAAGATGCAAGTAAAGTGGTTGCCTTTGTAGGTGATGGCATCAACGATGCTCCCGTATTGGCGGCAAGTGATGTAGGTATTGCAATGGGTGGTTTGGGAAGTGATGTCGCTATAGAAACGGCTGATGTAATTATTCAAACTGACCAACCTTCTAAAATTGTGACGGGTATCAAAATTGGGAAATCTACCCAACGGATTATTTGGCAAAATATCGCTCTGGCTTTTGGGGTAAAAGTGATTGTTTTGATTCTTGGGGCAGGTGGTTTGGCTACGATGTGGGAAGCTGTTTTTGCTGATGTTGGAGTGGCGTTGTTGGCTATTTTGAATGCGGTGAGGTTACAGCGGATGGAGTGGAGTAAATAGTTTCTTTTGAGTTAATGGCAAAATATAAACACGATTTGGGCTATACAAGATTAAAAAAGCGGATAACTCAAAAAGAATTATCCACTTTTTAATCTTTAGAATTTCACGAATTGCCTTGCCAACTGTTGAGTACCTTTTGAATTTTGCACTTGTAAAAAATACAAAGCAGGAGGGAATTTACTTACATCCAATTCGATAGATTTATTTCCAGAAACTATTTTTTCTAACATTACTTTTCCATCAACATTAACTATCTTGAAAATTAGTTCTTCTGAATAATTATACTGAACTCGTAAAGTCTGCCGAACAGGATTAGGAGAAATTTCTAATTCGAAAATATCATCGAGATTATGGGTAGCCACAACTCCGTCATCTATCAGATTATTACAATCATTATCTAAACTATCGAATACTTCCATAGCGGAGGGATTGATATTTGGATTAGTATCATCACAATCCTCATTATTGGATACGTAACCTGTTGGAATTGAAAATGAACAGGATTGAATTACACTATCAATATTTCCATAGGTATCTCCATCGCTATCCAAGAAAAATTGAAAGACAGGTAAACCATCATCAACTAAATCATTACAATTATTATCAATTCCATCACAAGTTTCTGCCATGTTTGGATTTATATCAGCATTGGTATCATCACAATCTTCATAATTATAAAATCCATCATTGTCTTCATCTACAAAAAATAAGGATTCAGCTAAGTCAAAAACATCTAGTGCTATATCAATTCCAATTAACCTTCCTGGAATATCATCAGCAGGAGGATGGATTCCTCCCCATATTCGAGATAAACTAGTTTGGTCAGAGGCATCTTTATACTTTGCCCATTGTAATGTAATATCCATACTTGGACCATCTTCAAAAACTAAAAATTCATTCATAGGGGCTTCAAATTCTCCCATGCCACCTGGGAAATATTCATCGCCAGTAATAAAAGCAAGTACTTCCGCAGCAGCTCTTGAAAAAGTAGAATGTCCTGAAATATATCCTCCAAAATTCGGACTAACAAAAGTAGGTCGTTGATATGGAAACCAATTTTCTCCAAGAATCCAACCTACCCCTGCATAAGTAGAATCAGGGTTGATAATATAATCGGGTCCTCTCCAGGCATATAATTTTACTTTTCCAACATGTTGTAAAGAGTCTCCAGCAAGTGCATCGGTTGAATCTACTAATTCAATCAAACCAGGTTCTAAAGTAATTCCACCAGGATGATAACTTGGTAGATTTGGGTCGGAACTTTGTCCATATTCTATCATTGCTCTAATAGCTGCAACTGGACGGATATAATCATACCAACCTTTGATACCCCAAGAAGTTATTGCTGCATCATGCATAGCACCGCCAAGCATTAGATAGGCTTTGACATCCCATTCTAACTCATCAACGAGGTCACCTTGTCCACGGTATCTTCTTTCAAAATCAGGATGGTCATGCACATAATTCATAATGGTAACCCAATGCCCAGGAGGAGTTTCTGATTCGGGACCATCTGCCCAAAATTCAGCAAGGACTCTTGCGTAGTCTCCTCTAGGAACTAACTGTGGTGTATAAGGTTGTCCTGTAGATGGGTTAATGGAATAGCCTGTACCTGGGTCGCCTCCCTCTAGTTGATTATAAAAATCAGGAAGTTCAGCAATCGAAGTTGGATATAAATTATCAGGAATATTCCCAAGTGTTGCAGGGGAAATATCAATCATCACACCATCTGTTGGGTCAAGATGTGAAGACCATAATGAAACTAAGGAAAATCCCCACTTATATTCTTCTGAAAGTCCACCTACTGTTGTAGTATCTAAGTAGGGAGGAGCACCAGGGTCATGGTAGACCCAGTAGTCAAATCCATCTCGTTCATAGATGTTGGCATCATCAGATGAAAGTGCGAAGGGGGTGACTTGCCCCCATTCGGGACCTAAAAATTCTGGAGTATTGAAAGGAATTACATTTCCAGATTGGTCAATAAATACATCTAAAGTCAAAGGCTGCCAACGGTTAGGGTCAACAAAATCTGGATTCCCAGGGAAAGCCATTACTAAAGGTGGATTTACAGGTTGGTAGGATACGTTATTATATCCCAACTGTTCATTTGAACCATCTTGTAAACCAAAATTTATTAAACATTGGGCGATATAATTTCCAAGTGCAGCTGGATTTCCATTAGTATAATCCACGGAAATGACGTTGACATCATAACCAAATTCAACCATCAAGGAATCGAACTTTATTAAAGTTGGAATGGCACCAGGTGAAAACTGAAAGCGATGTCGAAGCAGGCGATAGGCAGCATAACTAATCGCTTCTTTTCGTGCAGCTTCTACATCTGTTGGAATGGGGATACTATCAAATGGACAGGTAAAACCATCTACTGTTTTTCCTAATAAAAAAGGTTGAGCTATGGTATCGTAAATTGCCCATGCATCATACATTGCAACGGAGGTATGAAAAAGATTTCGAGAATGAACTGTTGGTCTAGCCAAGTCATTTCGAATTCCATTTAACAATACTTCACTCCATTCTCTTGCAACTGAATGTTGAGCATTGGTGGTGCATGGAATATTTAATAAGAACATAAAAATTCCATACAGTAATAATGTTTTTAGGCGAAAATTATTCATTATTTTTTCATGCTTAAAATCAAATCTAAAATGGTGTTTTATACTCCTCATTATTCAAAAAAGTCTCATCGGTCAAGGTGTGTAAAAAATTAACTAAATCTTCTTTGTCTTGCTCCGTCAACAATAAACCTGTCGCCATTGTATTTAAAACCGTTTGGTCGGCGGTAGAGGATTCTTTGATTCCTTCATTATAATGGTCAATAACTTCTTCCAAAGTTCTAAAACGACCATCGTGCATATAAGGAAATGTAACAGCAATATTTCTCAAAGTAGGCACTTTGAACTTTGCTCTGTCCGCTGCATCCATCGTAACATCCTCTCTTCCCATATCCAAAAATTCCGCATCGGTATCTAAACCATTATTCATATAAAGGTCATTCTCAAAATTATCTCCACCATGACAATGCGCACAATCTGCACCTGAATCATCTGGAAAGAATGGATTGTATTCTTGAAAAAACAATACTCTTCCACGTTCTTCACTTTCTGTCAATTGAACATTTCCTGCTAAGTATTTATCATATTTTGAATCATTGGAAATGATGGATAACATAAATTGCTCCATGGCTAAAGCCATCTTTTCTGAAGTGATTTCATCTGAACCGAATGTGCGTGTAAATTGGTCACGATAGGTTTGCTCTGCACTTAATTTAGCAATCACATCTTCCAAGGTTTCATTCATTTCTAATTCATCTTGGATAGGAAGCAAAGCTTGGTCACGCAATAAATCTGCACGACCATCCCAAAAGAATTGGTTGGTATGCCAAGCCATATTGAAGATAGGCATCGCTTGTCGCTTCCCTTCCAATTCATCTACACCAAGTGAAAGCCGAAGCGTATCAGAAAACCCATCAGGTTGTCGATGACAATCTGCACAAGCTTGTTTCTCCCCTTCAGATAATAATTTATCATAGAAAAGCATTTTTCCCAACTTGACACCTTGAATTGTCAATACATTATCAGCAGGTAAATCTGGTGGAGGTAAATTTCCATAATCTAATTGATAAGGTGTTTCATCTATTTTAATGGTATTATCAACTGGTGGTGTATCATCTTTTTTACAAGCTACCATGATGATTCCCATCGTCAAAAACACTAGAATTATTTTTTGTAAATTCATTGTTATTAATTTAATTTTTGAAAAGAGGATTATTAATAAATGCCTCGTCGGTCAATGTTTTTAAAAATAAAATGAGTTCGTTTCTTTCCGCTTCAGTAAGTGTGAAGGGTTGGAGTAATTCACTTTTATTAGGATGGTTTTTACCTCCAGTTTCATAATGTAAAATAATTTCTTCAAGGGAATTCATCGAACCATCATGCATATAAGGTGCAGTCAACTCAATATTTCGTAGTGTGGGTACTTTAAATTTTGCTCTATCATTTTCATCACCTGTCAATCGAAACCTTCCAGGGTCTGAATAATCGTCGTACAGTCCATTATTTTCAAATGCGTAATTCGTGAAATTAAAATCATTATGACAATTGCTACATCCTGTTTTTTCTCCAAAGAATAAATCCATTCCACGGATTTCGGCATCCGTAAGTATATTGTTATTGTTTTGGTAAAAATATTGGTCGTAGCGACTATTTCCACTTATCAGACTTCTTTCAAAAGTAGAGATAGCTCTTGTCAAAACGAAGGCATCCATTTCTCCACGGTCGTAAGTAGCTCTTGCCATTTGCTGATAGGTAGAATCCTTTTGAAGTTTTTCTACAATCAAGACTACGTTAAAATCAAATTCATTATGCTCTTGAATCGGCACTAGAATTTGCATTTCCAAAGTAGGTATTCCACCTTCTCTAGTGTAGTAAGGATGGTAAGCTACATTAGCTAGGGTAGGGGAATTACGAGTTCCAATTGTTTCTTCCACACCTAAACTAAAATCTACATTATCACTAAAAGCATTCTCCGCCAAATGACAAGATGCACAAGAGATAGAACTATCTCTTGAAAGTATGGGGTCATAAAAAAGTTTTTTTCCTAACTCCCAACGAGCTTTGGTAAATTCATTATCCAATGGGGAAATAGGCTCAGGAAAACCTTCAGGAATCACTAAAATATTTTCTTCTGATAATGGCGTAGGCAATTCCTTTTCTTTTTGGCAAGCCATCAAAAGAAATAAAACTGAACCAAGAATGAAAATAATTTTTTTCATAAAAAAGAAATAAAGCACAGTTGAGTAATGAGTTACTCAACTGTGCTGAAAGAAATGTTTAAGTTAATTTACAATCCATTTTTCAAAAGCAACAGGTTCTCCATCTTTCCAAAGATGAATAAAGTATACACCTGAATTATTACTTTTCATTTCAACAGATTGTTCTCCTGATGCAATAGTTTGAGTCTGAATTACTCGTCCAGTCAAATCCGTCAATGTCAATTGATAATTATTAGCCGTTGGCAAATTCAAAATCACTTGTGTGTTTTTATCAAAAGAAGGATTTGGTTGAATTTGAAATTTCCCATCGAATGCTGGGTCAATCGTAGCAACAGGAATCCCACCTTCTGGAAAGAAAACCTCTGTTTCAAAATTATTCAATAATATTGCTGCTGCACCAAATTCTCCATGGGTAATTGTTCCGCCTGAAACATTATTGCTTTTAAACATTCCCAAATAATCGGCATCCATGGTAATTGTCAAAGCTGTTCCATCTAAATTCCCTTCGATAGGCATGGTAACCGTTTTATAGTTTTGGTCACCTAGTGCATGGATTTCATAAGTCGTAGTCGTATTCGCTCCAGTTTTTCCTTCCAAAGCAATGAATCTATAACCAGCTGTCCATCCCCAATGCATAGATGGATTTTGAGGCGCAAGGGGATGACTTCCCTGATATGAAGATGGGTCTAAATGATTGAAGTCTGGATGTACTCCAATTGAAAATTCGATATTCTCAACGGTTGTAATATCATGAGAACCCAAATTTAATTCAGTTGCATTTTTTGCATCAATTAAAAAATGTTCTGTAGTCTCAGTTACCGTTCCACCGTCATGAGTGATTTTAAAACCGTTCACATAATATTGAAGCCGACTAACTTTAATGTCATATCCATCATAACATTCTGTTACAGAATTCATAGCGAAATCATCCGCTCCAAATTTGTGATTGATTTTTACGGTTACGTCATTTTGGGCGAATAAACCGAAGGCGAAACATAAAGCTAAAAGGGTAAATAATTTTTTCATAAATAAAATTTTTAGTTTAGGTGATGAATAACTCAGCTTTGATTTTTGAATTCAAAGCTGAGTTATTCGGAAATAAAATTATTGTAAAATGACTTTTTCAAATAATGAAAAATCACGATTATAAATCTTTAACATATAAGCTCCTTTTGGAAAGGCAGATAAATTTAATTGATGATTGTTATCTTGGATTTTTCCAGTTAGAACATTTTTTCCTGCCAAATCAAATAGTCGGAATTCTAAATTATCCGGTAAGGATGGAATGTCTAATTTGATATTTAAAATATCGGTAGTA
The DNA here is from genome assembly GCA_947561585.1 of Caprella mutica. Taxonomy (NCBI): domain Eukaryota; kingdom Metazoa; phylum Arthropoda; class Malacostraca; order Amphipoda; family Caprellidae; genus Caprella; species Caprella mutica. Next base: position 433,373 of record CANNZV010000284.1, on the reverse strand, counting down.
GGATTTGGGCTTAAATGAATAGCATATTTTTGTTCTAAAGAATTGGTAGATAAAGGCAACCCTACTTCAACTTTTGTTAAAGAATTGTTCAAGCGATTGGTGAACCAAAGACTACCATCAGGACCAATTTTCAATCCTGTAATGCCTTGTTCCAACGTTTCAATTCTTCCTAATTCATCGAAGTTATTGTCTATATCATAAATCACAATATCGCCTGTTTGGTAGTCACTCACCATTAACCTGTTCTCCATAATCTCAATTCCACATGGTCGCTCCAATCCACTATCAATAATGACTTCCCAATCCGTATTGATTACCGAGGAATGTTCTGCTAATGGTTCATTAATTAATGGAAGTGTTCCTCCGATATTTCCAGAATTAATATTTAGGCGAAGCACTCTATCATTTCCATTATCTACGATGTATAGCCATCCTGTTGACTTATCCAAAACTAAATGACTTGGAATGTCTCCATCTCTTTGTACGGTGAAATCTTTATATCTTCTGACGATAGCATCGGCATGGTCATCATTACCAGGTCCATGGTCTTCAGCAAAATCATAACGAACGATTTCACTATTCCAACCATCAAAAACCCAATACACATTATCAACTTCATGAGCAATACCCATACTAAATGGACTCCCATGTAACATATCTAAATGACTTCCATTTCCACCTGAAGGTTGTGCATAAATATCAGGGTCGCTTGACCAAAGTGCTGGTCCTGTAAAAGTGCCACCATTATGGTTGGCATCTTGCACTCCAGCAGAGTTGGCAAAGTTTCCATTCTCTCCAAATGCTATTGCAGTAGGCAGGGACATAAAGTGCCAAGCATTTCCGTCCACTCGATGTAAGCTAGTTTGGTTACTTTCTCCCGCATCATAAAAGGTAGTTGTGCTTCCTCCATCACTTTCAATTCTTTGATTGATGACCCAAAGTTCATTTTTAGCTAGGATAGGAAAAAAGTCTAAATCGGTTGGTTTATTCAAATTATCAGCCGTAGAATTCATTGGAGCAAAAATGGGAGTAGTTGTTAAATATTCGTCAATGATATTTGGAGCGGTAACTTTTGGAAAAATTTCAACATCAAAATCTAAGGCATTATTCATTTCATTTTCATCAGTTGTTCCATTGACGGAAGTTATTTCCACCACAACATTATACAATCCTTCTGCTGATGGTATAAAAGTAGTAGGAAGTGAAAAATTATAATATTCAAAACCTTCAATATTTAATCCGTTGAGCACTTCTACGACAGGAGTTCCTCCATCAGGCGTATAGGTGATTTCCAAACTTTCAATAGTTGTAATTCCATTGTTAAGGATAGTTCCTTTGATGATAATCTCATCCGTTAGTTCTGCAAAAGCCTTAGTGTCTAATTCAACCAATCCAGCATCAAGGGTAGGAGGAATCACCAATTGAACATTGTCTAATGCCATACCAAATAACCAACCACCTCCATCATTAAAATGAAAAGCAATGTAGATGGAATCTTGTCCAGCATAATTGGTTAAGTCCACAATGTGTTTATCCCAATCACCATGACCATGCAAGTCCTCTAAGACCGTCCAGGTTTGCATACTATCAGTAGAAACTTCAATCGTCCCAATCTCAGTAATATTATCATAGGTTTGAGCACCAAAGAAAACATCTACTTCCAAGGTAAGTGATGCTTGATTGGTCATATCCAATGGCGGCATGATTAGATAATCTTCGCTTTTATTACAGTTACATGCATCATCGTTGGAGGCAATTACTCGTTGAGAACCGTTGCTCACGATTCCCCAGTTTTGACTACTTAAGGTTGCAGGTGTTCCTACATTCCATCCCCCATCAGTCGCATTGGTATTGACTATCCAATCGGAGGGAAGACTTCCTCCTTCAAAATCTTCAGAATAAATGACTTGGGCATTTACATTTCCGAATATCAAAAAAGTGAGGGTAAAGAAAATTGTGTAAATTTTATTCATAATATTTTTTTTAATGTTTTAAAGAAAACTAAAGATTAGTGCTAGTGACAATTCTTAGTAATTGTAAATCAATTAAGAAAATGAAGCAAAGCAATAAATAGGAATAGCCCCTGCGACGGTCAGCCGAGAGGTTAAAAAAGGAAGAGGAATGTTAGCAGCGAAAAACTTGATATAAGATGGAAATATCTTCTGCAATTAATGGAGGTTTGTAATTGAGGTAATCAATGTCTAGCCATTGATAATTTATATTGCTAAATAAGCTAGTAGAAATGATGGCTTGAAAGACTGGCAATTCAAATTCTACCACAGAAGCATCGGAGAGATACTGATTCTGATTAGATTTTACAAAGTTTGCTTTGTTTTGACAACAAGGTGTCTTATTAAATTCGTCTTGGCAAGAACCCTCAGTAGGTTGGTGATTTTGCACCTTAGCGCAACAGTTAGTAGGCTGAACAAATAATGCGCTGTATTTATATTTTCCAGAACAGAAATGGGAATTGATAGTCAGCCCAGTTGTACTGAAAAATAGAAAAACAGCAAGTGTAATATGTAAAAACCTAATAATCAAATTGTCTTTATTTTAATATAAATTTAGTGCTAATTTTTTTAAAGGAAGAATTTTGGATAAGAAATGCAAAATGGATGTCAGAATTATTTAGGATGTTTTTTGAAAAAACTTTTTCGTACTGTGGGGAGGGAGGCGACGGAATATTAGGGATGTCGTTTGGATTTTGAGGAAAAGAAGAGACCTCTTAGTTTTGATTTTTTTTAAGAATGACTGTAATGTTGGCAGTCATTTATAGTTTTTAAATCCTAATATTGGTTTATACCCAAACAAATATCGCATTTTAACCATTTTTGGCAGTATTTATCTGGTGGTATTATAGTTGATAAATAATTATATACATTCTATTCTAAATCAAAAACATAAGTATGAACAGAAAACAACAACAATTCTCAAAAATTCAAAACTACTTCGAAGAAACAGAAAAAGACTCAACTGGCATTAATTTATTCAAACTCACTTCTGCATTTTTAGCAGGTGGTTTTTTGAGTAATGGTATTGCAAAATTAGAGACCGATTCAACTTATCTATTTATAGGTATAGCATTATTCATAATTTTATTTGCGTTAGAGTGGCGAGACATTTCGAGGAGGAAATCCTTTCCAGTAAAAATTCTAGATAACTTAATGGCGGAAGAAGAATTGCAAATTATTTCCGAAAAGCATGACAGGAAAATAGTTATGGATGAATATTTCGATGATGCAGTTAGAGAACTTAATGAAAATACCTGCCCTATCAATTTTGCGCTTCACCACGGGAATCATGAGGTGTGTAGAGAAGGTCTAGAAGAAGGATTAAGAAAAGTATTTAAAAATTTAATAAATAATCCAAACCATTTTCTAAACGTAAATAAATCTAAATTTACGATAGGGATATACCACTCATATATTTACAAAAAAGTAAATCAAGGATATAACGGTCAGGTGCCAGATTTTGACGAAGTTTTCATCACATTTAGAGATGATTTGGATTTAAAAAATTTACTTCCTCCTAATTTGAATGATGTAACTAATAGTCAAGGTGATAGTTTTCGAATTCATACAAAACTTTTAGAAACGTTCAATAATAATAAATTTTCATCTGATTGTATTGATATAAATAACATAGGGCATCAAATCATTACTTCTCCAATTCCTCAAGTTTGTGAAGATGGTTCTCCAGAAGGTGTGCTTTATGTAATAATAGATGACCAGGTAGAATTTCCAGATGATTTAGAAAATATTCTTTTGATTATGGGAAGAATATCAGCTAATTGGATTTCGAAATTTAATAATTGTATTCTTGACCATGCGTATGATAAAAAATTGGAAGCTTTTGGTATTAATCCATTAATTGATGACATTCAACAATACATCTCACAAAATGGTGTAACTCCTCTGATTGAATATTCGTTAATTGAAAGCAGAAAACAGATTGTAAAGCCACATGGAGTTGAGAAGATTGAGAATTAATATTTATCTAATCAAACGACCAAAAAACAAAGATGTCGCCTCTTTTATCATAAAAAAGGCGACATCTTTTTTCTATCAAAAAATCAATTCTCACGGAAAAAAACCAATGAAATTGAACTTCCTTCCATCAGCCCGTTCTATCCAATTTTCAATGTCAGTTAAACTAAGCTGATAATTTTTCACCAAAGGATTTTCATTCCCCGCCATCCACCCACCAATATCTTCCAAAATACTTTCCGCATCTGCTTCCACCAAAACACGTAGATTGATAGTAGAACCTGTAAACGGATTCTGATAATTCCGTTGGCTAAAATGAAGGATTTGAGCATCAATTTCACTTATTCCAATTTGATTCAAATCAGCCAGTTCAGCATGGAGCAAAAGTAAATTGGAATCAATTCCTAATCGTGAACTGATTTGTTGACGAGCATTTGGATTGGAAAGTAGGAGCAATAATTCATATTCATTATGAATCGAAACGCCTTTTTGATTGAGATAGGAAATGAAGTTAAACAAGCGGTTTGGAATTACTTTTTTTTGAAACAATGCTATGGTATCAATTTTAGAAGTGGATGAAGTTTTTGAATGAACTGCTTCAATTCCTTTTCCTTTAGGAAAGAAGAAAACGCAAATTCCAAATAAGAAAATGGAAACCAAAAGCATCAGTTTTTGAGTGGAATTTAGTTGCATAGGTTTTGGGTTATTTATCCTGAAGGAAGACATCGAGGTAAAGCGTGCTTTGTCCCAGAAGAGAAGAATCTAAAGTAACGGTCAGCGAATTGTTTCTTGGACAATCTTCAATCGGTTGCCATTCACAATCAGTTTGCTCTTCATAGCAAAGCCTATATTGGGAATGACAAATCCGATGATTTGGAAAAGTGAAAAACAATACTCTTCCGCCGTCTGTCCAACTGACTTCCAAACCTGTTCCCCAATCTGTCCATTCGTAACAAGTAAAAGGTGCGTAGTAATTATAACCTTGAAGAGAGAATTCGATGATAACTTTTGTGCAAGTATCGAGTGGGCAAGGAGCTTGCTCCTGTGATGGTTCAATCGGTTCGGAAGTGGAAAAAGAGCAACTGAAAATGAGGATGGAAAGGAAGCAAAAAAAATGTAGGTGTTTTCTCATAGTCTGTATTTTGATGTCGCTAATGTAATGTAGGATTATCTAAAAGCCGTAGTTTGGGCAGAAAGTGAAACAACCTTAGGTTATTCTTCATTGGGAATTTGAGCCAACAATTTCTTGGGATGAGTGCTAAGAGTTATGCGAAATGCTTTATAAAATGATGACCGATTTTGGAAACCTACTTCGGTCATTAAGCCTTCGATGGTTTTGAGTTGAGCTTCACCATGTGAAAGTTTTTTGAGAAAAGCTTCAATCCGATAGCAATGAAAAAAGGAAGTGATACTTAGTCCGGTAGCTTGATTAATAGTTTGAGAAAGGTATTTTTGATTGGTGTCAAGTCTTTTGCAAAGTTTCGGAATATCGGGAGGGAATTGCCAGATTTGATTTTCGTCTTCAAGAATTGAATGAAGCTTCCACCAAAGAGCATTTAGTTTTTGAGGAGTGATGTGAGAGGTGCGGTATCTTTGGAGTGAGTTAATTTTTCTTTTCATAAAATGGATTTTAGAAATATTTAGCGACGGTTAGAATTTGTAATTCGAGTTCTAACAACTCTCTTTGTTTTAGAAAAATATCGTATTCTTTCTTTTTCAATGCTTGCTGCGCTTTCAAATATTCGGAAGGAGGAATTTCGATTTTATGAGCTTGGTCTTTCTTAATTTCAAAAAGCTGTTGGTCGTACTTGAATAGATTCTGGAGAAAAGAAATGTCTTGTTTTAAAAAGTGATGTTGGCGAAGTAGATTTTTTAAATGCAATTTTTCTTTCTCTAAAGTGAGTTGGTGTTTTTTGTAAATGGATTGTTTTTTTGCTAAAGCTTGTGCTTTATCTTTTTGGTTAGAATAGAGTAGAGTGGATGACCATGAAATGGCAGGTCGTGGTTTTCCATCTAGTGTATAAGTGACTCCTACAGTTGGTAAATATTTTAGCCATTTCATTTTTTGTGTAGTTTCAAATTCTGCCAATTCACTTTCGAGCTGCAACTCATAAAAAGATTCCATTGCCGAAATAAGTTGGAACTCAGTCGGCAAGGAATCTGTAGCAAAAAAGGCGCAAAGCAACAATAATTTCATCGGAGTTATTTTTCGTTTTTAGGAGCAATTTCTCCGAGTTCTGGAATTTCTTCTCCATGAGCATCTTGCTCAATAACTTGAATAGGTGGATGATAATTTACCGACAACTCGACGGTAGAATTTCCAGTTAGAGTATCGACTCTCCATACTTTCAAAGATTCGCCTAACAATTTATTTGCAAGTCTATCTTCGTTGGATAGCACTTCGTACGTAAATTCTGCGATGTAATATTTGCTGCCTTTTCCTTCACCTTCTTTTTTCGTTTTTTCAATAGGCGTGACCGTTAGAATTACTTCCGATAAATTGACTTCATCATAAAATAAATCATGTGTTCCCTTCTCTAAATTCTCCACGCTATAGCCATGAAATAACAAACTACACACGTGACCCAATTGATTGAGGAAAAAGAATTCTACCCATTTCTTCAAACCGTAACCTAGAATATCATCTTGAAAAATCCGATAGGAAATAGGTATGAAAGAAAGTGGTTCTCCCTTTTGAGTGATGTTCTTATCACTCAAGCTGAACAAGCCTCGACTTGCATCAAAACGATAGTGACGAGGAAAACCTTCTCGATATTTGATTTGTAATTCTCCCGTTTCGTCATTGACGAAATTGGTTTGGAGCGATGGTAAAAGAGGATTTGTTTTTTGCATAAGTCATAAATTTATTGGTGATTGAAATTAGGATTAGAAGCACTATCAATGGCTTCTAAAATTTTATTATGGAAATAGAAAAAGTCGTAAATGGGAAATTCCATGAAAATGGAAAGTTCGTTTGGGTGACGAAATTGAGTTTGACCTACAGCATAAATAGATTCAATGTGCTTAAGAATTTCACTTTTATTTTGAGGGAGTCCGTCGAAAATTACTTTAAGATGAGTTCGAGAATGGTCTTGGATAAAAATAGGTAAGTCGATAAATCGCATCTGATAAATGTCCTCTTGGAAGTTCATCTGTTCTACGATTTCATCTAAATTATAGTGGTTGTAGTAACTCATAGATTTGCCTTTTTTGCAAAACAAAGTTACGGAGATGTGAGGTTTTATGAAATATACATTTGACTGTAAGTCAATGAGTTATGGTGAAGTGAGTTAGAAAAATGATAAAAAAGGAATTAATGAAAATTAATATATCTAACTTTAGATTTTAAATAAAAAATATTGTTTTATGAAGATTGAATTTTTACAGGACCATCTTTATTTTAAGAAAGGACAGAAAATTGAACTTGCAGATTTTACAGTTTTAACTGGAAGGAATGGGGCAGGTAAAACAAATTTATTACGTGCCTTAGGAAATAAAGAGATTTGCCAGATTGATGGTGAATTAAATAAAACTATTGATTCTTCTTTTTATGATTTCGACAGTTTTTATCATTTCTCAAATGATACAAGGTATGGTATTTTTTCAGGTGGTGATTCAGCAATGAATCAAACTTGGAGGGATTTATTAGCCTATAGAAAAGGACTTTCAAAACCTACTCCTCAAATAATTCAGCAAGCAGAAGATTGTGGAAAATCAGTTGATGAATTGACGAAAGTAGATTTTATTAATACGGTTATCAACAGGATAGATGACCGAAGTAAATTGTTTGAACTAAAATTTTACAAAGATAGTGCGCTGTATAGAGGGTATCAAGAGAAGAATAAATTTAATGCATTTAGAAATGCTGAATATGGAGAAGACAATCTCGTTTACTCTGAAAAAGAATTTTTAAATTCATATGGTACTCCACCGTGGGAAAGAATAAATAATATTTTTGAGGAATTAGGTTTAAATTATGAGTTTTTTATCCCTAAAGAATTAGCCAGAGATGAGGCAGTTGAAGTTAAACTGACTGATAAAGTAAATGGTCAAGATGTTGAGTTCAAGAATTTATCTCCAGGAGAAAGAACTATTTTATCATTGACAACAATTATTTATAATTCCGATTTTAAATCAACTCTTCCAAAACTATTCATCTTTGATGAACCTGATGCTTTGCTTCATCCTGAATATTCAAAAAAATTAATTTACATCTTCAATGAATATATTGTGAAAAAGTTAGGAGTAAGAGTAATTATGACTACTCACTCCCCATCGACAGTAGCAGTTGCACCAGAAGAATCCATTTTCATTTGCGAAAAAAAATTCTTTAAAGTTCGAAAGGTATCTAAAGATGAAGCACTTCGCCAACTTACTTTGAATGTAAATTCTTTAAGTATTCTGCATGAAAATAGAAGACAAGTCTTTGTGGAAGATGAATCTGATGCAAAGATTTTTGAATTTATATATTTAAAGCTAAGTACAAAACTCCATCCAGAAATCAGTTTAAATTTTATTCCTGTCAAAAAATCTAGTGTTGGTGGTTGTGACAAAGTAAGAGAAATAACTAAGGCTCTATATGATGGAGGGAACAAAACCGTTTTTGGAATTATAGATTGGGACAATAAGAATAATTCGAATGACTATATATTCGTGTTGGGAGAAGGAAAAAGGCATAGTATTGAAAATTATGTATTAGACCCAGTTTTAATTTATGCATTCTTGCTCTGGGAAAAAATTGTTCCTAATGTTTTTCCTAATGAAATGAAGGAATACTCGTTAAGAAATTTTGGGCAAATCAGTAATAATGACCTTCAAGTAATAGTGAATGGAATGGTGCAATATTGTATAGAGTTAAAACAAGATGATGCTTCGGAAGGTAATCTACAAATAGGATATTTAAATGGAATGATAGCGGAAATTCCAAAATGGTTTATAGAGGTAAATGGACATAAGTTAGAAGAATTTCTCCAGAATAAGTTTCTACCAATAAGAAGAGTTGAAAAGAGAAAAAGTGAGAAGTTGGTCAATATCATATTACATAATATTATGGAGGATTTTCCTGAATTTATACCGATGGAATTTTTGGAATTATTCAAAAAAATTCAAACAAAGACTTAGCAAGAATCATTTTAAAACGATGTAAACAATAGAACCTGAAAAAAATGATGAAGCATTCTGTTGACTATTTATTTCAAGATTCTGTTTAGTTTTTTGTTCTTCTAGTTTAAGATAGTCAAGTTGCTGAAGTTCTTGGATTTTTAGCTTTAGGTCAATTATTTTATCTGATGCTTTGTTCGATTTTGGAGATTGCTCCAATTCTTTTTCTAGTAATTTGATTTTTTTGAAGATAGCTTCTTTTTGCGAAATGTTTTTTTCAATGTAAAATTCTTGTTGCAAAATTTTTAATTCTGCTTGCTTCTCATTAAAACTAATTCTCACTAATTCCAATGATTGGTTTAGTAAAGTTATTTGGTTTTGATAGGTTTGAATTTTTGGATTTTGGAAAAGAATTATATCAGAAAAAAGTTTAGAATTTGGAATTTCTTTAAAATAGATATGATTAGGATATTCAATAGTAGCTGTTTTTGATTTTGTGGATATATTGTTATTGATAATTTCAAAAACAAAATTTGCATGAATTTCTAAAGATTGTATAGGGTTTTTTCTTACCAATTGATTTAAACTATCCACCGAAATTTCATAGAAGGATTGTGTCTCAAATAAAAGCTGCTTACCAATATGCACAGGGATGACTTCAAGGATAGTATATTTTTCTTTGTTCAAAAAATGAAATCCATTTTCTTCTAACAATACAATTCCTGCTTCACTTGCTTGGATACAAATGCCTTCACCTTTGATAACTTCAGTTCCTCTTTTGACCGTATATTTTACATTTAATGCATCAGGACTTTTATGAAATTCACTTGCCAAATGTTTAGGTGTACCAAAGTAACGGTTGTATTGTGTCCAGAATCCATTTGCAAAAAGTGGTTGAAGGAAAACTAAAGACAAAAGAAAGAAACAGAAAATCATAGTTTCAGAATGAAGATTTCCAGTTTTGAATCGAGCATTGGGATTCCCAGGAAGTACACAAGGATTTCGGAGAAATGGATAAAATAGTGGTACACCTTGAACGGTCATCATATCCAAAACTAAATGACTAAAATATCCAAGTAAGTAAATTTTAGAAGTTGTAGTTTTTTCAAAGAAAGTAGATTCAATCATTGCAAATAACAAGAAACTTCCGAACATCGCTAGAAGTGAATGCGTGATAGTTCGATGTCCAAATCTTCGATTTAGATATTTGGAGATAGGACGAAATACTTTTCCAATCATAGATTTTGAGTAATCTATATCTGGAACCAATGAACCGAAAATTGTTGACGCAATAAAAATAGGACTGGCTAAAATGTTGAGGTTCAGAAATGAACCAAACAATCCGGTGATGACAATTCCTCCGATAATGTGATTGGGTGCAGTCATAGTTTATACATATTTTCTAACGCCAGCTCTAAATATATTTCTAGCGAACAAGGCGAACATTAAAAAGATTCCCCCAAATAATCGCATCGCTCCAGAGTCATCGCCCAACTCTCCACTAATGTATCGGAGCACCATCAAGCTGGAAAGAATGATGACTAGCACTAAGGAAAAATCAAATTCTTTGAGTGCTGATGTGTGTCGATAATCTCGAATGACTTCCAAAGTAATTTCAGGTTCTTTGGAATATCGTTCTATCATTTCAATTATAAAAAGTGGGTTGCCATTCGTGTTTTCAAAAATGTGATTTTTATAAGTTTCATAGTCTTCTATTTTTTTGAGAATAGGCTGTGAAACTCGATTGATTAATTCGATACTTTCAGGTCTTGAAAGTGGTTTGAGTTCGATACGTTCGAAGTTGGTTAAGAATGATGATTTAGTCATCGGAATTCTTCGTGCCGCACAGATGATGTGGAAATGATTTTTCAATTTTTCCAAAGCCAATACTCCTGTTGGGGGAATTCTGGTGACATCATCAATGATTAGAGTGTATTCATGTTGCTCTGTGATTTGAATCAAAAGTTCAGTCATTCGCTTGATGGTTTCTCTGTAAACCAAAGTGTCGATTTCATTTTTATTAAGTTGCTTTTCATAGAGTGTTTTAGCGATGGATTCTTTGTCCGTTTCAAAAAGATGTAACAAAAGTCCTGCAATCATTTTTTTAGTGGTAGAAAGGTCGCCGATGCGAATGAGGTTTCCATAGTTGTAATTATCGAGGAGGTGCGTTTTTCCAATTCCTTGCTCACCTGTGATGAGTAAGTTAATTTTCTTCTTACCACAGTCATGAAGTTTTTGCATTTCGTCTTTTCTGCCAATGTGGAAATTGGTAATTCCGATTTCGGTAGGGATGATGTGAATAGTTTGAGTTGGAAAAAACTTGCGATAGATTTTAGTGATAAAATTATTTTGCTCGATGGACTCGATGGCAGTTTCTCTTTGTGATTCTGTTATCTCTACATGCCTTTGGGTTGCTTCCAAAGAAGGATTGCCTAATAATTCTTTAGCTACAGATAATTCATTCTCCTGCACAATTCGATTTGCAAAAGTATTTCTTAGCATAGTAGGATTGACTGTCCCTTTGGAAAGTTGATTGACTATTTTCCAAATTTGCTTTCTACCGATGTGAGCGATTTTAGAATTTTTACCTGCAGGGAAAATGTAATCATCAGGATTAGAATTTTTCAAATTTTGCCAGTAGTCTGCTAAAGCTTTGAGTAATCTTTGAGTGAGTGGAATCTCTCTTGATTTTTTGGCTGCAATTATTTTGATTTTATTTTCAGCAAATAAAACGTGTTTGCATTGTAGTTGGATAACTTCAGAAACCCGCAGCCCGCAGTCTAGCATCAGGAGTATGATGACTTGGTATTTTCTGGAAGTGGTGGATTGGAGTAATTCTTTTTGTTGTTGTAAGTTTATTGTTATGATGGAACTTTGATTCATGATTCTTTTTGTTGAAACATGAAATTACGATTCTATTGTACTATTGGTTCTTGATAGTTGTGTCTAATTCTGCCCGTTTAAATTCCGAGCTTTTCATTTACGATGGCAGGATTTAAAAACATCAAATCATCATAACCGTCAATGTGGTCGAAGCCGATGCTTTGGTAGAAGGCTTTTAGTTTGTAGAATGATTTTTCAAAATCTTTGTCTAACTTTTTGAGATTCAATTGCTCTTCCCATTCGGATGGTGGTTCATCATCCTTGAACTCAAACTGTATGGGAAAAGTTTGAACTACGAATAACCCACAGCTATTTGCAAATTTTATATAAATGTCTTTGATAATTTTCTTACCAATACCCTTACCTCTGTATTTTTCAATAATTTCAAAACTTTGAATAATACAGATGTCGTTTTCAGTAATGTCATATTTGTAAAATTCAAGGATGTCGTCATTAACCTCGTCGTTAACAAAATTCGCAATTTGTTTTCCAATTCGGAACGTATATTCTTCCATATCAAATACTGATTCCATCCCGAAACCATTATTCATAGCTGAGCCGAACAACATCAATCGCATTTCCAAAAATCCAATTTTGACCTCGACATTTGTTACGGTATCAACCTCAAATATATCTGCAAAGTAAGGCATGATAAATCGTCTACAAGTGTCATCGTCTAGAATAGTGAAGGAATGATACCTCACCTCAAAAACTTTATTTTCCATTGCGAGAGTGTTAAATTTGAAAAGAGTATTTGTAAAAATCAATTATTAAAAACGTCCATTGCATCATCCAAATCCTTATTGATAATCTTAGCATATACTTCGGTAGTTCTAACCGAAGCGTGACCTAGCAATTTACTTACATGATGAATTTTCATGCCTTTGCTCAATGCTCTCGTTGCCCAAGTATGGCGACTAGTATGGAAGCTAATTTTTTTTTCGATGCCTGATTTTTTAGCCAACTTGATTAGATTGGTATTAGCATAAGAGTTTTTAGAATTTATTGCATCAGATAATTTATCAGAGTTTTCATAATCTTTTTCAGCATCCAGCAAAGGAAAAATATGGTCGCTTGGTTTTTGTCCCTCTTTTTTATATTTATTAAGAATTTCAAGGGATTTATGTGGTAGCTTAATTGAAACAGTACTATTGGTTTTATAAGTATCAATACAAATGTGAGTACCATTAAAGTGCAGCCACTTTAATCTACAAATATCAGATATTCTTAAACCACCTGAATAGCAGGCAAATATGAATACATCCTTATGAAGTGAAATCATGTGTTTGGGATTTACCTCACATTCTTCAAAAGCTTTTAATTCCATTTCAGTCAAATAAACTTTTGTCGTTTTCACCCACTTTAATTTGTAGCGATTAAAAGGATTTTTTTCAAAAGGAAGTAAATCATCATCAACTGCTTCATTCAAAATTCTTCGGAAAGATTTCAAATCGGTGTGTATGGTATTTTCACCATTGTCATGTTTTTTGACTAGGAAATATTCGTAATTTTTTAGAAATGATGTAGTCATATCTTCCAAAGTAAAATGCTTTCCATTAAGATGGTCTTTGAGTTTGTTGAGAGCAGAACGGAATCTTTTATAAGTACGAGTTTTGCCTTTGCTTTGAAAATTTCTTTCAATAAAATTATAGCCATATTCTAAAAACTGAGGAGATGCTGTTCCCAAAATACTTGCTTTAATATCTTTGGTTCGTACATTCACATCTTGAGTATGCAATTCTACATAAGTACCAAGGACATCAGAAATTTGCTTTTTTAGCCAAGCATTAAGGCGAGTTGAATTAGGATAAGAACTCTTGATTTTCTGTTCATCCTGATTCCATGAAGAAGGAGGAAGTCGAAAATTGAGGGAAATGTACTGTGGCTTTCTATCCTTAATCATGCGGATATAAAGAGGAGCTTCACCAGATTTATTGGTTCTCTCGGTGCGGAGAATGAGTTTTACTGTTGCCATGTTTTCTTGTATTTTTGCTTAATACAAATATACGCAAAACAATGTAAATGGTAAAACATTGGTTAAACAATTTGGTGATTTTTTAGCTTCATTTTACTTTATATTATATTTATCAATTTGTATTGATTTGATAATCAGTATTTTAAATAAATTTAAAAGTATAATTATTATGGTTACAAAGTCCCGCCTCGGGTACAAACCACAAGGTTAAACCGCTGATAATCAACAGATTACAGCGGTTTTTTTATTTATGGTTCAACAATTGATTTTTCTAATAATTAAAATTTCCATTACAAGTCAAATAATAGGTGATGAGGATCATACCTTGCTGATTAGAATTATTTTTCATAAGACTCTTCAATACTAAGTACTTTATTTTCAAACAATAATCAATTCTATATTTCGAACCTTTCCCTCCAAATTTATCTTCTTTGATTTCTCCGAAAGGAGCGATGAAGATCTTTATTAAAACCAAACATCCATTATTTTCATACCTCTACAACTCGACAAATAAGAGTATAGGTGAACTCCTATAATTTTAAATTGTACTCTATCTTAGTGTTTTTATAATTACAAAAATGAGAATAATTCTCGTTTCGAGAAAAAGAAGCAATGTTGTGACTTTGTAAAGTATTGATAGTCAAGCATTTAGATTTAGGTACGAGTTTTATACTAATGATAGGAAATATCATTAATTATAAAACAATATATCCATGAGTACCATACAACAAGATACTATTCAGTCTTTAAGTCAAAATGAACCCAATATTCCTGATTGGTTTTATTTGGTTTTTGGAATGATGCTAGTCATTTTTAGTGGACTTGACGCACAAGGTCAAAACCTAAATTTTAATAATTCGGTTCCATCAGATTTAATGGTTTGTGAAAGTTCAGAAAATTTCAATATCGAATTTACCAATACTTCAAATGAAACTTTAATAGATGTAAATGTATTGTTAAAATTTCCAACAGGAATTGAATATGTTTCAGGTAGCTTGCAAGAGTCTTCAAGTTTTGGTATTCAAGAAACTAATATTTCAAATTTATCCGAAATTAATTTTTCTTCTAACGATCTTCCAAGTGGCGGAACTATAATTTTTTCAATCGAAGCGATTGCTAATTTTGATGCATACACAAATCAAATAAATGGCAATATATTTTTCAATCAGATCACAGTAAATTATTCTGGAAATTCAGAGAATGATTTTACAGATGCTTATAACATTTTATATCCTGCACTTTCGATTACACAAGTTAGTCCAATGTCTTCAACTGTTTTTGTTGGAGGTGATTTTTCTCGAACGGTTACTATTGTAAACGGAGGATATGGCTCTCTTTCCTCTTTTGTTTTGAAAAATAATTATGATTTAAATCTTTCACTTGAAAGTACAGATGTTGGAACTTTAAATTTGAACAAAGATGAAATCATATTTACTGCTGCTGACTTTGTTGGAGTAGGGAATGGAGATGGAAAGTTTGATCAAAATGAATCCATTGTGGTAACACAAACTTTCACCGCAATTGGGTGCAATAATTCACAAGATACTTTGACTGCCTTTTGGGGATGTGATGGTCAAGTTTCTCCTAGTAATTCTAAATATCCCTACACAACAATAAAACTTTTTGCACCCAATTTATCAATCACTCCCACAAGTAGTTTTAATACTTGTGTTGATGGTTCTCCTGACCTTCAAGAATTAGCTATTTTGAATAATGGAACTGGTCCAGCTAATGAAACTCAAATTGAAATTTTCCCAAGTTCAACTAATCAATACACGAGAGTTGATGCTGAAAGTATAACTTATAATTTGGATGGAAATCAAGTAAACCTAATTCCAATTTCAACGAATGGAGCAACCAACCAAAGTTGTTTAGGAAGTAATCCGGTTGATGGTTTTGTGATTGATTTGCCAACTATTCAACCTGGGGAAACACTCATTTTGAATTGGAATAACTATACTTGCGCAACTACAGATTGTGGAAATGTTAAATATGTAGGATGGAAATACGAAGGACAATACACAGACATGTGTAACAGTAAAAATTATGAATTTGATGGAGATGGACAAGAGGATTTTTTTAAAAATATGTCATCTTATTTTGAATCTCCTTCTGATCTAAATGATGGGCAAGAAGGAACATATTCTTTAAATATTAATTCTGCAACTGTTCAGTTACCCGAAGGTACGTCACCTTATTTTGAAGCTGTTTTTAATATTCCATTAGGATTAAATTGGAGTGGTGTAGCAAGTGATTTAAAATATATAAGTGGCCAAAATATCTGGCCATCCAACCAACTTAATTATGATATTTTAAATCGAATTTTGACTGTTAAATATGATCTTCCAATCCCTACAGGATTTTCTTTAAATCATTCTCAGTTTAATATTAATTTGACTGCAGACTGCTCTGCGGGTGTAAATGATGTAACGGTAGGAATGCAATTGTTTCATGTAATGGATACCAATTGTACAACTCCTTATCGTATTCCTATGACTTGCAAAGAGACTCCTCAAACTCAAATACATTGTCCAGGATCTTGCGAGCAAGGTTTGAAATTTAATTCATTTGAAATTGCTAGAATTAGCTTTGGAAAATCAGATAATGATATAGATGGTTTGCCCGATGCAAATAATAATTTGAATATGAATTTGGTAAAAACCAATAGAGTAATGACAAGTGATACCTTTCAAACTACGTTTATTGGAGCAGTCAAAACGTCTACTTCTATTCCGTTTTGGGAATATGGTTATGCTCGATCTAATCTTCCCTATGGATCTGAAATTCAAGTTTTGTCGGCACGTGTGGATATTATTGATAAAAGTTCAGGACAAACACTTACTTGCGAAAATGTTCCTTTTATAGAAAGTTTATCAGGAGGAATCAGAATAGTAAAATTCGATTTTAGTCCAATTACTTTAAGTAGTTTAGGATGTTCTGATTTTGCGAATTTTAAGATGGAAGACGAGGATGAAATAACTTTAGTGGCTTCCTACAAATTGGCTGGAAACATTGGCGGAAATGTTGAACAAATAATGATAACCAATGACTTTTATTTAAGTGAATCCTCAAACGGAATGGCTTACCAATGCAATGATAGGAATGGGAATTTTACAGTAGCTGGATATTACTTTACCTCTTGGAATTCTGAACAATATAATGTGAAAAACTGCACAGAAACCATTTCCCAAAACTATTATATGAGTATCGGAGATTGCTGTACGAATTATTCAGGTGGTAATTTATTTCCATACGAATATCGGAATTGGTCGCACTTAAAAAGTGTTAGAGTTGAGATTCCAAATGGTTATTCATTTGTAAACGGAACGATAAGTCAATGGAGAACTAAAAATACGAATGCCTCTATTGAAGAGGGGTGTAACATTACTCCTACAAGTATTTTTGGAACAACACATGTTTTTGAATTAGATCAATATTATGTTGAAAATGGAGGTACGCTTAATTTTTCAGATGATGGTTTTAATGGAAAAATTTCTATAGAAGTAAAACCAGAATGTTCGGTAAACCAGTCAGCTAATTTACCAGTAGATTATTATTTTACTTTTCAAGAAAATAGTGTTTTAGGAGGGAGTTTAACAAATGAAATTTCAGGAACTTCAGATTATTTAAAATATTATAAAGCTCGACTTAATCCTTCATCAACTTTACCAACTCAAGAAGGAATTGGGCCAACGGTTTCATGGAATTTAAAAATAAGGAATCGAAAAGCTAATGCGAGTAATGGTTGGTTTTACCTTGAAGATTTAACTGGGAATATAATAATTCAAGAAGTTAAAAATATTGCTGATGGAAATATTTTATTACCTGTAAATGGCTTTTATCAATTAGGAGATTTAAGCGAAGGACAAAATTTAAATTTTCAAATTACTGCTTCTTATAACTCTTGTGACCCCACAAATCTTAAAGTAATTACAGGGTCTGATTGTGATGGTTACCCGACTAGTTTGAATAACTATTATTGTGGAACAAGAACATTGGATTTATATATCGCACCACAACCTTCGGAGTTGCAAGTTAGGTTTGATAATTATACCAACCCGATAGATGAATGTGATAATAGTATCACCGTTGAAGTTGAAATGTTGAGTTCGAAATTGGCTGCAATAGAAAATTTATTCGTTAAAATTATTCAACCATCGAGTCAGAGCGTAACTATAGAATCGGAGAGTGTGGAAGTTTTATATCCTCTTTCAGGCAACTATTCTAACATCTCAAATCCAACTAATCAGAATGGAATTTACACGATTACTGGTTCTGAAATGGACAGCATAATTGCTGCCAATGGACTAGTTGGAGTTTCTGATGTTTCTTCAAATATGGTTCGATTGAAAATGAATTTATTGTTAGATAATAATTATAAACCTGGAGATATTATCAATTTTGAAATAGGAGGACAACGACCTTGTGGAACAAATTTACCAACGATTGCTTTGGCATTTGATCCAAATGCAAGTTTTGAAAAACCTGAAAATATTGGCTTAGAAGAAGTAAGTGATGCTTGGGCTGCTGCTTGGGGAGACTATGATAATGATGGATATGTAGATTTGTTTGTCACGAATTATTCTCCAACTACTCCAAATATTTTATACCACAATAATGGAAATTCTACATTCACAAAAGTTACTTCAGGAGCAATCGTAACCGATTTAGCAAGTTCTTTGTCGGCAACTTGGGGAGATTATGATAATGATGATGATTTGGATTTATATGTGGCAAACAATATCGGCGAAAGAAATTTTCTATACCGAAATGATGGTGGAATTTTTACAAGTATCCAAGGCGATCCTATTGTTAATGATTTGGGATATGCTCATGGTGCAAGTTGGGTGGACTATGATAATGATGGGTTTCTAGACATGTTTGTTACTGATTATTTTTCTACAAGATTCAATCAACTTTACCATAACAAAGGAGATGGAACTTTTGAAAAAGCGAATGGAATTGCTCCAACTTTAGAAGCGAATTTTTCAGTAAGTGGCGCATGGGGTGATTATAATTTAGATGGATTACCAGACTTATTTATTTGTAATACAGAGGGGAATAATAATAGTCTTTATAAAAATACTGGCAATGGAAATTTTCTAAAAATTAACACAGGTGACATTGTAAATGATGGAGCAAATTCAGTAGGAGCAAGTTGGGGTGATTATGATAATGATGGTGATTTAGATTTGTTTGTAGCGAACTCAGGTAACCAAAATAATTTCCTTTATCAAAATAATGGAGATGAAACTTTTACAAAAATCACTACAGGAAATATCGTTAATGATGGAGGTCATTCTCATGGAAGTGCATGGGGAGATTATGATAATGATGGAGACTTAGATTTATTTGTAAGTAATGATCAAGATCAAAATAATTTTCTTTATTCTAATAATGGAGATGGCACTTTTACTTCAATTACCAATGACATTACACAAGATAAAGGCCAATCATTTGGAGCTGCTTGGGCTGATTATGATAATGATGGAGACATTGATTTATTTGTTGCAAATCACAAATTGAATGAAAATTTTATTTATCAAAATAGTAGAGGGAAATGTCAAAATAAAGCTTGTGTGATTTTAGTTGGAACGAATTCTAATCAATCAGCGATTGGATCTAAAATTAGAATTAAAGCAAATATTTATGGCGAAGACATTTGGCAAATGAGAGTATTGTCTAGCCAATCAGGTGGTGGAATCGGTGGACAAAATGAATTGAAAAGTATTTTTGGATTGGGAGATGCCACCTCAATTGATTCTATGATTATTGAATGGAATTCTGGCTATCGTCAGGTACTTACTAATCAAACTCCTAATGATTGTTTTACTATTGTTGAAGAAAATGGAAGCGAAGTTTGTGGAATTGTTTTTTATGACAAGAATAATAACTGTGTGCAAGATAATGATGAAGCAGGAATACCAAATATGAAAATTTTATTACAGCCTGGTGATATTTCAACTGTTACAAATGACCAAGGAGAATATGCTGTTTTAGTTGCACCAGGTCAATATACTTTAGAGCAAAAATTGATTGGAACAAATTGGAATTCAAATTGTACAAATCAAATAAATCTTGATGTAGTAGGAATAGGAGGTCAGTTTTGTGGGAATAATTTTGCAGATACTGCAGCTTGCGCATTACCTGATTTACAAGTTGAAATTTTTGCTTCGGCTCATCGAGTTGGTTTTGAAAATTTGATTGCTGTTACCTATAGGAATGTAGGAACACAAACGGCTACAAATGCAAAATTAACTGTAATGTTTGGTAATGATATTACTCCGTTGGAGAGTTCTATTCCTTGGACGCTTTCAGCAGGCTCAGATAGAAGATGGGATTTGGGAGATGTGGAAATAGGAAAATCAGTCACCATATATATTAAAGATTCTGTTTCGACAAATGCAGTTATAGGAAATGACATTCAATTGAAAGCCTCATTTTATGCCAATGAAGATGATTGTTATGGATTAGATAATTTTATCATTGATCGTCAAAAAGCGGTAGGTGCAATTGATCCAAATGATATAGCAGTAACGCCTGAAGGATACATAAATAATGATGAAGAATTAATCTATAAAATCAGATTTCAAAATATCGGAAATGCAACAGTCTCAACTGTAAGAATAGAAGATGTATTGCCTGAAGGTTTAGATATTAATACGCTTCAAATTGGATTAGTGAGTCATAATTATAGATTTGAAATTGAAGATGAAAATAAGTTAGTTTGGATTTTTGAAAATATTAATATGCCTGATAGTTTGACTAACGAAGCAGCTAGTCATGGTTTTATAAGTTTTAAAATAAAACCTAAAGTAGGATTAGAGGATGGAAAAATTCTCGAAAATAATGCTTTAATATTTTTTGATAATACTGCTCCCTTGCGAACTAATTCAGTTGTAAATATTATTGGAAAAGCACCTGTTGGAAGTTTTATAACAGAACAATTACATGTTTTCCCAAATCCAATGACAGAGGAATCTTCTATTCAAATTATTCCTTTTGGAGAAGAAGAAGTCAATATCATTGAATTATCTGTTTTTGATTTGTTAGGGAAAAAATTATATGAAAAATATAGTTCACCTGAAAATACATTTCTATTGAAAAGAGGAAATTTGCCTTCAGGTTATTTTATTATAAAGGCAGTTGGGGAAAATGGGAAAAACTATTCAGGAAAAATATTGATCGAATAATATTTTAGTTAGGCGAATAACATGTTTGAAACTAAGTCCTTTTGGGCTTAGTTTTTTTTTGCGTAAAAATAAACGTGTGCATGTTGTTATTGTGACTTGTACTCCCTAGGTCTTAACAATGCTAAAATTGAAAAATACTATTCTCAAATTGAGAAATATTTTAAAAATGAGATTGTAGATGATAGTTTGTAATTTATAAATGATTGATTGTCAATGTTTTATGTTTTGGTTTTGCTTTTGAAATGTATTGGTTATGCTTAACAATATAAAAAGAAAATCATGCATAACTCAAAAAGAAGATTAGGAATTATCGGAACAGTAGGAGTACCTGCTAGATATGGTGGCTTCGAAACACTCGCTCATCAATTAGTCGAAAACTTAAATGAGGACTATTCTATTACCGTTTATAACAGCACAAAACATTACAGCGCAAAAGAAAGAATCCCTGAGTGGAATGGCGCAAAAATAAAATACATTCCACTTTCAGCAAATGGAGTTCAAAGTATTTTTTATGATATTTTATCAATGATACATGCAGTTTTCTTTTGTGATGTATTATTAGTACTTGGAGTTTCAGGTTGTTTGTTTTTACCATTTATAAAATTCTTTTTTCCATTTCGAAAAGTAATTGTCAATGTTGATGGCTTGGAATGGAGAAGAGCAAAGTGGAGCAAACATGCAAAGTTATTTTTGTCTTGGAGTGAAAAAGTAGCAGTCTGGTGTGCGGATGAAATTGTAGCGGACAATGCCGCAATCCAAAAATATGTTTTAGATCGTTATGGTAGATCAAGTAACCTTATTGAATATGGAGCAGATCATAATCAAGCAGAAGAAATTCAAGAATCAACAATTGAAAAATATTCTTTCCTAGAAAATGACTATGCTTTTAAAGTAGCTCGTATTGAACCTGAGAATAATATTCATATGATTTTGGCAGCATTTGCAAGTCAAGATAAATTGCCGCTAGTTCTAGTTGGGAATTGGAAAAATAGCGACTATGGAAAATTACTTCAAAAAAAATATTCCAAATTAAATCACCTTCATTTGTTAGATCCGATTTACGAATCAAGTCTTTTAAATCAATTACGGTCAAATGCAAAAGTTTATGTTCATGGACATAGCGAAGGTGGAACTAATCCATCATTGGTAGAGGCGATGTATTTAGGATTGCCAATAATTTCCTTTGATATTATTTATAACAAAGTAACTACAGAAAATCAAGCAATTTATTTTGAGACTTCGGAAGAGCTATCAAATATACTCCAAGATGTTGATGCTTTAGAACTAGAAAAGGTGGCTGGTCAATTATTAGAAGTAGCGAACAGGAGATATTTATGGTCGGTTATTTCGCACAAATATAGTGACCTCGTGAAAGGAACATCTACCCTTGAAATTCCAACTTTTGATTTTGAATTACCAAGAAAATTGCAGCAAGCAATTGGTTAATTTTTAAAACCTAAAGACAAATTATATCATGAAGAAATTACATCTTGTTATTCTACTAATTTTTATAACGCTACCCCTAATAAACTTACAAGCTCAACTGGTAACTACCGTTGCAGGTCAACCTGAAATAGCTGGAGCGGCCGATGGAGCACCATTTGATGCTACATTTAATAATCCACATGGTGTAGCTATTAGTAATGAAGGGATAGTATATGTATCTGACCGATGGAGTCATACTATCCGAAAAATTGAATTGGATGGAACAGTTTCTACTCTAGCTGGAATGCCTGGAATAAGTGGAGATATTGATGGAGATAATTCTGTTGCCTTATTTAATGAGCCATGGGGACTATGTGTTAGTCCTCAAGGAAATATTTTAGTGGCTGATACTCGGAATAATAAAATTAGGAAAATTACTCCTGAAGGAATTGTCTCTACCATTGCTGGTTCTGGAAATTATGGAACATCGAATGGAATTGGTAGTTCAGCCACTTTTGGAAATCCAACAGGGATTGAATGTGATGAATTTGGAAATATTTATGTGGCAGATCATTTGACTCATATTATTCGAAAAATTGATTCACTTGGATTTGTTTCTACACTCGCAGGGAAACCTTATCAAATGGGTGATGCTGATGGACAAGGAAATCAAGCTTCCTTTCGAAGACCATATGGATTAACCTTAGATATGAATGGAGATATTTTAATAGCAGATGAATGGAATCATAAAATTAGAAAAATTACTCCTGAAGGAATAGTAACAACTGTTGCTGGAACTGGAGTCATAGGAAGTGATAATGGTTTAGCATTAAATGCTTCCTTCAATTATCCTTGGGACATAACAGTAGATTCGTTAGGAAATATTTTTGTAGCTGATGGTTACAATTATATTGTTAGAAAAATTACTCAGGGCGGACAAGTCTCTACTTATGCGGGTACATTAGAAGCAACTGGAGCAACTGATGGAGAAGGAACGAACGCTACTTTTAGTGGCGCGACAGCTATTGCTTTTTCTCCAGTTAGTCAAGAATTATATGTAGGTGATGCTTACAATAATTTAGTTAGAAAAATTACAGATTTGGAACAAGGAGTTTCAATTGGGCTAACATCAGGCTCACCAGTTATTTGTCAAGGAGAAATTATTTCAATAAATGCTAATCCAAATATTTATGACGCTTATCATTTTTATCTTAATAATCAGATCGTTCAAAGCGGAGCTAATCCGATTTTTGAAACCAGTCAGTTGAGTCCAGGAAATCATACTTTTCAGGTTTTAGTAACTGATAATTCTGGTTCATCTACTTCCAATGAAATTACAATTCAAGTTATGGAACCAGAAGTTCCAACAATCTCAACAGTTGGAGCCACATCATTTTTTGAAGGCGATTCAGTTATTCTAATCGCTAGTTATGGAGCAGATTATTTTTGGTCAACTGGGGAGATAACTCCTACGATTTCTGTTTTTGAAACTGGCAATTATTATGTTGAAATTGAAGATCAAAACGGTTGTATTGGAACATCTGATCCAGTTGAAGTGATCGTTCAAAATAATCCAACTGCAGCAAATATTACGATCTCTGGATCAACAACTATTTGTGAAAATGAAGAAAGTGTTTTGACTTCAAGTGCTCCTGAAAATAACCAATGGCTTAAAGATGGATGGAGTATAAATGGTGCCACTTCGAATTCTTATCAAGTAAATTCATCAGGTACCTACCAAGTTCAAGTTACTCATAGTTCTGGAATTATTACCATTTCTGAACCTATAACAATTACTGTTTTTCCAGCTTTAGAAATTGAATTTTCAATTTCAGAAACGGAAGGTACAACCGATGATACTTTTATTTTTGATATTACTAATACTGATATTTTAACTGTTCAATGGAATTTTGGTGATGGAAATACATCTACAGGTTTCACTCCTGTACACCAATTTCAAAATGAAGGAATTTATTCCATTGGAGTAATTACAATTAATGAAAATGGATGTAAAGATTCGCTGTTAAAAGAGGATTTAATTTTAGTGAAAAATGAATCAATTGACACCATAGGAAACGGAAATAATACACTTCCCAATAATTTAAATAATCAAAATGAGATTTTTGTTCCAACTGCTTTTACTCCAAATGCAGATGGCGAAAATGATATTCTTTTTGTAAGAGGTGAAAATATTCAGGATGTCAACATGATGATTTTTAATCAATGGGGAGAAATGATCTTTCAATCTTTTTCGAAAGAATATGGATGGGATGGATTGGTTGAAAACCAAAATGCTCAAATTGGAAATTATGTTTTCCTAGTGGAATATACAAGTTCCAATGGTCTTCGGAAAAAACATTCTGGTCACGTAACTCTGCTTAGATAGTTTTTTTTTTGTAAAAACGTTGTTATAAAATTTTAATTTAATGAAAAACATATTCTTAACTTATATATTTTCTTGTTTTTGTTTTTTGATTCAAGCTCAAGATGGTCATTTTTCTCAAAATGAATTAAATGCTTCGATGCGTAATCCAGCTACTTTAGGGATGATGAATTTTGATCAAAAATTAATGGCAAGTTATCGATCTCAATGGTCAAATATTCCTGATGCTTATAGAAATATTGCTTTATCCTATGAACAAAAAATAAATAAATTTTCATGGGGAACTAATATATTTCATAATGATGCTGGAAAAACTTCTTTGAAAACCACTCACTTGCTGTTGAATTTTGCTTATCAAAAAAGATTATCAAACAGAGGAGATCTATTATCCATTGGAGCAAGTGCAGGAGTAATTCAACAAAGGTTTAATGCATCATTATTTCAGTTCGATAATCAATATGTGGAAGGAAATGGATTTGATGGAAACTTATCTAACAATGAAACTTTTTCCAAAACCAATCAAATATTACCCAGCGCTACGGTTGGAATTTTTCTCTCAAAATATTTCAACAATATTAAAGGTTCTTTCGGTTTATCATTCGCTCACCTGAATGAGCCTACGAGTTTATTCTATGAATCAAATGATGAAAATTATCCGTTACGCAAATCCTTTTTTGCCAAAGCTCAACTTCCAATTAAGGAAGGATTAGATGCTGATATTCATTTTTCATGGAATAAACAATCGGTTGCAAATGAAAAAATAATTGGTGCAAAATTTAAATATCATCTTAATCAAAAAAATATAATTACTACTGGAATTGCTAATCGACTAGAAGATGCTTGGATCATAGAAGTTGGGATGATTTTCCCTAACAATTCATTTACAATTAGTTATGATATGAATAATTCTAGTTTGAATGCTGTTACCAATTCGAAAGGAGCATGGGAATTAACAGCAGCATATTTATTCAATAAAACAAAAAAAGCGAAATCTTCCAATGCTAAATTTGAGTATTTGAATGTCAGTCCAACTAAAAAACAATCTGATAATAAAGATAGTGATGGCGACGGAATTTTAGATAAAATAGATGACTGCCCGTACGTTTTTGGTTTGGCTAAATTTAATGGATGTGTAGATACAGACGGCGATGGAATCTGGGATAGCATAGATGAGTGTCCACATTTGTATGGCGAAAAAGTCAATAAAGGTTGCCCTTCTAATAGTAAAGATTCTGATTCTGATGGACTGCTTGATAATGTTGACCAATGCCCATTTTTAAAAGGTTCAGCAGAAATGGGAGGTTGTCCAGATTCAGATAAAGATGGAATTTCAGATTTAAAAGATTACTGTCCATTTTTAAAAGGGGAAAAAGAAAACAACGGTTGTCCAAAAATGAATATGGCTGAACACCAACAATTTTTAGAAAAAAAATCTATTAATGTAGTTGTAGAATTTGAAACAGATAAGTCAGACATAAAACTGTTTTATAATTCAAGATTAGATGAAGTTGTAACATTCCTTTTACAAAATAAAGAAGCGAAGGCTTTTATCACAGGTCATACAGATGATGAAGGAGATCAAGTTTATAATTATAGATTGGGTGAACGTAGGGCAAATAATGTAATGGATTATTTATTGAGAAGAGGAGTTAACTTTTCTCAAATTTCCATGATCTCTTATGGAGAGACAAAACCTGTGCAGTTAAATAGAAGTGAATTTGAAAAAGCAAAAAATAGGAGGGTGGAGGTTCAAGTTTATTTAAAATGAAAAATAAAACCCATCGTGAAAACTAGTTTCGCGATGGGTTATTTTTTCATTGAATTAATAATACCGATTTTTCTTTCTGTAATATCTCTGATGAAACCACTAAAGAAATATTTTCCAATCTATTTTAATAGGAGAAATACTTAATTCAATTGGAAACTCTCGACCACTTTTATCATAACCTGTTATTTCAATTCTCTTATTTAGTACAGACCCTTCACCCGTATTCAGGAAGTGTTTCATTCCTCGACCATGAGTTTCTCGATGTATTTTAGTAATCTAATTTGTTGATTATTAGCTAGTTATGCTTTCTTTTTCATTTTTAAGCATTCGATAAATAGTTGACTTTCCAATGTCTAATTTACGAGCAACTTTGTCAAGGTCATTATTGTATTTTTCTAAAAAATGAGAGACAATTAATTTTTTATACTGCTCAAAAGTCATTTCGTCCGCAAGGAAATTGGCTCCCTTTTTAGGACTGTTAAATTGAATGTCGCTTTCTGAAATTTGATCTTCATTAGCCAATACTGCAGCCAATTCAATAATCGCTTTTAGCTCTCTTACATTTCCTGGAAAACTATATCTTAGTAATTTGCTTTTTGCCTCTTTCGAAATTTTCAAAGAACCAAGGTCATTTTTTTTAGCGAATGATTTTAGGAAAAAATTAGCTAGCAAAATGATGTCATTATCTCTATCTCTAAGTGGCGGAAGATGAATCGGTAATCCTAGTAATCGATAAAATAAATCTTCTCTAAAATTTCCATCGCTCACCTCGTCTTGCAAATTTCTATGAGTGGCTACAATTACTCTTGCATCAAATGGAATTGGTTTTTCTGCACCGACTCGAAGTATCTCTCGCTCCTGAAGTGCCCGTAATACTTTTGCTTGCAGGTTGATATCCATTTCTCCAATTTCATCTAAAAACAAAGTTCCTTTATTGGCCATTTCAAACATTCCTCGTTTGCGCGTATTGGCTCCCGTAAAAGCACCTTTTTCATGACCAAACAATTCACTCTCCAGAAGCTCCTTTGGAATAGCACTCATATTGACGGCAACAAAAGGTTCTTTTTTTCGACCTGAATTATAATGAATACTTTTTGCAATAACTTCTTTACCTGTTCCAGTTTCCCCAGTTATAGAAATGGTGATATTAGTCTTCACCGCTTTTTCTAACATGGTAAATACATTTTGCATAACATGACTATTTCCGATAATACTTTTATCCACTTTATAACTGACATTCAATTCTTCTTTGAGTGAACTGACTTCCTCTTTGAGTTCATTTTGTTGTTTTACTCGATTGATTGTGTGGAGCAATCTGTCATTCGTTTCACTATCTTTTGTGATATAATCATAAGCCCCATCTCGAAGTAATTTTACAGCAGTTGAAACATCTTGTTGACTTGACAAAATGATTACTGAAATATCTTTATTGTAATTTTTTATTTTTTTCAAAACTTCCTCACCGGTCATATCAGGTAAAGAATAATCTAGGGAGATAATCGAAGGATTCAAATGAAGATTTTGAATACATTCTTGTCCTGTGGCAAATACATGGACTTGATGGTCAGGATTTAATTCCATTACATACTTTACCATTCTTTGGTACATCGGATCATCTTCGACAACAAATATACAGGTAGGTTTGAATTTGGATTTCATATCGGATATTCTAGTTTAATTTAATATGGTTGGCAAGTTGGTAGGCAATACATCTAATAATTTATAAACTAATTGTATGCCAATATTCTCATTTTGAGAAACAATTCTAATTATTAGAAGCAATATGAATTTGTGTTATTTATAAAATGCTGATAATCATATATTTAACAACTTTTTTGAAACGGCACTTTTAATGATTATTACTTACTGCCAACAATAATTTAATAATCATCTAAAATTCCTTTCGAGGAGTTTCAAAAAGATAGTCATGTATAAAATATTTTTGCCCATTCTTCTTATTTCGTTTTTATCCTCTTGCCATACTTCCAAACCACTTTTCAGTAATTTGAAAAATCAGGAATTGAATGATTCTTTATCTATTCAATTGCTCACTTCAGTTGAGCCAGTTTTAAAAACTGGAGATAAAATCACGATGAGTATTTGGAACCATAATGATTTAAGTATTGGTTCAGTCAATAGTGTTTACACTTCTAATGAAGCAACAGGGAAATGGTTACAACTTGATGATGAAGGGAAAGTGAACTTACCAAAACTTGGGAGAATTCAACTAACTGGATTGACAGTCAAAGAAGCCAACTATTTTTTGGAGCAACAATATTCTGATATTTTAAAAGATCCTATTATTAATATTCGAGTGCTGAATCATTTCGTAACTGTACTTGGTGAAGTCATTAATCCAGGTAGATATAGTTTAGATAATGAAGCGATTTCTCTGGTTGAAATTCTTGGAGAAGCTAAAGGCCTTACTGCATATTCTAAAAATGAAGCAATTGAATTAGTCAGAATTGTAAATGGACAGTCTATAAAACTAACTATCAATCTCACCGATCTAGCAAGTCTTCCAGAAAAAAATATCATTCTTCAACCCGATGATATTATCCATGTGGGAGCAACCAAAGCCAAATCTAATGATAGAAATTTAGGAAAGATAAGTTTGATCACCAGCGTTGTAACAGGCTTAGCAGTTATTGTATCAGTTTTTGTAAAGTAATTGTTATAAGTTTTTTCAAAAAGAAAATATTATGAAAAAAGAATATCAAACTTTAATTGTTCCTGTTTTAAAAGGGCTACCCATCATAATTATTTTAATCATCGGAGCAGTAATGCTTGCAGCAAGATTAATGGTTTATACGATTCCAGAATATCAATCTACTGGCTCTATCAAAATTGATAATAGAAATATTAACCTTGGAGATTTAGCACTCTTTGAAGAAGAAGGAAGAACCAAAGGAGCAACATCAGTTGATTTTTTAACGGAGGTGGAAATGTTTAAATCGAAAAAATTGAAAGAATTAACTTTTCAAAAGTTGGATTTTGAATTAGAACTTTTTCGAGTGGGGGAAATTAAGACGATTGAATTATATAAAAATAATCCAATTGAAATTAAGTACGAAATAAAAAATGACAATGCTTACGATAAACTTTTCTATTTAAAATATTTAGGAGGAAATGAATTTCTATGGAGTCGAAATGAAGAGGTTTTTAATGAAGAAAATAAAGTGATTTTTAATGATACTACAAAAATGGATGGTTTTGATTTGGTGGTAGGGAAAAATGTAGATGTAATGTTAAAAAACTCTTCAAGCCTTAGACTTAATGATATTTTTGTTTTTAGAATCAACTCTTTAAAAGCTTTAGTTGCCTCGGTCAATTCAAGTAATTATTTCGTTCGATCAGTTGATAAGAAAATTCAAATAATCAACCTTTATTTCCAACATAAAGTCCCTGCCAAAGCAGAGATGTTTATCAATGCTTTGATGGAAGCTTACATCGATAATTGTAAAAATGAACATCAGCAAGAAGCTGATAAAACCCTTGTATTCATTGATGATCAGCTATCTTCAGTTAAAAAGAAATTAAAAAATTCTGAAGGTCAATTAGTCAAATTTAAGACTCAAAAAAGCATCATGAATATCAAACAAGAAACCGATGCTACACTCAAAGAAATGATGCAATTGGAGTTTCAGAAAGTTAATTACGATATGCAGAAAGGAGAGTTAAAAAGAACTTTTGAATACTTAGTAAGCGGAAATAATTTGCGAGATTTTGCGCCAAATTTTGAAGCATTAAAAGATCCTCTTTTTAAAGAAGCATTTATGAAAGCTCAGAATTTTGAATTAACCAAAGAAGATTTATTGATGAAATATACACCTCAAAGTGATGAGGTGCAAAACATTAAAATAAAGATTAACAATATGCGCATGTTTATCCATGAGAGTGTAAAAAACACCTTGGATAATATTTCGCTTCGCCAAAATGAAATAGAAAAAGCGATTGCCAATATCGATCAGAATATTCAAGAATTTCCAGATAAAGAACAACAAACTATTGTACTTCAAAGAGAAGTTAAACTCAACGAACAACTTTATACTTCATTACTTGAAAAGAGAATGGAGATCGGAGTAGCTAAATCAGCAAATACAGTTTTTCATCAAATAATTGATAGGGCAGAGGTGAGCAAAAATCCAGTTACTCCAAATGTCAAACTTTTTTATGGAGTGGCCGTTTTTTTTGCCATACTAATTGGAATTGGGATTTCTTTTCTAAAACACTTTTTGACAGCTAAGATTAAAAACAAAAATGAGTTGATGAGTCTGTTGTCCATTCCTTTGATTGGCAATATTGCTAAAATTGGAAAAGGAGAAAATTCGGTGAGTGCGCTTGGGAATTTATATACCAATTTAGAGTTAATAAAAAATAAAGAACAAGGTGATTCAAATGCCAATGTCGTTTTGATTTCATCCATGCTTTCTCAAGAAGGAAAAACTTTTACGACTTCAAATTTGGCAAAAGTATACGCATCCATGGGGAAAAAAGTTTTAGTGATTGATATGGATTTGACAAATCAGAAAGATGAAAATATTTTTGGAGTAAGTAATAAAATAGGATTAGCAGAAGTCTTGCAAAAAACAATTTCCCCTCATCAAGCAATTCTTAAAACAGATGCAAAGAATGTAGATATAATTCCAAGAGGAGATTTAACTAATATTTATTCAGGAATTTTATTTGCACCTCAAACTACAAAGTTTATCGATACTTTAAAAGAAGATTATGATGTGATTTTAATTGATGCCCCTGCAATTGGAATGGTAGAAGATGTAATATTAATGATGAAGCAAGTGGACTTTAATCTTTTAATTTTTAGAGCAAAGAAAACCAAAATAAAAACGGCCAATTACGCGAAGGAAATCATCAATGAGTATAAAATTCCTAATGTTTACGGGGTGTTCAATGGCTCGAAAGGAAATCAATATCAAAAATATTACAACTCGATTTCCATCAAGCAAAGATTCTGGAACACAGTAGTCTCAATTTTTTAGAAAAACATAACAATAATATTACAAATGAATTTATTCTTTAAAATTTCTGCTTCTCCAAGGTTTACTAAAGGACTTGTCTTAATGGATCAAGCTTTGGTGAGTGGTAGCAACTTCTTACTAGGAGTGCTTTTAGTTCGATCAATTGGTTTAGATAACTATGGGGTATTTGCATTGTTGTGGATGGGCGTTTTATTTGCTTTAGGCATCAATCAAGCCTTTATCATCAAGCCTCTTTTATCTATAGCTCCTAAAATGAATAAAGAAAATCAATCAAAATATTTAACTGGTTTACATACTGTTCAATTATTTGTAAGTGTATTGTTTTTAGAGTTAGGGTTGATTGTGTTTCTATCTTCAAATTTCTTTTTTGAAGAACATATTTATGTTCTTCTTCCTCTTCTAAGTTTAATCGTTTTATGCCAAACCTTACATGATTTTTATCGAAAAATCTATCTAGTTAAAAACCAAATTCAAAAAGTATTGATATTGGATATTGTACTCTATGGAGGACAATTAATCGGAGTTTTTATTTTAATATTTCTAGGAGAGATTAATTTAAAAAATACATTTAGCATTATTTTAGGAGTCAATCTCTTAAGTGTTATGCTTGGTATGTATCAACAAGGTTTTTCGTTTTTTAACTGTAAAAATATATTAGTCAGACATTTTCATTTTTCCAAATGGTTATTGGGCACTTCAGTTTTACAATGGCTATCAGGCAACTATTTTATTATTGTTGGCGCAAGTATTTTAGGAACCTCAGCAGTAGGTGCTATCCGAATGGTTCAAAATATTATGGGTTTATGCCACATACTATTTTTGGCAATGGAAAGTATCATACCAATCGAAGCGGCTCAACGATTTCAGGAGGAAGGTGAAAATGGTCTGACTCAATATTTAGTTAAAATTACAAAGCAATTAGGGCTAGGTTTTTGTTTACTATTAATTGCAATTGCTTTGTTTTCTTCTCCAATTTTATCATTGATTTATGGAGAAGAGGCGATTCAATTTTCCTTTATTGTTTTTGCATATGTTTTACTTTATGCTCTAGTTTTTGTAGGACATCCTCTTCGGTTTTACCTTCGAACAATCGAGAGAACAAGTCCTATTTTTTTAGCATATGTTTTCGGAACTATATTTAGTTTCAGTTTCGCACACCTATTTTTAAATCATTTTGAAATATATGGATTACTCCTTGGATTAATTTTAACCCAATTAATTAGTGTATTAACCTACTACGTTTTTTCAATCCAGTCCAACAAAGTTTCAATTCAAAAAGTAAATAATTAATATGAAAATTATTCATGTAGTACTAGGTAAAGCTAATCCAGAAAGGATGAATGGAGTCAATAAAGTAGCTTATCAATTAGCGACTGCTCAAACAAATTTAGGGCATGATGTGACCTTATGGGGAATAGCTAATTCTTTGGAAAAAAATTACCCAGATAGAAATTTTAAAACTCAACTTTTCTTTCAGAATAAAAATAAACTAACGATTGATGCAAAATTGAAAAGTGCTATTCAATCATTATCTGAAAATACTGTAGTTCATTTGCATGGGGCATTTATTCCTGAATTTTATCACATTACTCAGTTGCTCAAAAAACAAAATATTGAATATATATACACTCCCCATGGTTCATTGACTGAGATGGCGATGACCAAAAATAAGTGGGTGAAGAAATTATATTTTCGATTATTTGAATACAATTTAATTAAGGATGCCAAGCGTGTTCAAATGCTTGGAAAAAATGAGTTTACCTTTTTAGATACATTGACCTTGAATGCAAAAAAATGTTTAATTGCTAATGGCCAAGATTTGAATGTTATCCCTATGTATCCTGTAAAAGATACTAAGTTAGACTCACCAGTATTTGGATTTTGTGGACGATTAGCCAAATTTCATAAAGGATTAGACTTAATGTTGAAAGGTTTTCAACAATACATTCACGGTGGAGGAAACGGAATTTTAGAGTTGATTGGAGATGGCGGTGATAGACAAGAATTAGAACAATTATCCGTTGATTTAGGAATTTCGGACAGCGTTATTTTTCATGGGAAAAAATTTGGGAAAGAGAAATTTGATTTACTGAATCGGATGGATGTGTTTTTACACACTTCAAGAATGGAGGGATTTCCAACTGCAGTTTTAGAAGCTGCTGCTTTAAAAATACCAACTATTACAAGTGAAGCAACCAACATCAACAGTTTTGTAAAACAATATAATTGTGGATTTATTCTACACGAAAATACGCCTGAAGAAATAGGCAATGTGATGAAAACTGCTGCTGATTTTTTTTCCAAAAATAAATTAAATGAAATGGGAAGGAATGGCAGAACAATGGTAGAACAAGAATTTGATTGGGAAAAAATCGCATCAAAATTAGTTCAAGTTTACGCTGCATAGTTATGGAAGTCAATCAAAAAACATATAATTGGTTGTTAGTATTGCTGATTGTAATTATGGCATTGCGGATCTCAAGTTACTTTACACTCTTTCCGAATTCAATAGGTTTAACAAGGGTGGTAAAAGTAGGGATGCGTTTTATGCTAACTGGTTTTAGTTTTATCATGTTGATTTCTATGAAGAAAAAATTGAAAGATTTTTCTTTTGCTTATGAAAATCATTTGAGTGGAATTTTTTATTTGGCTTACGCTTTATTGGGAGTTGCTTCTATTCTTTGGTCAACCGATGTTATGTTTACTGTTTTGCAATTGATGATGCTTTTAGAGAGCATTTGTTTTGTGATTGTTTTTTATCATTTCCTCGTCATTGGGGAACACCTTACAAAAGGTCGAGCTTCCTTTGCGAAAATTCTAGCCGTTAGTATTTCCATTATATCAGTTTGTTTTTTGATTGGATTGTATTTTGATCCCTCTACATTTTATCGAGACACTCATGGAGGAGCTGTTTCGAGATTAGGCGGTTTTATCATCAATCCAAATGAGTTAGGAATGTTAGCGGTCATTGGAGCTTCGATGACTTATATCCGAATGAGGGAAGGTGCAAGCCTTTTTTGGAATATTATTTTTTTTGATTATGTGTATCAGTATTGTTATTGACTCAGTCGAGGTCATCACTTGGTGCATTTTTGTTGGTGACAGGGATGTTTATTTTGATGTCAAAAAGTGTCTGGTTAAAAATAGGTTCAGTAAGTGTAGCTGTTGTTGTTTTGCCCATATTGATACAAACCATTGTTATCAAAGATGGTGATGTTGGAGAGGTGATGAGTATGACTGGACGACTTCCATTTTGGTCTGATTTAATTACTTATGGATTTCCTGATAGACCATTATTGGGATATGGTTTTATGAGTATTAGCGATTCTCCGTTCACTAATAAATTTGATAGTATTCATGCTTATGCAGCTTCGATGACTCACAATACCTTTGTTCAAGTTTTAATTAATTTAGGATTAGTGGGTGCATTTATTTGCATCATTCAGATGACGCTAACCTTTTTTGCCATAGGAAAAAGTAAGAATCTAAAATTAAGATTAACTGCAATAGCTATGCTCATTCCGCTTTTGATCAACTCAGCAACAGAGTTTGGAATTTTTGGAGAAGCTAATTATGGCATTTATTTTTATCACTTAGTCATTTTAATGTTTATTGTTCAAATGGATCGTAAACAGTTGAAAACTATATAGTTATGAATTATAATAAAAGTATATTAGAAGTAGATGTGGAAATTTTAAATAAAATATTATTTCCCAATGCTCAATTAATCCTTGTATTTGATTCTTTAAAAAAGAGTAATTTTTCTACTTCTAAAATGATTCATTGTTTTCATCAAAAAGATGAACTAAGAAGTTTTATAAAAACTATAAATCAGAAATTTACTTTTGTAAATTTTTCAGACGAATCATTTGAAGAAATAAAAAATCACTTCTGCCTTGAAGGAATTTTTGATTTCTTAAAAAAAAATAACAGGACATTTACAAAATATTATTTCATCAATAACCCTGATGGATCAATGCGTTGGATTTTTCCAAAAAACAATTCTACACCATGTTTTTTAAATCTATATAATGGATCAGGATGGAAAGCGGAGTTGTTTGTTACAGCATCAAAAGTTTTGAATAAATTAAATTATTTAAAACCAATCATTGATGGACAATTTTCTGTTTTCTTTAAGAATGACGGAAAATTTAAAACCTCATTTGATAATATTCCTTTTGATGACTTTGCAATTTTTACAGGAACGATTGGAGAAAATCGAAAAGCAATAATTTCACTTTCAAAAAATAAAAGTTGTACTCATTTTATAAAAATACCGTTGACTGATGCATCGTTAGATTTAGTCAGAAATGAATATCAGCAATTATCTCGTTTAGAAAAATTCAAATATTCCGCTACCGTTTTTCCAAATGTAAAACTTAAGGAAGATCAAATTGTAGTAAGTAATGTGTTGCCAAAAAGTAAGCATAGCAATCAAGCTTGGTCTTCAACTCATTGGAATTCATTAGATGAATTGTACAGGTTTTCCTATCGTAAAAAAGCACTTGAAGAAACTCCTTTTTGGAAAACTATAAAAGACGGAATTACTTTTTTACAAGAACCCATGTCAATTAATAATGGATTGAGAAAAGAGGACATAGATAAATTGAAAGAATCTATTGAGCAATTATTTTATTCCATTGATTCTACAAAACCAATTTCCTTAGGAGTTGGGCATGGCGATTTTACCCCATGGAATATGTATGTCGGAAAAAATAAATTACATATATATGATTGGGAAATGAGTCAAGAGAATTTCCCTTTGCTGTTTGATTTTTACCATTATTTTTTTCAAAAAGGAATATTAATTGACCAGGTTAAATTTTCTGAAATTAGTCAATCTATTCAATCCCAACTAAATAATGAAAATACTCTGGAGTTTTTAAAGTCATATAATATAGAAGAGGAGAAACATTTTCAATTGTATCTTTTGTACATAGTTTGTTATTACCTACCTAAATATCTCACTCAACCTAAGTTACATAACCAAGTCCATTGGTTGATCTCTACCTGGTCTGAAGCATTGCAAAGTTTTACTCAAAAAGTAGAAGTAAGTAAGGTTTAACATTATTCTAATAATGAGAATCTATTCTCGGTATTAGAATGTATAAATGATTTAGATAAAATTTAAGTAATTGATAATCAGTTGTTTATGTTTTTTTTATTAAAGGCATCAAATTGGTTTATACCTAATCAAACAATAATAACAATGTCTAACAATAGAAAATCATTTATCCAAAATTTGTTTGCTGACCTTAAAGGGAAGGATTACATGCTTTTAAAATTCATTGAATCGGATCTCTCAGAGATCGATGAATCATCAGACTTGGATATTTTTTGGATGGATCAAAAAGAAGATTTTATCGAGGAATATGCGTTACGTAATTTTGATGTTATAAAAGTTTCAAGTCATCGTCAAAGTTTTATGAATCAAGTCTTTATCTTTTTTAAGGATGGAGGATTCTTGCAAGTAGATTGCCTTTATCGATTAATCAGAAAAGATTTAGTTTACTTATCCAATAATTATTTGAGCACTCAAAAAATAGAGAAAAATGGAGTTAACACCTATTCAAATTTTTGTCTCTTCGAACATATCGTGTTATTCAATCAATTGAATTTTTCTGGAATTCCACAAAAATATATTCAGTATTTTTTAAATATCCCACCATCTGAGTTATCAAATATTTTAAATCAATTTAATATAAAATATCAAACCGAAATTTTTGATTTGTCCTCATTGACTTCATTTCAAAAAGATCTTCGTAAAAAATTAAAAAAATATATAAGTAATCTTAAGGTTAATAATTTTCTATCCAAACAAATATTCAAGATTAATTATTTTTTAGACAGCGTTATTAATTTAAAGCGGCGAAGAGGTTTCTTAGTATCGTTTAGTGGAGTTGACGGAGCAGGTAAGAGTACGATATTGGAAGCTACTCGCCGTTTGCTGTCTGAGAAATTTCGAAAGAAAACAATTGTAATCCGACACAGGCCATCCCTTTTTCCAATCCTTAGCAGTTTTATTCATGGTAAAAAACAGGCAGAAAATCGTGCTGCATCACGATTGCCACGCCAAGGAAAAAATACTAGTCAAATTAACTCACTTCTTCGATTTAGCTATTACTATGCTGACTATTTATTTGGCAGAGGATATATTTTCTTCAAATATCAGTTATGTAATTATATTGTTTTGTATGATCGATATTATTTTGATTTTATCATAGATGGGAAGCGTACCAATCTTGAAATGAATCAAAACTTATCAAAATGGTTGTATCGATTTGTCCAAAAACCTCGATTGAATTTCTTCTTGTACGCTCCTGCTGAAGTTATTTTAAAAAGAAAACAAGAGTTACTCCCTGAAGCGATTGAGTCGCTAACTCAAGGGTACAAGTCTATATTTTCTGAATTTGGAGAGGAGTATAATCAAGCTTACTATTCTGTTGAAAATATCAAAATGGAGAAGACTTTAAATTTTATTTCTAAACAATTAATTGAAGAATTCTAATATGCTTAAACAATTGATAATCAAATTAATACAACAAAAAAATCCTTCTTTTCAATTGGATTCTGCTGTTCCAACCACAACTTTTTTCTTCATGGTTTGGCAAAAAGTAGTTCAGTTAATGAGAAATGTAAAAGTACTGTTACAAGGTAACTTTACAACGCATTTATTTTTGGGCAAGAATGTTCAGTTTTTTAATTTGTCAAATATAAAATTCGGAAAATGGGTCCAATTAGAAGATCATGTTTACGTGAGTGGACTAAGTAAGCAACCAGTTGTTTTTGGAAACAATATAAGAATTGGAGCCTTTAGTAGAGTAGTTGCTTCCACCTCTTTTAATAATGTTGGTGAGTTTATTAGAATTGGAAATAATGTAGGAATTGGAGAATTTGCTTATCTAGGTGGTGGCGGTGGATTAGAGATCGGCGATGATTGTATTATAGGACAATATTTTAGTTGCCATCCTGAGAACCATAATTTTAGTCATCCTGATGAATTGATTCGCTTGCAGGGGGTAACTCGACAAGGCATTCGAATTGGGAATAATTGTTGGATTGGTTCAAAAGTGACGATACTTGATGGAGTAGAAATTGGTGAGAATTGTGTGATTGCTGCAGGCGCAGTAGTCACGAAAAGCATGCCGTCCAATACTCTTATAGGGGGTGTTCCAGCAAAGATTCTCAAAAGAACAAATCCTCCAGTTAATCAGGTTTTAGTTCAAGAAATCAATTTAAACTAACCCAAGAAAAGCTAACATGAAAAATAAATTACCAAAGATTTTAATTACAGCATATGCTGTGAATCCATACAAAGGTTCAGAAGATGGAACTGGATGGAATATGATTGCTGAGATAGCAAAATATAACAATGTAATTGCAATTACTCGAAAAAATAACCAACCAGCTATAGAGCAATATTTTCGAGAAAATAAACTTGACCAAGGTGATCAAATAAGGTTTGAATATTTTGATTTGCCTTATTGGATGAGATTTTGGAAAAAGGGCGGAAGAGGAGCATTGCTATATTTTTATCTCTGGCAGATTGGAATCATCTTTTTCATTCTTGGAAAGAAGATCAAATTTGATTTAGCTCACCATCTTAATTTTCATAATGATTGGACTCCCACCTTTCTTTGGCTTTTAGGGAAACCTTTGGTTTGGGGACCTATTGGACATCATCCAGCTATCCCTAAAGATTACTTAATTAGAAGTGCTGGAAAATCGGCATACCGATTTGATCAATTAAAATGGAGCGTGAAAAAACTCTTTTGGAATCTTGATCCATTTTTAAAAATCACAAAATGGAAAGCACAAAAAATAATAACAATTAATAGTAGTGTGAAAAGTGTTTTGAATTTTGAAGGTAAAAAAGAAGTAAGACTTCCTGCTGTTGCTGCTAAAATTGAAAATGAGAATCTCCACCATAAAGATTTGAATACTAAGAAAAAATTTAATGTTTTATCAATTGGAAGGTTTGTTCCATTAAAAGGTTTTGATATTGCAATTGAGTCATTTGGGCATTTTTATCACGGACAAGAAGATGCCGTAAAAGAACAATTGCAATTAACCTTAATTGGAAAAGGACCTCAAAAAGAAGAACTTAAAAAGCTGGTAGAGGATTTGGGACTAAGAAAAGCTGTTCAATTTATTGAATGGATGCCAAAATCAGAATTACATAATTATTTTCAATCCTCATCAGTATTTCTTTTTCCTTCACACGAAGGAGCAGGAATGGTTGTCCCAGAAGCACTATCATTTCACTTGCCAGTCTTATGCTATGATAACATTGGGCCTGGTGAATTAATAAGTTCAGATTGTGGTATAAAAGTAAAGTATTCTAATCCACGTGAAAGTATTGTTACCTTTTCAAAATGTTTGTCAGAACTTTATTATTCAGAGGAGATTTTAGAGGAGTTATCGAAAGGTGCTAAAATCCATTTTCAAGAAAAATTTACGTGGGAAAGAAAAGGGAAAGTGATTAGTAAAGCATATTTAGATGTCCTATTCCCGGATCAAAAAAATCAAATTGAAACTCCTGAAAAAAAGACTAAAAATTTAGTGATAGCCTAAATTAAAATTTTAACTGAAATGAAAAAAATTGTTTGTGCACATCTGTTTAATGATTATAGCGGAAGTCCTTTAGTGTTGTCAACGGTTATTGAATCTTTTAAATCTGATGGGAAAGAAATTGATATTATCACCTCTAAAGAGTCTTCTGGATTTCTATCGAATATGGATGCCAATATAATTGATAATGGATATAAGTATTTGAATAACAAGTATTTACGTTTGATGATGTTTTTGTTTTGTCAGGTAAAAATGTTTTTCCAAACTTTAAAATATAGAAATGAAGATGTTACTATTTATGTAAATACTTTATTGCCATTTGGAGTTGCCATAGCAGGAAAATTAATGGGTAAGAAAGTAATTTATCATTTTCATGAAACCTCTTTAAATCCACTTTTACTTAAAAATTTTTTAAAATGGATTGCTTCAAAAACTGCCAATGAAATTGTTTATGTATCGAAATTTTTAGAAGAAAAAGAAGGGATATC
This sequence comes from Caprella mutica, assembly GCA_947561585.1. Lineage (NCBI taxonomy): Eukaryota > Metazoa > Arthropoda > Malacostraca > Amphipoda > Caprellidae > Caprella > Caprella mutica. Next base: position 392,601 of record CANNZV010000284.1, on the reverse strand, counting down.
AACAGTTCATTCTAAAGTAATTTATAATACCTTATCAGATGATTTTATAAAAATTGCTAAAAGCAATCAGCGTTTAAAGTCACCTAATAAGAAATTTGTAATTTTAATGTTATGTTCTTTGAAGAAGTATAAAGGTGTCAATGAATTTGTTGAGTTATCAAAAACACTTCCTGACTACATATTCGATTTGGTATTGAATGCAACATCAGAAGAAATTGAAGAATATTTCAGAGGAGTTAATTTGCCTTCAAATCTTAATTTATACCCAAGGCAAAGTAATGTTCATCCCTTCTTTCAACAAGCAGATTTAGTTTTAAATCTTTCTCATCCTGAAGAATGGATTGAGACCTTTGGAATGACATTGTTAGAAGCAATGCAATATGGAATACCTGTAATTGCTCCTCCTTGTGGTGGCCCAACTGAGATTGTTTTTCCAGATTTTAATGGATATTTGATTGATCAAAGAAATGAAACTGAACTTTCGAATCAAATTGAAATATTAGCAAATGATAAAGATCTTTACCGGAGACTTTCAAATAATTCTAGTCAATTAGTTAGAAGGTTTACTAGGGAAAGTATGGAAGAAAGAATATTAGAATTGGTGAATTAAATGCTTCGTAAAAATGAGAGTGAGTTTAACTTCTATCGTTGTTTCATTTAAGGTTAAGCATATCTAAATAAAGAAAATAGTAAAACATTTAATTTTTTGTGCCTCAATATTTCCATTATTAACCTTTTCCAATTATTTGACTCGTAGGTATTTTTTTCTTCTTTTCCAATTTCCTTTTCTTCATTTTTAGACCACTTTCTAGCCTCTAACATTCCCTTTCTTACTCTTTATTGAAAGTCAGCTACCTTGGTTGAAAACATTTTAAAAATAAGATTTAAGAACGACTAGATATATCAGATTCATATCTATAGTTTTTGCATGGTAAGACATGATAAATTTATTGCAAGTTTTATTATCATAATGATTGAAATCAATTTAGGCAATAGCTATATAATGCTATTAAATTAAAGAATAAGAAAAGGACAGAATATCAACAAATTCCAAGATTCTATTGAGAAGAGGATTTTAAAGATTAACCTAGTCGTTTTTTTTTTTGATAAAACCCCATCTAGATAAATTTGATACTCATCATAAAGCTATTATATGTAAGACATATTCGGAGTTTTTTTTTATAAATTATAATAATTAGGTTTTAATTCCTAAATTTGGATAAAAATTAGGTCTTGAACACTTTTAAAGATTATGAATAAAACCAAAAATCAACTCTTATCTAAAATTGGCAACCCAGAATGGAAACCCAACTGGACCGTTGGTGGCTTAGATTGGTTTGCTGAAATTCGACAAAACAGTACTGGAGAGGTGTGGTTGTGCCAACGACCCATTTCAAAAGAAGCCTTTGCAAAGCTTCAATTACCTGAAGGCTTTTCCATAACAGGTATAGGTAAGGCGGCCCATGATGTTGCTTATTTCAGACGCTCTCCTGGAGCTAAAGTCGATGGACCTTTGGACACCTTGGAAATTGAAGGATATACTTTTTCAAGAGTAGGGAAACCTGGAATGTTAGAATCTGGGTTTGAAGATGTTTTGGTTTTACCTGTATATAAATACCATATTGTACAATTCAATGCAGGGCGAACCATTGAAATTTTAACCATGGAGGATGGGAAAGATTATGTTCCAAACGTAACAGAACTTTCTGGAATGTTTCGTAAGACAATTAAAGAACGAGTACTTCCAGAAGGTTGGAGGATTAGAAAGGAAACATTAAATCAGGATTTGATTGTAGAAATACCTTGCCCTGCTCGGGTTTGTTTTTTCAGAAGTGGACATGGTTTTCATGGACCAGTTAAAATTCAGAAAAATAATAAATAGAAAAAATATGAAAACCAAAATCACAGAACTCTTTGGCATTGAACATCCTATTATGCAGGGTGGTATGCACTATGTAGGTTTGGCGGAATTGGCAGCGGCTGTTTCTAATGCTGGCGGATTGGGAACTATTACAGGTTTGACCCAAAAAGCCCCTGCTGACTTAGCCAACGAAATTGCGAAATGTAAGGATTTGACAGATAAACCATTTGCGGTCAATCTTACTTTTTTACCAACATTGAATCCACCTGATTATCCAGGCTATGTCAAATCAATTATTGAAGGAGGGGTGAAAGTGGTAGAAACGGCTGGACGTAATCCTCAATCAGTCTTGCCATACTTAAAGGATGCAGGTATTAAAGTGATTCACAAATGTACTTCTGTTAGACATGCTTTGAAAGCACAGTCGATTGGTTGCGATGCTGTTTCGGTAGATGGTTTTGAATGTGGTGGTCACCCAGGAGAGGATGATATTCCTAATATGATTTTATTACCTCGAGCAGCAGAAGAATTGGAAATTCCTTTTTTAGCCTCAGGTGGAATGGCTGATGCCCGTTCTTTGGTAGCGTCGCTTGCGATGGGTGCAGAAGGAATGAATATGGGAACACGTTTTATGGCAACGAAAGAAGCACCTATTCATGAGAATGTAAAACAAGCCATCTTAGATGCTACAGAATTGGATACTAGATTGATTATGCGCCCTTTGAGAAATACAGAACGGGTATTGAATAATCCTGCAGTTGAACGTCTTTTGAAAAAAGAAAAAGACTTGGGCAAAGACATCAAATTTGAAGACATTTTAGAAGAAGTTGCAGGAGTCTATCCAAAAGTCATGCAAGAAGGAACAATGGATGCGGGCGCTTGGTCTTGTGGAATGGTCGTGGGATTGATTCACGATATTCCTACCTGCAAAGAATTAATTGACCGAATTATGAAGGATGCTAATGAAATTATTCATAATCGTTTAACTGGATTTTTAAAATAGGAGTCAGGTGTCTTGGGGAGGTGTAAGTTTTGAGTACCTGACCCCTGACTCCTCTCACCTGACCCCTCAAAACAATTAAAATGATAGAGACAAAAAAAGATTTAAAAGCCTTCCGAAAAGAAGTGGCGACTTGGATTGAAGAAAATTGTCCTCCAAGTATGCGAGAACCTGTTATTAATTACAAGGATTTATACTGGGGTGGGAAAAGACAAGAAGGAGTAACTGAAGAACATTTAACTTGGTTTAATCGATGCTATGAAAAAGGATGGATAGTGCCAACTTGGGAAAAAAAATATGGAGGTGGAGGATTAAGTCAAAAAGAAAATCAAAACATAGTAGAAGAAATGTCAAAATTAAATGCAAGACCTCCATTGCAAAGTTTTGGTATTTCGATGTTAGGGCCAGCAATGGCAAAATTTGGTTCAGAAGAACAAAAAATGAAATACCTCAACGAAATTACTCGTGGTGAAATTCGTTGGTGTCAAGGATATAGTGAACCAGGAGCAGGAAGTGATTTGGCAGGTTTGCAAACCAAAGCAGAAGACAAAGGCGACCACTATTTAGTCAATGGTCAAAAAGTCTGGACTTCATTTGGAGATAAAGCAGATTGGATTTTTGCATTGGTTAGAACTAATCCCGATGTACCTAAACATCACGGAGTAAGTTTTCTTTTAATCGATATGACAACAGAAGGTGTTTCCACTCGTCCAATTAAATTGATTAGTGGTAAATCTGTTTTTGCGGAAACCTTTTTTGATAATGTAAAAGTGCCAAAAGAGAATTTAGTAGGAGTAGAAGGAAGAGGCTGGGACATTGCCAAATATTTGCTAACGCATGAACGCCAGATGATAGGTGGTGTTGGCGAAGCCATGAAACCTACACCTCTTACAGAAGTTGCAGTTGAAAAAGTTGAACGAATAAATGGCGTTATGACAGACTCGATGCTTCGTTCCAAAATTATGAATTTTGAAATGAACGAAGCGATACTTGATTTTACCATCGAACGTGCTATTGATGAAGCCAAGACTGGGAATGATTCTGGAGCTTTATCCTCTATGTTTAAATATATCAATACCGAGTTGAATAAAACTAGATATGAATTACTGATGGAGATAAATGGTTTTGATGCATTTGATTGGGAAAGTGAGGCTTCACAAAATGGTCTACTCCCTCGTACTTTTTGCAGAACAAAAGCGAATACAATTGAAGGAGGAACATCAGAAGTAATGTTGAATATTATTTCAAAAAGAATTTTGCAGTTACCAATGAAGTAATGACCCTGATTGATGAATTATTATTTAAATAAAAAATAAGCTAGCTGAATAAATTCAGCAGCTACAAAAAATAAAAAATGGCTTTAGTAATAAACGAAGAGCAACAAATGCTCAAGACATCAGCAAAAGAATTTTTAACAGAAAAAAGTCCAATTGAAAAATTGAGACAACTTCGTGATTCAAAAGACGCCATAGGTTATAATAAAAACCTTTGGAAAGAAATGGCAGAAATGGGTTGGACTTCGCTCAATATTCCAGAAGCATATGGTGGATTAGATTTTGGCTATACAGGTTTAGGACAAGTCTTGGAAGAGACAGGAAGAACATTGACAGCATCTCCATTAGTCTCCACCGTTTTATTAAGTGCGACTGCAATTAACTTAGGTGGCAATGTCTTGCAAAAAGAGGAATTGCTTCCTCAAATTGCGGCAGGAGAATTATTACTAACTTTGGCTTTTGAAGAAGGTCGTCATCACAATCCGAATCTAATAAATACTACTGCTACTAAAACAACAGAAGGGTTTATTATTAACGGAACCAAGCAAGCAGTAATTGACGGTCATGTTGCAGATAAATATATCGTAACTGCTCAGTCAGATTCAGGTGTTGAATTGTTTTTAATAGATGCAAATTCGGAAGGTGTTTCAAGAGAAAGATTCATTTCAATGGACAGTCGGAATTATGCAAAAGTTACTTTTGAAAATGTTGCCATTTCTGAAAATGCAAAATTAGCAGAGTCTAAAAATGGAGAAGCATTATTAGAAAAAACTTTAGACATTGCTCGTATTGGTTTAGCTGCGGAAATGTTAGGTGGAATTCAAGAAGCCTTTGAACGTACTGTTGGTTACTTAAAAGAGCGAGAACAGTTTGGTGTAAAAATCGGTTCCTTTCAAGCATTACAACATCGAGCAGCTGATATGTTTTGTGAAATTGAATTATGTAAATCTATTGTTGTGAAATCTTTAAAAGCAATTGATGAAGATAGTGAAGATTTATCTAGATTGGCAAGTTTAGCCAAAGCAAAACTAGGACAAACTTATCAATTAGTGAGTAATGAAGGTATCCAAATGTTCGGTGGAATCGGAATGACAGATGATGAAGAAATTGGTTTCTTTTTGAAAAGAGCAAGAGTTGTTCAAAGATTATTGGGTGATTCGAATTTTCACTTAGATAGATTGGCAAGAATGAAAGGAATTTAATGAGAGGTGTCAGGTGTCAGGAGTCAGGCACTCAATCGTGTGAAAAACGTTTGAAGGCCTGACTCCTGACACCTCCCCCCTGACTCCTAAAAAAATAAAACAATGAAAAAGCTACTCCGTATTTTTCTAGTATTTGCTTTTTTGCTTTTAGCGATAGGTTGGATTGTGATGACTTTCTTTCCTGATAAATTAGTTCCTGTAATTCTGAACCAACAACTCAAACGGCAACTTTCTCTCGTAGAAAAGAACAATGCTATTATAGAAGACAAAGAAAGCATCCGTATATATACTGTTGGAACTGCATCGCCCATGCCAGGTGAACGTGTCCAAACTGGAACTGCCATCATTGTCAATGGACATTTCTTTATGTTTGATGTAGGAGATGGGGTAGTGCAAAAAGCGGAAAATATGGGCTTACCGCTCAATCAACTGGATGGCATTTTTATCACACATTGGCATTCCGACCATATGATGGATTTGCCAAGTTTGATTAGTCGGTCATGGCTACTCGGACGAACCAATGATTTGCATCTCTATGGACCTGATGGAACGGACACGCTCAATCAAGCCATCAATCAATATTTACATATCGAAAATAAACATCGAGTGGACCATCATGGAACAGCAACGATGGATGTCTCAAAAGCTAGAGCAATTCCCCATGAATTTAAAAATATCCAAGGTGGAAAAGAAATCATCTATCAACAAGATGGAATTACTATTACTGCATTTGATGTCAATCATGAACCCATAGAACCAGCAGTTGGATATGTCATAGAATACAATGGAAAAAAAGTAGTCATCAGCGGTGATACCAAAAAGAATGATTTAGTTTTAGAAATGGCACAAGATGCAGATGTATTGTTACATGAAGTTATTTTGAATTCACTTTTGGTACAAATGGAGGCAATGTTAGAAGAAGCTGGAATGGACAGAAATAAAAAAATAGTTCATGATATTCAAGATTATCACACGACTCCTGCCGAGGTTGCTGAAATAGCTACCAAAGCCAATGTCAAAAAATTAATCTTGCATCATTTTGCTCCACCGCCTGATTTTCGAATCGTGAAAAATTTATATAAAAATGAATTGTCAGGTTATGATGGAGAAATTCATTTTGCAAATGATGGAGATGAGTTTATTGTGAAATGAGGAGTCAGGGGTGAGGAGTCAGGTGTCAGGTGTCAGGTGTCAGGAGAGAGGAGAGAGAAGTCAGTTCGAGTGCATCTGACTCCTGACCCCTCACCCCCAGGGCTGAACAGTTCTAAAGATCGCTAATATGTTTAGCGGATAAAAAATTAAAAAGTTCATTGACTTTGTTGGCAAAAAAAGTTGTTGCAGTTTTCATTGATGAAAAACCTAAACAACGATAAATATTAATAGCAATATCTTGTATCACCGATAAATTTGCAGCTGCGTGGTTATGTCGGATACCATTTTTATCTTCATTAAAATGAGTGTCTTTCACGTAATGAATTTTATTTTCAATTCCCCAATGACCACGAATACCTTGAGCTACAGTCTGTGCTAAATCAAAAGCATAACTAGTGATATAATAATGTTTTTCAGAATAATTACCATCATTGTTTTTTTTATCAGGTCGATTACCAAATCGATGAACATAAATTATTCTCTTTATACCTTTCCATTTTGGGTCAATGCCATTGGTTTGAGTATATATTTCGCAATACCGATTTTCATTTCTTCCCCGACTTTTTTCTTCTTTTAGAAAACTGTTAATTGGAGTATTTTCAGAGATATTTTTTTTGAGTTGTTGGAGCAATTTTGGTTGGTTTGCTTTTGCTTCTAAAACATAGTCATTCCCAGTTGATAAAATTATTTCTACTGTTTTTTTTGGCAATGTAAGGCATCTAAAGTGATAATAACTCCTTTACATTCAAGTGTTTTAAGTAGTTTTTGCATTGCTTTTAATTCGGTAGATTTATTTTTGGTTGTTGCGCAATGAGTTACGATTTCTAATTTTTGGCTAAATAAGCGAACCATTAATTCAAAATCGTGATCATGTCCATGAGCGTCTTTTACAGTACTTCTTAAAACTTTTCCATCTCCGCTTAACCACTCGTTTTTTTCAATAGTTACAAAGCTTTTAATCCACTTTAGAAAAATTTTATTGATAGATTCGAAATCTAAGCGTTGCATCACCGTTCGCAATTGAGTATGTTTTATGGGAGGATGTTTCAGTTGGAACATCGAAATAAATTCTTTCGAATTGCCTTCCATAAAACGAGCAGTTGCTCGATAGCCAGAATGACCACTTAGATAACTCATTGTTATCATACATAATAATGCTGGTAATGGATTTCTTAATCCTGACTCTTTTCTTGGATCAGTAAGTTGCTCAAAACATTCGTATAAACTCATTTTCTTTTTTGCCAACAATTTCAATGAACTTTTTTTCTTTTCCAAATTACGCATTAGTAATTTTTAGAACTGTTCAGCCCTGCACCCTCACCCCTGACTCCTCCAAGAAAATCCCTATATTGGTTTTCTTTAAACACACAATAAACTTTCATACTATGATTAAGAATTTTAAGAACTTGAAAATTTGGCAAAGGTCAAGAGCTTTTGTAAAAGAAATTTATTTAACGACTAATGATTTTCCTAATTCAGAAAAATTTGGTTTGATTTCACAATTAAATAGAGCAACTATTTCTATCCCATCAAATATTGCCGAAGGATGTGGAAGAGGAACGAATAAAAGTTTAAGTCATTTTTTAGATATAGCTGTGGGTTCAGCTTGTGAAGTTGAAACACAAATTTACCTCTCCTTTGATTTAGGGCTAATTGAAAAATCGAAAATGGAAAAATTGATTGATGAAATTGAACAAATCAGACGAATGATTATTGGCTATCAAAAAACTCTTTAGGTGGAGGAGTTAGGTGTCAGGTGCGAGGAGTCAGGTGTTAGTTCGAGCGCACCTGACCCCTGACTCCTCACACCTGACACCTCAAAAAAAACAACATATGAAAAAATCAACTCGACAATTCCTACAAGATACAGGTGCACAAGTCCCAATTGTCTGTGGCCCCATGTACCCAGGTTCCAACCCAGAATTAATTGCTGCTGTTTCAGATGCAGGAGGATTTGGTGTTGTACAACCTGTGGCACTTACTTCTCTATATGGACATGATTTTCGTGAAGGTTTACAATTGATTAAAAAATTGACCGACAAACCATTTGGAGTCAACTTTACCATTTTCGGAGGAGCGAATAAAAAGTATCACGAGCAGATGCAAAAGTGGATGGAAATTTCCATTGAAGAAGGCGTGAAATTCTTTTTGACCTCTTTGGGAAAACCTCATGCCATTGTCAAAATCGCAAAGCAACATGATATCAAAGTTTATCATGATGTGCCAAATAAAAAAGTAGCCTTAGCAATGCGAGATGCAGGCGTGGATGGATTGAATTGTATCAATTGGAGAGGCGGCGGACAAACGGGTATTCAATCTGCTGAACAATTTATAGAAGAGTTGCATGATATTGATATCCCTTTGATTTGTGCTGGAGGCGTTGGCAATGCAGATGATTTTCAAAAAGTTTTGGATATGGGATATGCAGGTGTTCAAATGGGAACTCGATTTTTAGCAACTAAAGAATGTATCATTACAGATAGTTATAAACAAGCAATTGTAGATTCAACAGAAGAAGACATTGTATGGACAAATAAAATCGCAGGTAATAACTCTTCGGTTATCAAAACAAAAGACATCATGCGAGGTGGTTTACGAACTGGACCTATTATAAGTTATATGCTCAAAAAACGAAAGTTGAAAAAATATGCTCGTATGTATTTGATGAGCAGAGGAATTAAAAATTACAGTAAAACAGCCTTTGATGATTCAGTTCAATTTTGGCAGGCTGGCAAAGGCGTTGGAAATATTAAATCGGTTAAGTCGGTTGCAGAAATTGTGAAGGAATTTGCAGCAGTAAATGTATAATAACGCATCCATTTAAGAGGAGTCAGGTGCCAGGGGCGAGGTGTCAGTTTTGGTACACCTGACTCCTGACACCTGACTCCTCGCCCCTCACCCCTTATCAACTATGAACTTAGAATCTCGTTTTATCTCAACCAAGGGAGTTCGCTACTTCATCAAAGAAGCAGGTAACAAAAATGCTCCATTGATTTTATTCCTTCATGGATTTCCTGACTCCTGGTATTCATGGCGGCATCAACTCAAAGTGATGGCAGAAGCAGGTTATCATGCTGTTGCTCCTGATATGTTGGGATATGGCGAAACCGATGCTCCTGAGGAAATCAGCAGATACAGTCAAGATTATATGGCAAAAGATATGGTTGGTTTAATTGAAGCCTTGGGACATGAACAAGCCATTTTGGTTGGACATGATTTAGGGGCTTCTTTGACTTGGCAAATCAGTTTATTATATCCTGAAAAAGTCAAAGCAGTTGTAGCCTTATCCATTCCCTATGGAGGTCGAGCATTGAAGCGTCCTTCTGACCACATGAAAAAAATATTTGCAGGACGATTGTTTTATATTGATTACTTTCAAAAAGTAGGTGTTGCAGAAAAAGAATTTGATGCAGACAAGAGAACTTTTTTATTAAAATTTTATGCTGCTTATGATGCCAAGGGGGGCATTCATCATGCGAACAATTTGGCTCCCGAATGGACGGAAGACATCAAAGGATTTTTAGACACTTTGGAAATGCCAACTACTTTGCCAGAATGGTTAAGTGAAGAATCATTTAATTATTACGTCAGTCGTTATCAAAAACATGGTCTTCGTCCACCCATCAATTGGTATCGTTGTCTCGATGAATATTGGGAACGAACCGAACATTTAGCGCATCAAATAGTTACCCCACCTGTGTTTTTTATTACTGGAAAAAATGACCCTGTTAATGTAATGAATCGAAAAGCCATTCAACGAATGCCTCAATTTTTGGAAGACTTTCGTGGGATTGAAATGATTGAGGATTGTGGGCATTGGATTGCATGTGAGCAAGGGGAGAGGTTGAGTGAAATATTGTTAGCTTTTTTTGAGAATGATTTAAACATGGTTTAACATCAATAACATTGGTAACACTTGTTATAACAAGGTGTTTACATTTTTACAATGTAAATGCCTTGTTATTTTTAATGTTCTATTTCTGACGGACTAAGTCCGTAACCTTTCTGTGTTTGTTGACTACAAGTCAACACAAGCAGATTTTCTTTTAATTGTTATTCTGGTTTGTGTTGCATAGCAGGGGAATGATTTAAACACAGTCTAACACTAAACCTGATATTGTAAGAGGATGTATTTTGTAAAAATATTGTTACAAAACCGATCAATCGAATTTCGATTGATCGGTTTTTCATTTAGACAGAACAGTATTTTTAATTGATTTAAAAGGATATAAGAAATAGTTAACCAAAAACTTCCATGTATATTTTTTTTAATGTAAAATAAAAACGAAAAAAATAGGGGAGTACATCAATTGAATTGTCTTGTAAAGAAAATAAAATGAAAAATAAAGTTGTTATTGCATTAGTTCTCGGTTTACTGACTACCATATCCCTCTTTGAATCTTGTAAAAAGAATGATGATATAATTGACTCGGGAAGAACCGCCCTCGACCATGCGTATGAATGTGAAGCAGTTTTAGGACCGCTGCCCAAATTTAGTTGCGCCGATGCCATAGAAGTGCCAACAACTAAAAATGGTAATCCTGTAACCTTTCCATCAGGAGATGAAGGGACAGGTAGCGCCAATCCAAATGACTGCGACCATCCTTGGGCATTTGGTCTGGCTTGTCAAACAGAGAATAAGGTTGGCCGGTATTCAGGTCTGAATGCTGATGGTACTGAAAATCCAGATATTGTATTTATCACATTTTGCAGAGATGGCGGCTTAGGTGTAATTGGACATAAACTGTCCACAGGTGAAACTTGTTTCTTTTCCATTATAGATGGTGGTGACTCGAACAATCCTCCCAAACCTGATGAAGCTGGGTATAATGAAGCATGGATGACACCAAGCGTAGTAGCTGCTGATAAATGTCAAAATTGTCACATGGCAAGTCCATTTTTGCATACACCTGCGGTTGACCAATTATTGAATCCTGATACTCCAACAGAATTACTTGTTCCATTTACAGGTAATAATCCATACTCGATAATTGGAGAAGAATTTAATCAACCGCATACGACAGATATTCAAAATTCTTGTACATCTTGTCACCGTCCTCAATGTACTCAACACTTTGAGAATTATCCATTAGATGAATTAATGATGCCTCCACCATTTCAAAATGCAACGGAATTTGACCATAGTACAATTTCAGAAACAGATAGGCAGGCAATAAGAGATTGGTGTAATTCATTAAATTTGTAGAAAAAAATCTCTAAGATTGTGGACATTGGATTGCTTGTGAGCAAGGCGAGCGGTTGAGTGAAATATTGCTATCCTTCTTTGAGGTCTTTTTCAATAAATAAAAAACAGGTCAAAACAAATTCTTCAAAACCTCTTCCCGATAACTAGCCCCAATAGGAATTTTTTCTTTCTGAATATGAACCATATTCCCTTCGAGTGTTGAGACCTTTGATTTGGAAATAATATAAGATTTATGGATTCTAAGAAATTGATTTTCAGGTAAATCCACTTCTAATTTTTTCAAAGAACCGAGAGAAAGAATTCGTCCATTCGGCGTATAGAAAGCTACATACTCACGCATACTTTGAATATACTGAATGTCATCAAAGGAGATTCGATGAACTTTATGTTCTGATTTTACTAAAATATAATTCTTCTCTGATACTGAATTTTTTGAAGATGTAAAAGTATTGTTGTTTTTTCCACTTTTTAATTTTGCTAATTCAATTGCTTTGTTGACTGCTTTTAAAAATCGCTCGAAAGGAAATGGTTTTAAAAGATAATCAACTACATTAAGTTCATAACCTTCTAGTGCATATTCTTTATAAGCAGTTGTAAAAACGACCATTGGTTTTTGCGAAAGGGATTTTAAAAAATCTGTTCCTATCATTTCTGGCATTTGAATATCCAAGAAAATTAAATCAGCAGATTGATTTTGTAATAATTGAAGTGCTTCAATCGGATTGGAACATTTACCTATCAATTTTAAATAAGGCAAGCGACTGATATAGTTCTCTAAAAGCGTACGAGCTAGTTCTTCATCATCGACAATTAAACATGTTAGTTCATTCATTCCAAATCAAGTTTTAAATAAACAGCATAAATATTTTCATTCTTCAAAGTTATCAATTCATGTTTATTGGGGTACAATAATTCCAATCGTTGCTTGGTATTAGCCAAACCAATACCGCCAATTTTATCTTTTTTAAATACCACATTGGGAATGCTATTTTCAACGGTAAATTCTATATGTTGATTGGTTGCGTTTAATTTGATATTAATAAAACCATTTTTCAAATCTTCAATCTTACTGTGCTTAAAAGCATTCTCTACAAAGGGAATAAAAAGTAACGGTGCAATCTTTAATCCTGTTTGACTTTTGTCTAAGTCAACATTTATATTTAGTCCTCGGCTATCTTTAAGAGAAGCTAAACTAATATAGTTTTCCAAATAATCAATCTCTTTTTGCATTGGGACTTTTCCATCATTGGAATCATAAAGCATATACCTCAACATTTCTGATAATCGCATTAAATTATCAGGTGCTTTATCAGATTTAATTACCGTCAAGGTATAGATGTTATTCAATACATTGAACAAAAAGTGAGGATTGATTTGAGATTTCAAAAACTTAATTTCTGTATCCAACTTTTCTTTTTCAATGGAGATAATTGCTTTTTCTTTTTTATTAGCATAGTGAGCCAATTCGACTAATGTACTTCCCACAAATGAAAGTAGTAATGGAATAGCGAATCTCAATCCAGGGAAAGTTTTACCTTTTTTTCTTCGTTCTTGAAAGGCTTCAAAATCAAGGTCATTGTATTTTTCAGACAATTCTGAAAACATAAATAGGTCATTTTTCAAAAACCAAGTCAAGACAATCAATAATGCTAAACTAACTATTATATAAAGCCCAATTCTTTTTTTAAAATACAATTTTGGAAGTAACCATTGAATATTAGTGGCAACTAAAAACAATACACCTAACAGCGTTGGAAGACCTTTATATAAAATATGTAGAGGGTCTTCCAAATCACTCCTAAAAAATAAAATAAGAAAGAACCAAGTAAATCCCCAAATTAGAGTATGCCAAAGCGCTCTGTTTTTTTCAATTCTTGCCATAGTACAAAAATGCTTGAAAACATTGATTTCTCCAATTTTCTCCAACCTACCTGCTGGTTTCATCAACCAACAGATTCGATTTATCAATCTGATGAAATTAATATAATACCACGGTTATTTCTCATTTCATTGATTTTAAATAGCCGTTCATTGATTTTCTTTTTTATTTCAGCCCTACTGCTACATTTTTGTCTCAAGTAACAACTAAATAATAAGTCCGTCATTTTGGGTAGGAAAATTTAAAGCTAGACAAGGCGAAAAACGCAGGCGATGCAGGGCATCGGCGAGGCTTTTCAACGCAGTATAGATTTAAATTTTTCAGCCAAAATGCGGAAGTTATTATTTAATTGTTACTAAGCAATTAAAATGATTTTCAAATCACTTAAATCTTGAATCATCATGAAAGTATTAAAAATCTTATCCCTGTTCTTTGCTTTATTCTTAATCGGTACAAACACCTCTTTTGCTCAATCTAGAGTAGCTAATTTAACAGAGGAACAAAAGGAAGAAATAAAGAAAAATTTAGAAGAGTATTCAGCTGCACTCAATCTTTCAGAAGAGCAAAAGCCCAAATTCGAGGAGATTACCAAGAAGTATGCAAAACAAATGAAAGCGGTAAAAGATAGTGGTGGTAGGCGGATGAGCAAATACAAAAAAGTAAAATCTATCCGTAAAAACAAAGATGCCGAAATGAAGCCACTACTCTCCAAAGATCAATACAAAGTTTACAAGGAAAAACAAAAAGAAATGAAAAAAAAGATGAAAGCACGACGTTAAGGCAAACACATCTAAGCCCAAACGCAGGTGTTTAGGTTTATAAGTGTATATGTATTAATATTGTAAGCAATTAAAATAGACAAAAAATATGAGAAGAAAAATCTTACTTTCAGTAATAACAATTTTAACTTTTGTTTTAAATGCCAAATCACAAGATACTCTTGTGTCGGCTTTTTTTGGACTTGATAATGGACTACCAAGTTTATTATGTAATCAACCAGGAAGCCTGCTAGATGGTATGCCTGTTAATTTTAAATTCCCATTAGATGCATCCAGTTTATCGGAAACTGATTTTGAAGTTTTAGATAGCCTTGGAAATATACATACCCCTATTTGTGCTTTTTTGGCCCCAGCTGATGAAAACGGAGAAAATCGAACTGTGCTTCTGTTAGGTGAATTTGGTACCGCTGTTACCAATCCACCTGTTGAAGTTAGAGTTGTAGGGGATTTGTTTACAACTGTTACTTTATCCGGAGAGTCCGCTTGTTCAGAAATCATAAATCTCAATGGTACCTATACAACAAACGTAGTTCCGTTAGGTGATGGACCATCTTTGTTCTTTGCCCAAAAAATTGAGGACACATTAAATGAGTGTACTCTTGGAATTCAAACTATACAAGTTGCTTGGAACGGGGGTATTACTCCATATATTAATGGTGACACAGAATCCGACTTATTCCAATACTATATCGGTTATTCTGATAGTTCAGGAATTCTAATTCCGCATGTACCTATTTCGATAGCAGACATAAATGACAACGACAATTTTCACCAACTTTGTTTTTCTACAAGTGATGAAATTGTTAAAATTTCAATGATGGCTAACACGGTCGAAGACCCAAACCAAGACCCAAATTTATACAGCGAAATTTATGTTAGTTCCTGCACTCCATTTACAAGTGTTGAAGAGAACCTTGACGAAAAAAGGTATAAAATTTACCCGAATCCGTTTTCAGATGAAATTTTTGTTGAGAATCTGCTTGGTGATGAATACTTCATCATTTATGACTTTTTTGGGCGAAATATTAGTGAAGGAAGAAAATGTTCAGGAACCATAAATATGCCTGAAGCAAAATCAGGGATATACTATTTAACCATCCTAAACAATTCCAATCAGACAACATACAAATTAATTAAAAGATAACTGCTTACAATACTAAAGGCCGAAAATCTGTCTTCGACGTGATTTTCAGCCTTTAGTATTGTGCTTAGTTTTTTATTCTATTTGAATTTACTAATTATTTATTAATAATTTTCTCAATTCCACTCCTACATTTGTTGTAAAAGACACACCGTATAGTCCATCAGATAAATTTGCAATCGAAATTCTTTTCATTGAAGGGTTAAACGATTGATAAACTAGTTTACCAGTTATGTCATGTATTGTAATCGAATTCACTATTTCTAAATTACCGACAATGTTTACAAAATCTTTTGCTGGGTTGGGATAGATATTAAATAAATTACGAACACCTGTATTGTTATCAATACTCGTAGTGCTTGCAGCTTTAACTTTATATTCAAAAAATTCATGCTCAGCTCTTCTTGGCTCCAAAATCATTGCTTCAACGTTTTGGGCTCTAACGTAATATTTAATTTCCTCATCCAGCGTTTGAAAAGGAACTAAAGCGCCGTAGATACCGTCACCTGCGATACCGTCATTACTTAAACCATCATCTTTCATTTCGATTGGCTCAAAATAGGAAGCATACGCTCTATTGATAGTAATCATTAAATCTACCTGCGTCGCATTCGTCACATCAGCAGTCACCCAAACAGCTTGTCCCTCTTCAGGTTCTTCAATGTTTCGAGTGGTGTTCATTATTGTTGGTGGAATTTTCATGACCTCAGGATGGTCGTTCAAATAAGCTAATCGTTCATTCACCGTAGGGATAATGCCTTTATAAAAAGCGAAAGTCCCTAAATCCGAATACGTAACATCATCATCAACATTACCTCTAAAACCATCATCAGGAAACCTTTTGTACGGTCCGTCGATAACAGCTTGCTCAATTAAATCTTGAATAGAGTCCACTTTAGTACTAATATTATCCTCGCTGTAATTTTCCTCAATAACCGTCCTAATATGTGCAAAATACTGTTTGTGGTAACGGTCATGTTTTAATATTTGCCAAATCAACGGACGATTAAGTTCATCAGGGTCAAACCACCTCAAAACATCCCAATTGGCATGAGCATTACCCATCACTCCACCAAAAGACTCATTGACATCCCAAGGAATGACATGCCACAAACTATCCTTATGTTTATACATATAATAGTTTTTGATATTTTTCCCATAATAATTATCTATATTAGGAATGACTGTCGAGACCGCCATGTGCCATAAAACGCCGTCAATGTTTAATTTATCATATAACAGGCTATCCTCATTATTCAAAACATCGATAAAATTGACCAATTCTTGCCATCCAAAATCTGTTTTCATTTCATAATTAGAATAGTATTGGCAGCTATCTGGTCCATACCAAACCAAATCAGGGAAAGCAATTACTTGTTCTCCGCCAACACCATTTCCCAATCCACTATTGTCGCAAGTAATATCTTCGTCCGCAGGATTTGGGTCACATTTTACTAAAGGACCTTTTTTCCAGTCATAGTGTTCTTCCAAAAAATCCTTATTAATGGACTCGGTGTTGGAATAAACCCCATAATAAGAAGCTTCTTCACCCACTACTCCAATGTTTACTTTTATTAGATTACTTTTAGGAGCAACGCTATATTTTCTATAAATTTCATAAGCCACCGCTTCTCTAACTGCCGTTGGGTCAGTATATAAATTACCCAGTTTCAATTTTTTATAGCCCATTAAAGTTTGGTCGTCGATATACTCGTTCATATCAATATTTAAGGGGAATTTTGGCATTCCCGACGACTCCGCAATTATAAAGGATATGTTTCCTTTATATCGAACAGCAACACTATCATACACAACTCCATCCATTTCGAGCGTTGCCGCCAATCGACTTCCATCATCCGCATTAAACCAGTCGATTAACGTTTGGTGATAATCTGCATCATAAAATTTCAGGGTAATTTCTCGCAAAGTGTTTTTATCATACAAATCTTGCGCATTGACAAATTGAGACAAGGCAATAAATGTAATCAGTAATATTTTTTTCATTAAAACGAGATTTGGTTTTTGATTTTTTAATAAAGCACAACGACTCGCATAAAGGCAGATGGCGAGTTTAGCGACACTTGCCGTTTTATGCATTATAGCCAGTTTTTTTATTAATTTTTACTTTAACATTTATTGGTTAATTATCTTTTTGAAAGTGATGCACATTTAGAGTATGTTTTAATTTCTCTGATTGGTTTTAGGCAGACAAATTTTGTTTCAGGCGAAGAATAAAAACATGAATTATGTTGATATAATGATTGTTTTATGATGAAGTATGAAACAAAATTTGGCGCATAAAACCAATTAAGGGAAATTAAAACATACTCTTACATTTTTAATATCTTTTTAATTCTTTTAAGCTTGTTTTCAGAGTTTAGGATTGAAATGTAGTATAAACCAGGAAGTAAATTGCTAATGTCACACTTAGTTTCTAAGTCTCCATTAATTATTGTTTGGAATACTAATTTTCCATTTTGATTAAAAATCTCAATGATACAATTTCCTGATAAGCCATCAATGTGAAAATCACTATTTGTAATGCTTGGTCGTATTATAATTTCTTGTTCTTGTAAAGTTTCATCTACATTGACCGTTTCAAGACAATCTTCAGTTATAACAAAAGTTTCGCAAAAATTTGTTTCTGGTGGACAGCCTTCATTAACCACACAGATTTCATAAGTGCCTGCAGTATCTGGGTAAAAATCAAATGCAATACCAGTTAATTGAAATTCATCATTTATATACCAGTCAAGATATTCTTGCTCTATACTAAAAAGGTTATACCCTGAGCAAGATTGTTGGTTGATTTGTACATTGAATTCGCATTCATTCTCAAGACAATCTTCAGTTATAACAAAAGTTTCGCAAAAATTTGTTTCTGGTGGACAGCCTTCATTAACAACACAGATTTCATAAGTGCCCGCAGTATCTGGGTAAAAATCATATGAAATACCAGTTAATTGAAATTCATCATTTATATACCAGTCAAGCTGTTCTTGCCCTGTACTAAAAAGGTTATACCCTGAGCAAGATTGTTGTTCATAAGTAATTTCAACATCACAATTCGGTCTCTTAACAACAAATTGCGTTGAAGTAGGAATAACAGGAAAAGTTTCAAAATCAGCACCTACAAATTTCACATTATCAATAATAAAATTGATCGTATCTGAATCAGTCAATAATACAATGTCTTCAACTATTACAAAAAAACTACCAAGCTTTCCTTGTCCATCAATAGTGGAACCTGATAAACGTGATAGGGCTAAGTCTATATTTTTTTCACCAGCTTCATGATAGACGAAGTCGAAATAATCACTATCAGGTTGAACCCAGGAAGTAGGGTCTTCATTATAATTTACACTTGAGAATGTAGAATTGTATTCACTATTATAATTAATATCAAGCGCAATTCCATGAAAATCGTCTACAGGAATATCAGTATCACCAAGATATAAGTCAATTTGAATAGGTTCACCTAATAATACTTCACTTGAAATAACGTCTAAATATAAAGCAGGGTGTTGACTACCTGGAGTTGCATTCAAATATCCCTCTGGTCCAGGTATACTATTAGTTTGATTATAATTTAATGTTGTAATTACATCAATGTCTGTATCGTTTACTGTCCCATCTCCGTTCGCATCTGCAAAATAAAAGTTACTACCGTCAGGGAATTGGTTAGGCCATTCTATTGAAGGAGCGGTATAAGCTTCCCAATCGGTCCCCTGAATTGCTCGAGGTTCTCCATTTGCGCCATTTGCCCATCCTGTGTACAACAGATCTACCTGATTAACAATCCCATTTTGGTTGACATCACCAGGCCAAACATTTTGTGCAGAAAGGTGAAAAGTAGATAAGACTAAGTAAAGGAAAAAAATGCTGCGTTTACAATTACTCAAAAGATTATTCATTGGATTTTAATTTTTATGATTTACCTATTTTCAATTATTACTCTACAAATTTAAGGCTAGAATGCAGTTTTGGCAAAAACATATTTTAGTATTTGCCAAAGGCATATTTATTAAATTTATTATTTTATCTTTTATATTTTTTATGTAAATTCATATAAATCAACGTTTTATATAAATCATATTATATAATCTCATATTTAAAATAAAAATTTGCCAAACTAATTTAAAGATGTTAAATAAATTATTACTGTATTTTTCAAAAATTCAAGCGGGAGAATTGCCAAAACTAGAGGCATTTGTTCGTTCACCATTTTTCAACACTAATCAGGCAGTTCTAAAATTGATGGTCGATTTGATCAGCGTATGGCCAGATTTGCCGAAACATAAGGAAGAACTTTATGCTTTGGCTTATCCAAATGAATCTTACAATGCAAAAGAATTTAGATATTTGATTAGTGATTCAGCTGCTTTAATCAGTTGTTTTTGGTCTATTCAATTTTATGAAAAAAACAAGCCTCAAAAGCTGCTTGATCAAATGGCCATTTATTCAGAAAAGCAGCTCGATAAAAGCTATCGGCAGGTCATTCGAAAATGGGAAGTTTTGGAGAACAATCCGAAATCAAATTCCCAAGATTGGTATTGGTATGATTTCCGTTTTAAGCAAATTAAGGAAGTAGAATTTGGCAGAAAAAAGATTCGGTATTTTGATCAGAATATTACGAGCCTCGTTACTTCTTTAGATAAATATTACTACCTCCACCGCCTAAGTAGTGCTTGTTTAATTCTTGATCGAAAAGCTATTTTTGAAGGTGTTAGTAAGCCTTTGCCTCCTGATTGGTTTAGTTATCTAAAAGCACATGATTTTTTCAAAGATCCACTAATTAAAATTTATTATGTCCTTTGGGAAATGTTGAATTATCCTGAAGAAAAAAAGCACTTTGACAAGTTTCTTTTGCAATTGAATCATCCGGAATTAGGAAGCGATCTTTCCTCCCTCCGACCATTGTATCTTGCAGCAATTAATTATTCTTTGAGAAAATTGCGTCAAGGAAAACAAGAATATCGAGAAATTGCATTGCAGCTTTATTCTGAATCTATCAAAAGAAAAATTTTGATGGAAAATGGTGTACTATCTCCTTGGGCTTTTGGAAATGTGGTTAAACTTGCAACACAACTTCATCGTTATGATTGGGCAATGGAATTTATTAAAACAAAGGCAAAATTGCTTCCTGATAGCTTTAAAAAAGATGCGCTCCATTTCGCCTTATCAGAGGTCAACTATGCAACAAAAAACTTTGAAGCGGCACAGAATCATTTGCTCAAAGTCTCCTATTCAGATTTAAATTATTACCTCGGTGCCAGAATTTTATTGGCCAAAATTTACTATGAATTAAATGATGAAGAGCCTCTTTTATCTTTGATTAGTGCTTTTACTATTTTTCTAAAAAGAAATAAAGACTTGTCTCCAAATATCAAAGATTCATGCCTTAGCTTTTGTGATGTGCTATATCAATTAATTCGAAAGCATCCTAAACACCTTGCAAAATTGGAATCCAAGATAATGGATTCGCCTTTTTTGGCAGAGCGTGATTGGTTGATGTTGAGGTGGGCAGAATTGAAAGTTTAATAAGAATCAAATCGTTTATGATTGTTTACAGATGTTTGGTGGCTAAGGCTTAATGGAAGAATATCCAATTGGTAGGATTTATAGAGATGTAAGAGTGCTTTCAATCTATGGTGGTACTTCTGAAATTAGGAAAGAAATTATTGCTAAAATTATTATTGATAAAAAAGGAGTATAAGCCAGCTTATAAAAAGGCGTAATTTATAAAAGAATGGTTGAATAGGTCAAAGACCTAAATAATAAAATACACTAACCTACATGGTTACCTTAATCAGATTAGAAAAATTTTATGTCTATTTCGATGCTTTTGAAATTTTTAAATCTGATTAAATATTAGTATTTATTTTATACGACTTGTGTCTGTACAGTAGCTTGAAAAGGTGGTGCTAGCGTAGCGTTTTATTTTTATTCAGAGGTGGAACGAGTGGGGGGACATGCTTGCCTTTAGTTTTTATTTTCATCCGCTATTTTTTGACTTTATTTAAAAACTAAACCATAATGTTATTATTTTAAATTCATATATTTGTAAAATATACTATGAGAAATGGTGCTAACAAAAGTT
The DNA here is from genome assembly GCA_947561585.1 of Caprella mutica. Classification (NCBI taxonomy): domain Eukaryota; kingdom Metazoa; phylum Arthropoda; class Malacostraca; order Amphipoda; family Caprellidae; genus Caprella; species Caprella mutica. The sequence goes on along the minus strand of CANNZV010000284.1, from coordinate 371,007 downwards.
TATTAAATTAAAACCGTTTATCATGAGAAAAAAACTTGTAGCGTATAGTTTTCTAGCCTACATTAACGACACAGCAGAAGGGATTACGTCATTTGAAGATGTTTTTCAACCACTAGCTGAAAGGGCTCTCTGCAATCTTTCCAAAGGAACTAAAAGTTTAAAAGGAGAATCAATTTTAGAGTTAAAAACTTCTTTTGATGAAGAATTTAGCTTAGATATTCCTATTCCTTTTTTGGAGAGATTATTAAAAAAGATCGAGCATAAGTATAATTCTGAGAATGATGAAGATAAAATAAGGATTTATGATGATAAGTCTTTTGTTATTAAAGATTTCACTTTTGCTAATTACGAAGAAATACTAATAGAACAAGAGGATAAAGTTGTATTACTAGAAAAATTATACCTTAAATTTTTAGAAAGTAAAAATTTAAATCCTAAAAATGAACCAAGCATCATTGACTTTGTTTTACAAAATAATACGAATCTTTCGACATTCTTTGCAAAAAATCAAGATATAGATTCTAATAGCAAATTTATTCATCAAGCAGATTTTATAAATAAAATAAAAGCTGATAATGAGTTATTCAAATACTTAAAAAAAATATACCTCGGATCTATAATTGCAAGTTATTTTGATATAAGTCTAGAACAAAATAAAGCTGAATTAAATTTTCTTCTTGATACGAATTTCATTCTTAGTTTTTTAGATTTGAGTTCACCTGAATCACACCATACTTGTCAAAAGATAATCGAATTAAGTCATAAACTTAGTTTCAAGTTAAGCATACTTCCATTTACACTAGAAGAAACATCATCACTTCTCAATAGGACAGCAAGAGATATTAATCAGACAATCTTACAAAGATATATTGATCCTGAAAGTATTTATGCTGCTTGCAGCAGAAGAGACCTTGGTAAAACTGATTTAGAACGTATCTCAGGAAAACTAAAAAAAACATTATCAGAAAATAAGATTTACTTATTTCCAAATGATGAGAAGTTTAGAAACAAAGCTAAATTCAATTATCCTAAAATTAAGAACCATTATGATGAAATTAGAGGCACAAGTAACTATAGCTCATTTCATGATACAACTGCCGAGGTATATATAATTGAACAAAGAAAAAATGAGAAACTAATAAATGCTTCTGAGTTTATTGATGCAAAATATTGGTTCGTTTCTAATACAAAAAGACCAATCAATTATAAAGTATTTGAAGGAAATTTACCATCTATTATTCGATCTGATGATTTAGTAAATATTTTATGGTTAAGTAATCCAAGTGTAAGACCTTATCTAAGTGGAAAGGAGGTTTCTGAAATGGGGCTTACTCGATTAATATCAACGTCTATTAGCAGTTCTCTACCAAGTGCAAGATTATTGAAACAGTTTGATAGAAATATGCAAAAATATAACAATGATCAGCAACTATCAGATTCAGACACATTGAGAGCATCTATGAAGATTGCACAAAGTTCAACAGGTGACTTGGACTTAAATAGACTAAATTCATTAGCAGCTAAATCACCTGAAAAGTTTTTATCCAGGGTCAAAGAACTAGCAAAAATTCGTGAGGCAGAAGACACAAGGTTTATAATAGAATTTAAGCAAAGTGTAAAAGACATTAAAGATCTTACTAAGGAGGTAGTTAATTTAAAAAAGAGAGAACAAGAGCAAGAAAAGACAATTTTTAAGCATGAAAGTTTGATTTCACAAAAAGATAAAAATGTTTTTGAAAAGCAAGAAAGAATTACTGCTTTAGAACAAGAAAGATTTTTTTTGAAGGAAGATATTCTATCTCAAAAACAAGAAATAGATACTATCAAAGCAAATTTGACTCAAATCAAAGAAAAAAGAAAAGAAGAATTAAAACAGAAAATGCTCAAAACTTGGCAAAGAGAATCAATATATAATTTCATAATTGGACTTGTTCTTTATTTAGGCTTTTGGGGCTTTCTGTACTATTATCAACTAGATAATTACAATACTTTTTTAGAGTTAATTAAAGATAATTACATTTTAAGTTCCATTGCTTCGGTCATCTGGCTTCTCTTCACTACTTTTATAATAAAGGATATGTATAACAGACATTACAATCATTCCAATATTAACAATTATAAAAAGCTTAATATCGATAATAAAATACTTGAAGAAGAATTAATTTGAAAATCGTTTGCGTCAAGGTTGGAGCCTTGCCGCAAACTATGAACAATTCCTAATTTTTCCCCACGCTTTCCAATACAAACCACATAAGAAATAAAACCCACTTGACTTGCACTAAACCTGTGAGTTAGTGAATAAAATTGTGATACTTCACAAAAACAAAACGCCCTATTTGCCTTAATGGCAGATAGGGCATTTTGCAAGAACACAAGCTCTAATTATTTCTTAAGCAGCTTTTTTCTGTTGATGTTTTTTCCATTCTTCGGTAACTAATTTTGTTACGTCAATTAAATTTTCCGCAGGAAGAAAATCAGGTAATGGTGAAAGTATTGTTATCAAAACTTCTTTGATAGGGATATTAGGAGATTGTGCCCAAAGCTTTGCAACATTTTCGATAAGCATATCTTTCTGAGCAGCATAATATTTTTCAGGAAAAACAGGTTGGGGTTTTTCAATCCAATCAATGAGTTGTTGGTTTTCTTCGGAGATATTTTTATTGATGGTGGACATATTCATTCTATTTTATTTTTTGTAAATGTATTGTTTTTTACCAATGACTCTAACTGTACATCGAAAATAAATCGTCGCTACTCTTCAAGTTTAGCCTCACCGCAAAAATATTTATAATCACTTCACCAACCTCGTTTCCTCATAAGTATTATACCATGCAAACCAAAAAATCCGATGAGAAGGTAAGCGATTTAGTGTTGTTCCATCTGTTGCAATTAATTTTTCTTCCGTTATTTTCCATGAATTTCCTTGAGTGTCTTTGAGGGATTGGTCAGATAACTGGGTGAAGGTATTGTCTTTCGATTCAAAAACTCGATTCCCTCCCGATTCATCGGTCAAAACAACGAATTTAGTTTCTCCGATTTTATCATGGTAAATTTTATTTTTCATCAAAAATTTAGAAGAAATGGCAAGTGGGTCATCATGATAACCATCCGCCCGGACGATTAACACCTCGTCTTTGTTGAGCAATCGGGAGTCTAATTTTGGAACATTAAACATCAGTTGATCTGTCGTGAAATAATCGCGATAGGCAACACCTTCACCATAATCTCGGTTGTGCCCTGTTTTTGAAGACAACACTTTTGTATCAGGGTGCAATTTTTTCCAAGCGCCCCAGGTGGTGGTTACCACACTATGACTCGTCAATTCGATATTTGTATCTGCCAAAGGGCCGATGACTGGTTTTCCTTCGATAGTATTCCAGAGAGATTGGGTTGCCTTGTCGTACATTAATTTATTAGAGCGAAATAAAAAACCGCTTGTTCCAAGTACATGATTAGTCCCTTCAAAACTAGTATTGTAGGCAATCACCGTTCCGCACAAAGTACAATAAACACCAGCTATATTTTCGCCTCCAATTTTATCTACAAACATTTCATGCCATGCAAGAATTCGTTTGGGGTAGGCGCGATGATCTCCATTAATGGAAATTCCAAATACAATGTTATCATCCTCCAAATATCCTGCTTTATCTACTTTAATCATTTTTGGATTTCGAAGTGGCGGAATCCCATCTTGCACTACTCCTCCCCATCGAACTTCATCTAATCTAATCATTGAGGAAGAGGTTCTATGAAGGAAATATTTTTCAAATTTTGGATCTATATTTTTATACAATTGTGCCATCCAATTGCCGTGGAAGGAAGTGATTTTTTCCTCATTATCCCACAACCAATCCAACCATGCAATCATATTGTTACCATAATTTTGTTTTGTCTTTTTTCTCAATAATTTCAGAACAGACTTTCTATCCAATTTATCTCCTGGCAAATACAAAACATCCAACAACATAGAAACAAAACCATCATCCCAATTTTCATCCAAATGCTTTAGCGTTTCCTTTGTTTCTTTTTTACCAGCGGTTAAAAGGGAAACCACTTTATTGATGACCTGAAATTCTTCATAAGGATTTAGGCTAGCAGTTGATGGAGTTTGACTAAAAGAATAAACTTGAAATAAGAAAAATGCTACAAAAAAAAACAAGATTTCTAAATATCTCATAATGATTGAATTTTATTTATTCTAGTCAACTCAATTTACATATTTTTAAGTTTATATAGGTGAAGATATTGATGGGAAATGTTTCTTTGAGGACAGTTGGACTCACCATTCAATTTGATTCAGCCAAAATGTCTTTATTCATTTACTGAGAAAAAAAAAATAGTCATAAATTTCCAATCCATAATAATTAAATCACAATGGTAAAGTTTGAAAACGAGATTTAAAAATAAAAACCAAATCTCACCCGCTAGCGCCGTTTCTCCGAGACGGTGTTAAGCATTCATGAAGCCTTCGGCTTAAGTAGAAAAATATCAGATAATCAACAATTGGCAGAGCCAAAAAAATGTTTAACACCATCTCGAAAAGATGTCGCTAGCGGGTTTTCGACACATTCAAAATTCAAAATTTATTATTCAGAATTAACTCTATTGAAAGTGTTGGAAGATGTTTTGTTATTTAAATTTTCCAAAAATATTTTCATCAACTTTTTTTCTGTGTAAAATCAATTAGAGTCTTTCCATCATAACTCCATAGACTTCCATAGCGTCCACCGAACCAAATATTTCCTTCTTTATCTTCTATAAAAAATCTGACATCGGGTATATCCTCTTCTCCTGCTTTTAGAATTGGGGTAAAAGATTTCCCATCATAAACACAAACTCCCTTTCCAGTCCCAATCCAAAGATTTTGTTTTTTATCTGCAAACAAACTCATAATAAAATTATCGCAGAGACCATCTTCTTTGCTAAAATTAGTAAACCTCCCTGAGTCGGAATCATATCGGTATAATCCTCCATCAATAGTTTGAATACATCCGAACCAAAGATCTCCTTTTTTGTCTTGATGACTTGCAAAAACCATATTATCCAGAAGTCCATCTTTTGAGGTAAAGTGAATAAACGTTTCACCATCATAGCGACTTACTCCTCCATGCGTCAAAGAGCTGAACCAAATGTTTCCATCATTATCTTCAAGTATACTCTTAATAAGATTATGATGTAAACTATCAGATTGTAATTGGTCATTATCAAATAAGAAATGAGTAAATGTTTTTCCATCATAGCGATAAGCGCCTCCGCCACATGTGCCTATCCAAATGTCTCCTTTTTTATCTTGCAACAGAGACGTCACTACATTAGGATTGCAATTGTCGCCCCAGAGATTATTTTCCCCATCCCAAGGAATTGGAATTGACGTAAAAGTTTTTCCATCATATTTACAAAGTCCATTTGCTGTACCAAACCAAAGGTTACCGTCTGTATCTTCCAACATAGACCACACTTCAATATCACATAGACCATCACTTTCTAAAAAATTGATAATAGATTTTCCATCATATCGAAAGACTCCTTCTGTTCTTGTACCAAACCATAAATCACCATCTTTATCTAACAGCCCACTTGTAACGATATCTTTACCTGTGTAGGAAATGGTTTTGACATTGTTATTTAATTTTTTTGATTGTTGTCCAGTCTTTTGACTTTCCTGAGCAGCCTCAAGTTTCAAACCTTTGGAGGTTGGTTGGCTATTTTCTGTATGCTCTTTTGATAAATTTGATTTGTTTGGAGTACTACAAGCTGTAAGAAAAAGTAATATTAAAATGGAGGATGTAGTAAATATTTTTAATTTGAACATGGCATTGAATTCTGTTAAGTAATATTTTTCAACTATACAATCGCTTAAAACGAAGTTATATAAAATCAAGGTGCCATACCATTTTTGGAATTGTTATAACAGCTTAATAACAGGTAAGGTTTCTTTTCCAGTAAAAGGCAAAACTTTGACTCATGCCAAACACTATGGCTAAGTTATGTCGCTAGGAGTATTAAATAACAATGCATTTACATCTTTCAATGTAAATGCATTTGTCTTTTATTTTTCCTAATTACACTTATAAACTATCGGACGAAGTCCGCTACCCGCTTGCGCTATCCTCTTGGAGGTAGTGCACAGCAGGAGATGGAATGAGTGGGTATTTTTTAATCAGCATATTCTAACTCATAGTAATGATTTAAATATGAATTCCAATCGGGGTTGTCTGATTTATTTAAGACATGTTCCACCCATAAATTTCTCTCATGCCACAATATGTTCATTTCCCAAACACAAAATCGTAACCCCTTATTTGTAAAATCTATAAACTTATCAGGATGCTCATATTCAGAACAATAAACATAATTTTGAATAACATTTTCGTACACCCACCAATTTACAACAACCAAAATACTGTCCTTTGCTTCATGAATAATCACAGTTCCGATTTTATAATCGGGAAAATCATTTATCTGAGATTTTTCCTTTATCCAATCTGGTAAAAGCGTTTTTATTATTTTTTCTATTTCTGGAGTAACTCTTAATTTATTATATTTCATGCTATACAATTTGAATTTCCAGTCACCAAATTCGGTTATGCCTAAGTATTTAACTGCTCTTTTTTTGAACTTTTCCATATTATTTATTTTAGGTTTATTGATGCCAACTCTCCGTATATACGACATGACCAATTTTTGCTGGGCATGACAGTTGTATGTTTTGTTGGTAGTAGTTTTTATTCATTTATGGAAGTAAACAACATTGTCCAATTGGTTTCCCAATCATTCTTTTTTTTGTCATAATAAGCCTGTTCCCAAAGCGCTGTATTTATCGATGGTTTCTTCCAAGTAAATCTCAATTTAACTTCTTTTTCTTTATATAATTCTTTACCGAAAAACTCACCAATTCCATTTTTAAATTCGCCAGTCACCTGCTCCTTTAAGTAGTTTTTCGGGTTTGAGGTGTCAGCCCAATATATGGTCCAAATATTGGTTTCTGGATTAACCATTCTTATACTAAGTCCAACGAAATTATCTCCAAAATGAGATGATTTCATTTCATCCATTAAGGCTAATCCGTTTAAGATGCGTTTTGTCTCCATTTCAGCATGGAACTCAATCCATTCATCGCAATTTGTTAATCGGCCCTTTAATCTTCTATTGAGGACGCTCCATTTTCCAATTAAAAAATCAAAATTTTGAATATCTATCATAGGTTGAATTATTTGTATTGATGTATTGTTTTAGGAGTCAGGAGTCAGGAGTCAGAAAAGTACGGAGTAACCTGACCCCTGACTCCTCGCTCCTGACCCCTGGCTAGTTCATCTATAAATATTTTTCATTAATAATTTCCATATGCCATATTTCATGACCAGTAATTATAAATGCTGCTGCCCTTGCAGAGATATTGCCATTGCTTGCCACTCCAATGTTTTTTAAGTTTTCGTCTGAGATGCTTTTCAAAAAAGATATAGAACTATCACGAACGGCGATAAATTCACTAATAAGTTCATCCATAGTTTTGTGTCCGGCTAAAGAAGGCTCAACGTAATCATTTTGGTCATATCCAGCCAATGCTGTCTTATCATTTCTAGCGATACGAAAACAACGGTACTGGAAAATTCTTTCGGTGTCGATAAGATGTTGCAATACTTCTTTACAAGTCCATTTACCTTTTTGATAGGCGAAGTCGTGCTTTTTATAAGGAATGCTTTTAAAAAATTGGATTACATTGTCCTTACCTATTTGGAAGCTATCTCGAAGGAGAATCTCTTCGGAAAGTTTATCTATATAGTTCCAAAAATACGGGTTAAACTCATTTGATGCTAAATCTAACTTTGTCATTTTCTTTAAATTTTTTTTCAAAATTACTATTAATAAAACAAACAAAGCATTATATATTTAGGCTTATTGAGTTATTTTCCTAATATTGTAATATTATTTTAATGAAATTCGAATTTTATGAAAATTGATTCAATTAATTGGAAAATACTTGAAATGTTGCAAAGGAATTCCCGTACGGCACTCAAGGATATAGCTAAAGAAGTTGGCTTATCTTCTCCTACTGTAGCGGAGCGTATTCAAAAATTAGAGGATATGGGAATAATCGAATCTTATAATACAAGCATCAACCTTAACAAACTTGGGTATTCACTCGGCGTGTATATTTCGATAAAGATTCGTTTTGGTCAGACACAAAATTTTGAAAAATACATTAAGACGGTACCCGAAATAAGCGAATGTCATAAACTGACGGGACGAGATTGTATGTTGATGCGTGGGGTAGTGAAAGATCCAAAACATCTTGAAGAACTTAATATGCGATTAGGGTTATATGGAGAACTCACCACCTCACTCATACTTAATTCAGTAGTCGATGGAAAAGTGTATGGCAGTCACTTTTAGTTTTTCTGGTTTGTCTGTCCTAACTCTGAGGATTAGATTTGGGTTTCAAATTTAGTTAACAATGATTTTTTATCTGAATTATTTTGTGCCGAATTTCAGGGTTGAAAAGCTTTGGTAACCATAAAAAATAGAAGCTGTCCAAATTACGAAATTATTCTTTTGTTGCTACTTAAACCTATAGTATCAGAACTAGTCTAAAACACATAATTAATTAAAAAAAAAATAAAATGAAAGGAATATTTCAAATCACCGTCTTGATATTAATATTTACTGCATGTAATAAAGACGAACCAAATACACTAGACAATGAAATACCAGTTGTCAAGGCTGAGTCCTCGTATACAGTTATAGTGGATGAGGATATCACATATGCTGATGGACTTAGTCATGATGGTATAAACACTTCTACTGTTGCAATGCCTCAGAAATTAGATGTTTACCATCCTAACAATGATTCTAAAAATAGACCTGTTTACATGTTTATTCATGGAGGAGGCTTTCAAGGAGGTACTAAGACTAAGCCCGAAATTGTAGATATGGCCAACTATTTTGCCTCTAGAGGATGGGTTTTTGCTTCCGTGGATTATAGAACCACAAGTGATTTAGAAGGAACAAATTTTACAGGAATTGCTCCACAAGAATGGATTGATTTCACCCTTCTAAATGCATCGACTCCTGATGAGGCTAAGACCAGCATTGCAATGTATGCTGCTCAAAGAGATGCTAAAGCTGCCCTTCGCTGGATTGTAGCTAACGCAAGTTCTTATGACATTGACACAGACTTTATTACCGTGGGAGGTGCTTCAGCAGGAGCAATTACTACTATTACCTTAGGTATTTCTAATCAAGAAGATTTTAGAGACGAAATCCCACTCACAGAAGATCCAACGCTTTCCACTACAAACCTTAATGAGAATTATGTTGTCAGAAGTATGATTGACTTCTGGGGGAGCAATGTAAAATTGGATTTGCTTGATTCAGTTTATGGAGTGGATCGATATGATAGTGATGACCCAGATTTATTCATTGCACATGGTACATTAGATACAGCTGTTCAGTTTTCAGAAGCTACCGAATTAGATAGCATATACAATTCTTTAGGAATTTACCATGAATATGTCCCATTGGTGGATCATGGTCATGGAGCTTGGAATGCAACAGTAAACGGCAAAAGCTTATCAGAAATGTCTTTTGATTTTCTAGTTGATAGACAAAATTTGAGAGTCGAATAAATAACTACTTGCTTGCCTTTAGTTTTGCAAAAAGAAAAAGATGTACATATTATTAGACTTAATAATGCATAATTGTTTTACTAAACTTGCTTTTTTCTTTTTGTAAAACTAAACAAACTACAGGAGGTAAACTATCCGTTTCTATAAATTTTCTTATCAATTCTTTCCTCTTTCAGGCCATTAATTTCCCCTTTCATTTTCCCATACCACTCCAATCCCTTCTTCGTCAAGTAAGGATAAATCAATTCCAAAATAGATTCCATGACATCCTGAATTGGATATTTTTCAGCACCAAGCAATTCCCTTCGTTCCACCCATGCCTGTAGAATCGCCGAGCCGAATTTGGAAGAAATCTCATAATGACCTTCATGCGGTTCGGGTTTTATGATACCACGACCAACAGAGAGATACATAAAGTTTTTGGTAAAGTTATCACTACGGTTGGTTCGTTCTTCGTAGATGGACTTGGCTTCAGGAATGATTTTAACAATTTCAAAAATGTCTCGATAAAAAAAACGATAAGTAAACTGAAAGTGCAAATAACGTTGGATGATATTGACCATATTAAAATCCAATGCCAAATCATCTTGAGAAGTTTGCAAAAGCCTTACCCGTTCTTCTTGCAAATAATCCAAGACCCCTTCTAGTATTTCTTTTTTAGTAGGAAAATGATAGTGAAGGTTGCCTTTGCTCATATCAGCTTGGAGCGCAATATCTTCTAGGCGAACATTATTGTATCCATTTTTATTGAATAACTCAATGGCGTTAAGTATGATTTTCTTTTTAGTTTTTTTCATATAGAAAAATTGTTTGCGCAAATGTAGTGAATAGAAGTGTGAGGTTTAATCTTGCTTTGATAAACCTGAGTTTAGGATTAGCGAAAGCAAGGTTTGTTAAAGCTGTTGAAGAAGGAAAACATAGCTTTAACAAACTCTCCTTCCCGCTTTTCTCTGCGGCAAGTTTATCAAAGCAAGGTCACCTTATCACCTTTTCCACCTCCAAATTTTTGCAACCACAAAATCTGATTTCCAAAATATAATCCAATATTTTTTGTTAAAAATACAAATTAAAACCAATTTAATTATAATGTTTAGGCTTTAAAGCCTAAATTTGAAATAACTATTAGGATTTGAACAAATAAGTTATCCAAACAAATCAACTTTGTTCAAAAAATTATTTTAAACAAAACTCATCAATTATGAAACGAATAATCATCTTAACGATGGCATTTTTAGCATTTGCCATGGTGAGCCTTCATGCTCAAACCACCATTAGAGGAAGTGTAACAGATTCTAATTCTGGAGAACCTTTGGTTGGCGCAAATGTAATTATCAAAGGAACTTCTGATGGCGATGTTTCCGATATTGACGGAAATTTTAGTGTAACCACTTCTCAAAATTTTCCATTTATTTTAGAAATATCTTATACAGGTTTTTCAACAGAAGAAGTTGAAGTAACTTCTAATGCACCTGTCAATGTAAGTTTGGTAGAAGGAACTTTGATAGGTCAAGAAGTTGTTGTTTCTGCATCTCGAAGACGTGAAAAAGTACAAGAGGCACCAGCTTCGATTTCGGTTTATAATACTCGAAAATTAGAAGCCTCACCCAATGATAATCCAGTTAGAAATTTAGTAAGTGCACCTGGGGTAAATATTCAGCAACAATCAGCTGGAAGAATTAATATTCAGCTACGTGGCGATGGTGGATTGTTTGGTTCTGCTTCATTTCCAATGTTAGATTACCGACCATTGGTAGGTGCTGGTACTGGAACTTTTGATGCCTTAAACACTCCATTAAATAATATTGATATTCAAAGAATTGAAGTAGTCCGAGGCCCTGGGTCTGCGCTTTATGGTCCTGGAGTTACTGCGGGAGTTGTTCATTTTTTAAGTAAATCCCCAATTGATATGCCAGGAACAACTGTCCAATTAAGAGGAGGAGAGTTATCTACTTTTGGAGGTTCGATCCGACATGCAACAAAGATTTCTGATAAGTTTGGATTTAAAATAAATGCAAATTATACGAAAGGTGATGAATTCCTATTAGACCCCAATGACCCCGGTGATGCCGCATCTATTGCAGCGCTCCAAGATTCCATATACGCACCAGTAATTAAGGATGGCGTAGTTGATCCTACTCAACGTGGAGAATTGATATGGGATGTAAATGATACGGACGAGGATGGTGATGGAAATCCATTGCAAAATTATTATACAAGTGCAGCCGTAACAGCTACTTTAGAATTTAGACCTCAAAATGATTTTTCTATTAATGTTACGGGGGGATTCAATAGTGCCTCAGGTGTTTTCCGTAATGACCAAGGAGAAGGTTTGGCACAATCCACAGATACCTGGGGGCAAGCCAGAATGCAAAAAGGTGGATTATTTGCTCAGGCATTTTTTTTAAGTAATTCTAGTCCAGATGATAAACCTACTTTCCTATACCGTACTGGAAATCAAACCTTGAATAACCGAAAACAATTTGAAGGACAAATTCAATATAATTTTGATTTGCCTAAACTTTTAAATTCAAATTGGACTGCAGGGTTTGATTATAGACAATCTATCAATGAAACCGAAAATACATTATATGGACGAAATGAAGATGATGATGATTTTAGTATTGCAGGATTATACTTACAAGGAAAATTTGCTTTAGCAAAAAAATTAGATTTGGTTTTGGCAGCTAGGGGAGATAGATTTAATTCATTAGATGATACTGGATTTTCACCTCGAGCAGCCTTGGTTTTTAAAACTTCTCCAAGACATACTTTCCGAGCGAGTTATAACCGAGCGATTAGTGCTCCTTCACAATTGAATCTTAATATTGATTTTCCACTGGCTACTTTGGTTCCAAATGCTTATGATATTTGGTTAGTTGGAAATAAAAATGAAGTTGGGTTTGGAGAAAATCCAATGCTTACTTTCAACGGAGCATTGCCATTTCCAAGCCTTCCATTTGGAACTCCTGGGATGCCTTTGAGTTTAGTTCAAGGAGCCGTAACTCAATCGGCAGGTCAACAAATTTTGGAAGGTGTTGGAACTCAATTAATCATGGCAAATCCTGCATTGACTCCATTGATTCCACTTATCAATGCATTCCTAACTGACCCTGCAAATTTTGCAACAGGGACAACAGGCACTTTTGCAGGTATCGATTTATTTACACAAACACCACTTAATTCTTTTACAACTGGCCCTAAAGCTTCTTTGATAAAAGAGGATACTTGGGAGTTTGGATATGTAGGTTTGATTGCTGATAAATTGAAAGTTTCAGTAGATGTTTACAACCGAACAATAGATGGAGATCTTGCAGTAAGTGCATTAGCACCTTCTTATGGTTTGGCTGGGATTGATGCAATGGGGACTGATTTAGGGGCAGGAGTTGCTGCTCAATTGACACCTTTTTTAGTTGGTCTTTTGACCCAAGCTGGGAACCCAAACCCAGAAGCGACAGCTGCACAAATTGCAGGAGCTTATGCAGCAGGCTACACCCAAGCGGGGGATGGTTTTGCTCAAGGAATTGCACCTCTTGCTAACAATTTTATTTTAGCAACTGTACAAGCTCAAAATACACCTGATAATAGTGTTGTACATGTGCCAGCAGGTTATAAAACTTTTGAAGCTTACAGTTACACAGGTATGGATGTAAGTTTAGAATATTATGTAAATGCTGATTTATCTTTCTTTGGAAACTACTCTTACATTTCTGAAAATATTTTTGAAACAGAAATTAAAGATTCAGATGGAGTCATGGGAACTAATGCTTTATCTATCCCTAAAAATAAATTTCGATTGGGAGCAAACTATGGCCCTGAGTTGGGATGGAGAGCCAATCTATCTTTTCAACATGATGATTCTTTTGATTCTTTTAGTGGATTATTTTCAGGTAAGACTGATAAAAAGGATGTAGTGGATTTAGGAATAGGATACAAATTTGATTTTGGTTTGACCATCAATGCTTCAGGTCAAAATATTTTTAATAATGAATACCGAGCATTCCCTGGGATGCCAAAAATTGGAAGAAGAACTATGGTTACATTGACCTATGACTTTAGTGGAAAGGAAAAATAGTTAACTTTAAAAGTATTTTATTTTACAGTCTAATGTGCCCATCACTTTCAATGTGATGGGCAACTTTTAAATTTTCCACAATGACAAAACTCAAAAAAAGATTATTGACCATTTTAGGCATTATTGTTTTACTTGCCTTAGCAGGTGGTATTTGGTTCAAGTACAATTGGTACAAAATGCCAGGCATCATAGGCAGTTGGAAAAATCCAACCGCTGAAAATCGCGCCATAGAATGGCAAGATGGTCCAGCCACTCGTACATCAGACAAACCAAATGTAATTGTCATCTTAGTAGATGACTTAGGATTTAATGAAGTCAGTACTTATGGTGGTGGTATGAGCAACGGCAAAGTTAAAACACCGAATATTGACCAATTAGCTGCGGACGGTGTCCTTTGTACGAATGGTTATTCTGCTACTGCTGTATGTTCTCCCTCAAGAGCAGCTTTGTTGACAGGTAGATTTCCAACACGTGCAGGTTATGAATTTACGCCTACTGCTAAGGGATTTGGAAAGTTGATAGCGAGCATGTCAGGTAGTGACGAAGTTTCACCAATTTATAATGCTGAGATAGATAATCAACTCATACCTGCTGAAGAAATGGGATTACCTACTTCTGAAATCACCATTCCAGAAATGCTCAAACCGCAAGGTTATCATTCTGCTATTGTTGGAAAATGGCATTTAGGAGCTGCTGACGCTTTTCAACCGAATAAACACGGCTTTGATGAAAGTCTTTGGATAGAAACAGGAAGTATGTTCCTACCCGAAGATGACCCAAATGTGGTGAATGCCAAATTGCCTTTTGACCCAATAGATAAATTTCTTTGGGGCAATCTAGAACATAATGTTCGATTTAATGATAGTGGTCGTTTCAATCCTGATGGTTTCTTAACAGATTATTTGACTAATGAAGCAGTCAATGTCATTGAAAAAAATAAAAATCAACCTTTCTTTTTGTACATGGCATATTGGGCAGTACACACTCCTTTGCAAGCACTAAAATCAGATTATGACCAACTCGAATTTATCGAAGACCATGCTGAGCGTGTACAAGCTGCCATGGTGCTAGCAGTAGATAGAGGTGTTGGCAAAATCCGTCAAGCCCTCAAAGAAAATGGCATTGACGAAAACACGATTATCATTTTTACAAGTGATAATGGTGCGCCACATTATGTTGGAATGCCTGATTTGAATAAACCTTATCGTGGTTGGAAACTCTCCTTTTTTGAAGGAGGTGTTCATTTGCCTTACATTGTCAGTTATCCAAAAGGAATCGAAGGCGGACAAACTTATGATGGTCGAGTTTCTAGCTTAGATATTTTTTCTACCGTTGGAAATTTAGCTGGTGCAACCTTACCAACTGATAGAAAAATTGATGGCACTAATATTCTTCCATTCCTTTCGGGCGAACAAGAGGGCGAACCCGACCGACCTTTATTTTGTAAAAGTGGTACTTATTCTTTTGTGATTAAAAATGGTTGGAAGTTACAAGTTGATGAGCAGCAAAATAAAAAATGGCTTTTCGATTTAAATACGGACCCTACCGAGCAAAATAATTTAGCAACTATTGAAACTGAAAAATTATCAGAACTATCTCAACTCAGACAAGAACTCCTTTCAGAACAATCTGACCCGATTTGGAAAGGAGCTTTAAAAACACCTGTTCCAATGGATAAGCATTTGAAGCAAGGACTTTCGAAAGAAGATGAATATGCTTATTGGACGAATTAAAGGAGGTGTCAGGTGTCAGGGGCGAGGTGTCAGTATTGAGTGCCTGACCCCTGACTCCTCGCACCTGACACCTCAAAAAAACAATCATGGAAAAATTCAACTTCAACTTTTATCATTGGGAAAAAACGACACCCAATCAACCTTTTCTTAAACAACCTTTTGGTGACAAATGGGAGACCTATACTTGGGCAGAAGTCGGGCAAATGGCACGTAAGCTAGCCACAGGTTTACAATCATTAGGACTACCTCCAAAAAGTCATATTGGTTTGTCCTTAGAAACTTTTCCAAAAAACTTACAAGATACACAACCCACTTTGTTTTTTGCTGTTCCTAGAATTTGGACAAAATTCAAATTAGGCATCCAATCCAAGATACCTGAAAAGCGATTAAACTTATTATTAAAACTTCCTATCATTTCAGGAATGCTGAAAAAGAAACTGCGACAGGGATTAGGCATGACCAATATTCGAGGTTGTCTGACAGGAGCATCTTCCATTCCTGAAACCACCAAAGACTTTTATAGAAAATTAGATATTCCTATTGCTGAAGGTTATGGGATGACCGAGAATTGTGCGATGTGCACCGCTTTGGAAGCTACTCAACTCAAACCATTTTCAGTTGGCAAACCTATGTGGGGCGGGGAAATAAAAATAGATAAAGATACTGGCGAAATTCTTATGAAGGCTCCTTACATGATGCGGGAATATTATAAATCTCCAGAATTAACGGCTCAAACTATTAGAGATGGTTGGTTACATACAGGCGACCAAGGTCGCATTGATGAAGATGGTTTTTTATTTATCACAGGGAGAATAAAAGATACTTTTAAAACCACGAAAGCTAAATTCATTGTTCCAGCGCCTATTGAATGGTACTTTGACCAAGATGTAAATATTGAACAAATTTGTTTACTCGGATTAGGTTGCCCTCAGCCTATTGCTTTAGTGGTACTTTCTGAAATTGGTTTAGCAAAATCGAAAGATGAAGTCAAAGCAAGTTTGACCACGACTTTAAAAAATGTCAATTCAAAATTAAAACCACATGAAAAAGTTTCCACAATAGTTGTCGCCAAAGATGCTTGGAATTTGGAAAATGGTTTACTAACTCCAACCTTAAAAGTCAAACGCAACAAGATGAATGACCGTTACAGAGATTTACTTTTAGGATGGCATGAGGATAAGGAAGCAATTGTATTTGAATAATAATAAATGGTTGACGGTTGACGGCAGACGGTCGCTTCACTTGACGATTATTCGTCTACCGTCAAGCGAAGCGACCGTCAACCGTCTGCCACCTATTCCACTATCCTAATCTCCACACTTCCCAATCCTTCTCCTTTCACCAATACCTTATCGCCAGCTTGCAAAAATTTATTTATATCTTTTTCATCAGAAGTGACCTTAGCTAATTTTTCCAAACGGTCCATTCCTATAATTCCTGCCAAGCGAACCAACCATCTTGGAGCAGACATAACAACACCGCCAGGCGTACCTGTTAGTACCATATCTCCTTTTTGTAGTGGTTTGTTTGGATATTTTCGGTGGACAGCTTGGAGCATTTGTAAAGGCGTATAAATCAAGTCGCTGGTCATTTGGTGTTGTCGGACTTCGCCATTGACTTGTGTTTCAATTGCGATACAAGGAATGCTGTTGGCTCTAAATTCATTCGGTATCCATATTTTTTCAGAAATTGGTGTAAAGCCTAAAAAACTTTTAGAAACGCCCCAATAGTCATAGCGATTGTCTTGTCCTTCGCCTAAGACTGCCAAACTTCGGGCAGATAAATCATTGCCAATGAAGAAACCAATTTTAGGAATATAATTGGCATCGTTTAAATTTTCCGCAGATATATCTTCTAAAAGAACAAAACCCAATTCCACTTCATAATCCAACAAAGCAGGCAATGATTTGAATTGTTCATTGACCTTTTGACTGATACCTGGTTCTAATTGCTCTACGGCATTCAACATGGTCTGGTGAGAGGGAATTTTGACTTGACTTCCATTTTTGGTAATACTGTTATTGGCTTTAATAAAAACAGGTGGATCGCCTTGTGGGTCAAAATCGGAGGCAGTTTCATTAATATGCCCAGCATAGGCCAAACCAATTCCAAATATATTGTTAGGCAAGGTGTCAAAATCTGTAAAAGTTCCTTGGTCAAGCGATAAACAATTAAAATCAGCTTGTTTGATTTCGTGTGGTAAGCCTCGATTTAGATACAAAAAAAAGGCACCCACTATCAACAACAATACTCCTAAAAAGATACCCATATATTTAATGATTTTCATGATGTAACATTTGTTTTGTTTTGAAAAAAGTGTTGAAAGACTTGTTGTAATTCTTCAGTTGGATTTTCTTTTAATGTTTTGGCTCTCCAAGCTACGTGTCCGTCAGGTCGAATTAATAAAGTACCTGTTTTATCAATTTCACATAAGGCAATAAGTTGGTCAAATACAGTTTCAGACAAACCCAATTCGGCTATTCGAACCACTTTTGTTTTTTGTTGAATGGTGGTCGGTAATTGCGCTAAAGCTGTTTTCCAATGCGCTCCTTTTTCCCTTATCAAAAGGGTGAATGAATGATAATCAAATAAGTCATGACTAGAAGTAGGAGCTGTATTTTTTTGAAAATCAATATGTGGAAACCTCGCCCCTGGACGAGCAGAAGGAATATATTGTGTCACTTTATCTTCTGGAATAACCAAGTCCGTTCCATCGGGAATAATCGCTCCTTGTTCATAACTATAACCGATGTCTAAACCAATTCTATCAAAATGGGCAACTTGGTCAGCAATGGTTGTCAGCACTTTTTCTTTTAACGCTGGATTGGTATGAAATTTATCCATTTTTTTCCGAGCCAGTTTAGCACCAATACTTACAATTTTATCTAACCAAGCAGTAGGCAACCATTTTGCAGGAGCTGTATTTTTAAATTTGGCTAACTTTTCTAAGTCATTCCTCCCCAAACCAAAAGCCTCTATTACTTCTAAAATTTTATGATAATTAAATAGACTTTCTTCACAATTATGTCCTGCAATAGGCTTGCGTTCCGCTTCGTAAGTATCTAAGAATTGTTCATCTGCGAAGCCTCGAATAACAGCATGCAATTTCCAAGCAATATTATGTGCATCTGGAATGCCTGTATTCATTCCCAAGCCACCAGTAGGCGGGAAACGGTGCGCCGCATCTCCTACCAATATCACCCGATTCTTTCGGTAAGTCTCGGCAATTTGTGCTGACATTCTCCAATAGCTAATGGATTTTACATCAATGTCTATGTTTTCATCACCTAATGCTTTTTTTATTCTATTTTCTAAATAGGTTTTGGTAAAAGATTCCTTTTTTTCATAATCCAAATAGACGGGAAACATATAGACCCAACGCTTTTCAATATGGTGTGCGATAAAAGTACCGACCGATTCAGGGTTAAATATCCAAAACAACTTGGCTGGTGTCTGAACATGGTTTCGTAGATTATTTTCGAAATAAGCACTTACAAAGTCATCCACTTTGTCTGGCCCTATAAATGGAATTTCTACAAATTTTCTACACCGACTTCCTGCTCCATCTGCCGCTAATACATATTGACTTTCAATAGAGAAAGTTGTTTCTTTTTGTCGGTCTAAAATTTCACTTGTTACACTCGTTTCATCCTGCCTTAATGATTCCCATTGATGTTGAAAAAGCAGTTTTATTAATGGATTTTCTTTTACCTTTTTGAGAAGTATTTTTTCCAATTCCGTTTGAGAAAGATTGAGGTAGGGCGTTTTGGATTTTAGATGCTGTTCGTATTTTGCCCTACGAGCCTTATCCGCATACAAATCTATCCGACCATATTCTTCATTAATCGTTTGACAAAACAAAATCCTTGCACCATCGCTAAAGGGAGCAGCCTCTTTGATTAACTCCTCGCTACTCACTCCCAATCCCTCCAATATCTCAATGGAACGAGCATTTAATTCATGTGCTTTTGGGTGTTCATTGACACCTGCATTTCGCTCAACAATGATACTGGATATGCCTAATTTTGCTAAACATAAGGCACTTACCATTCCTGAAGGACCTGCACCTATGATGAGTACTTCCGTTCGTTTCATTGGATTATGCTTTTACTTTTCTCAAAAAATAAATAGCAATGACTAATACAATAGATAATACAGTAAAGACAAAGGCATTTTCTTCCACCCCTAAAATATAGGTATGATAACGGTGGTCAACCAATTGACCGCCATAAAATGGAGCAAATACCAATGCACTCCAAAACCCTGCTAAGTGTACCCCTTGCCAAAGCGTCACTACTTTCAAATTGTCTTTGATTTGAGGTTTTCTAAACCAAATCAAGTAGAGGTTAGCAATGCCCGAAAAGAACATAAAACCCAATAGCCAACCCAAATGTATTCTGGCATGACCGACCCATTCTGGATTCATTAAATGGGAGACACCTGTATCTTTTACCATTGGTCCAAAAAATTCCAAACAACCAAGAGTTAGTAGTATTTGAACAGTACGATAATGTTTTGGTAAATTCATTTTGTATGATTTTTTATTGAAATAAAATTGTTGAACAGCAGACGTTGGACTGTTTTTTACATAGTCTTATGATTACGTTTTTTGCGTCTTCTTCGCCGTCTACGAATGAGGTACCAGGCTAAACCAATAATTCCTAAAATGAATGTTGGTAAGATGTAGTAAATAGGATGAAGTGGCCCAGCATTAACACCTTCTACTTCCGCCCAAGGAGGACGGTTTTCCTCTCCACCAAAATTGTCCATATCCAAAACGGCTTTCCAAATTGGGTCATGCACACTTTTCCCACGTGGAAATGCTTTTAATTTGCCAAGCATGATGGCTACTATTGCTTTATTTTCATTGGCTACATTAGTTGTTTCCAATGGGTCATTTTGCAAGTTGTAGAGTTCCAAAGAATCATTTTCAGTCACAACCAATTTCCAATTACCCTGATAATATGCCTCTTTTCCATAAGTTCCATGTACTACATAGTCTGCTGAAAAATATTCTCCTTGCCCTGAAAGAAAAGTCCATTGATTAGCACCATCTAAATTGGTCGTATCAAAATTTTCAAAACCCACCGCTGCATTGAATGAAGGAAGTACATCATTGATAGTAATGCGTTCGTTTATTTTTTTTTTGAGGTAAAAATTGGGGTGCGTAGATAAAAGCAGGTACTCTAACACCTCCTTCATACGCCGACCCTTTGCCTGCTTTAAAAGGTGTATTATCAGCAGCACTATTGGTTATATTGTCCCTGATAAATTCTAATACCTCTATCGGTAAAGGAGTACCCCAGGTATTAGCAAATTTTGCAATACGATTCTTCATGGATTCAGGATAAGCAGCCGCACATTCACCACCATTATCGCTAATGAACCAAATAATCGTATTTTCTAACAAACCCTCTTTTTCCAAAAATTCATAAATGTGTTGTATCCCTTTATCTACTTCCGTCACCATTGCCGCGTGCAATTGTCTGTTGGTGTCTGCTAAGTAATGATAGTTGGCAACGGCTGTATCAGGTGCTTCATTAGGCATGTGTGGTGCGGCAAAACAGAGTTCCAAAAAGAAAGGTTGGTTTGGATTTCGATTTTCAATGACATGAATTGCTTCATCGGTCAATAAATGGGTGGTATAGCCTTCTTCTCTTACTGTCTTACCATTTCGTTGCCAATCCAATCCACCGCCATGAATATGGTTGTAATGACCAACACCTCCTGTTAAGTAGCCGTAAAAATGGTCGAATCCTCTGTTCGTCGGCAGATATTCTTTTTTAAATCTGCCTAAATGCCATTTACCTATCAGGCTGGTTTGGTATCCATTTTTTTGAAAATACTCTGCCATCATTGTTTCGGATAGAGGCAAGCCTAGCTCATTATTTTTAGCAAGCGGTGACAAAACCCCCAAGCGCAATGGTGATTTTCCAGTCATCAAAGCACTACGGGAAGGCGAACAGGTAGGATGAACATAGAAACGGTTCAGTTCTACACCTTCCTTTGCCAATCTGTCAATAGTTGGAGTTTTTATTTCACTTCCATGATAACCGACATCGTTCCAGCCTAAATCGTCGGCAACAATCAGAAGGACATTGGGTTGGGTTTGTGCAGAACAATGGAATACAGGAATAAAAACGACAATAAGTTGTCCAAGGAAAACTAAGTATTTTAGAATAAAAGTATTCATACCTATACCCGATTTTTTTCTATTAAAATACCATTTAAAAAAAGGTCAATCACCGAATCAATATGTTGGGCTATTGCTGCCCCTTCAAAAACATCTACCTCATATAATTTTTTCATTTGATAGCCCTGAATAAAAAATACATTAGCTGCACCAATCACAATGGAAACGAAATTGGCGATGGGTATTTTTTTTATAAGACCAGCAGCTTGGAGTGCTGTAATCTGTACCTGAAGGTTAGTATGTAAGGGTTGCAAAATGTGTTCTAATAGCCAATCTGCTCTGGGAGAAGGGTTTGCCATTTCATAAGAAATGACCTGATGAAATTCAGGATACTTGGCAGAAAAATAAATATAGGCACTCATCCATTTTTTCAAAAAATCTATTGGATGGATAGACGGATTACTCAACTTCTCTGGCTTCATTACCTCCTCTAATTGCTTTGCCATTAATTGTAAAGCTGCTTGCCAAAGCCCAATTTTATCTTTGAAATGATAATAAAAAAGAGAAGGTGCAATGCCCGCTTCTTGCCCCAATTGTTTCACATTGGTGCCGTTAAAACCGCTTGCAGCAAAGGCTTTTAAGGCAGCTTTTAGTAAATCTTCATGATTAGTTTTAGTGGCAATGGATGGACGACCTCTTTTTCGTTTTGTTGACATTTACTGAATTTTTATTCCAAAGATGGGAAAAATTATTTTATTGACAAACTATTCAATAAAATAATTGACAAATCATTCAATAAGTATTTTAAAGCAATTATTAGCGAAAGAAATGCAGGAATGATAAAGTTTACCAAATTGGGAGAGGTTCAATTTCTAAGAAAATTAAACAGGATTAGGATGAATTAAGAAGAAAAGCTAAATAAAGTTAGATGAAATTTCAATAATTAGGTTTTAAAACCTAATTTTACGATAAGTCATTTTACAATTAAAATCTAAATAAAAAAATATGAATTTCGAATTCACAGAAAAGTCATTAGAGCTTCAGGAGAAGTTAAAGCGATTCATGGAGCAGCATATTTATCCCAATGACAAAGACCGTCAGCGATTTACTCAAGTTCCAGAAAATCGGTGGCAAAATTATCCGAAGTTGGAAGAGTGGAAAGAAGCTGCAAAGGCAGAAGGATTATGGAATTTATTTTTACCAAAAAGTTATGGAGAATTGAGTCCAGGATTAACCAATTTGGAATACGCACCTTTGGCAGAAATCATGGGGCGTTCCCGAGGTTCTGATGAAGTGTTTAATTGTTCTGCACCCGATACAGGTAACATGGAAGTCTTTGCAAAATACGGTACTCCCGAACATCAAAAACAATGGCTCCAACCATTAATGAATGGAGAAATTCGTTCCGCCTTCTTAATGACTGAACCAGATGTCGCTTCTTCCGATGCCACAAATATTCAAACTTCGATAAAACGAGAAGGAGATGAATATGTCATCAATGGTCGTAAATGGTGGTCATCAGGAGCAATGAATCCACATTGCAAAGTCTTTATTGTTATGGGGAAAACTGACCCAACTGCACAACGTCATGCACAACAAAGTATGATTATCGTTCCTAGAGATACCCCGGGTGTAGAAATCGTTCGTCCATTATCCGTTTTCGGAACTTGGGATTCTCCTGAAGGTCATGCAGAAATTAAGTTAACGAATGTTCGAGTACCAGTATCTAATCTTTTGCTAGGTGAGGGTAGAGGTTTTGAAATTGCCCAAGGTCGCCTTGGACCAGGTCGAGTTCATCATTGTATGCGATTGATTGGTGCAGCTCAAGCTGCTTTAGATTTAATGTGCAAAAGAGTTGCGGAACGGGAAGCATTTGGTAGAAAAATAAAAGATTTTAGTAGCATCCGACAAGACATCGCTAAGTCGGCTTGCGAGATTGAACAAGCTCGTTTACTCACCTTAGCTTGTGCGGATAAAATTGATAAGTTCGGTGCAAAGGGCGCAAAAAAATTAATTTCTATGATAAAAATCGCTGTTCCACAAATGACTTGTGATGTAGTGGATAGAGCAATACAAGCGCACGGCGGAATGGGGGTTTGTCAGGATACTCCGCTTGCTGGTTTTTGGTTGTATGGTCGAATTGTGCGTATCGCAGATGGCCCTGATGAAGTGCACATGTATCAGTTAGGAAGGAATTTGGTGAAGGAAGCAGTTATGTAGGAGTCAGGAGCGAGGAGTCAGATGTCAGGTACACAATCGTGTTATAAGGGATTGGATGTCTAACCCTTGGTTACTCGCATATTTTCAAAAAAAATAATTTATTTAACAAAAAAAATACATGAGGAAAAGGCAAATCTGACCCCTGACTCCTCACCCCTGACAACTTAAAATTATGAAATTTAAAGATAAAATAACGCTTATTACAGGAGCAGCATCTGGTATTGGTAAAGCAGCGGCCTTAGCGTTTGCAAAAGAAGGTGCAATTGTTATCGTTTCAGATTTAAATGAAGAAGGTGGAAATGAAACGGTTGCGCAAATCAAAGCGAATAAAGGTCAAGCCATTTTTATCAAAACTAATGTGGCAAAATATGAAGAAGTTGAAAACCTAATGCAGCAAATCGTAGCACAATTTGGGCGACTTGATATAGCAATTAATAATGCTGGTATCAATGGTGTCTTAGCACGAACTAAAGATTATCCAGTTGAGGATTGGGACAAGGTGATGACAGTCAATGTTTCAAGTGTTTTTTATGGAATGAAAACCCAAATTCCAATTATGCTTCAACAAGGCGGTGGAGTAATAGTCAATACCGCTTCCATTGCAGGTTTGAAAGGTTTACCAAATAGTATCGCCTACACGGCTAGTAAACATGCCGTCATAGGAGCGACTAAAACAGCAGCAATGGAATATGGTCGAAACAACATTCGTATCAATGCTATTTGTCCAGTATTTACTATCTCCCCAATGTTTGACCCAGAGGCTTTAGAAAAAGTAGCAAAAGGTATTCCTGACAAATTAAAAGCTAATGTCCCCATGAAACGTTTTGCAAAGGTAGAAGAACAAGTCGGCGCTATGATGTGGCTTTGTTCAGACCAAGCTAGTTTCGTAACGGGATTGGCATTGCCTGTGGATGGAGGATTGACAGCTTAATGAGGAGTCAGGTGTCAGAAGTGAGGTGTCAGTCACTCAACCGTTTAAAATACGTTTGAGTGACTGACACCTCACTCCTCGCCCCTGACACCTAAAAAAAGAGATATGCAAAACGTAAGAAAAGGCGAAGAGCTTCCTGAAAAAATCCTCAAGGAATTTTTACAAAAAAGCCAACTTATAGCTTCTGTAAAAAGCGAATTAGAGGTATCACAATTTTCAACAGGTGCTTCCAATTTGACCTATTTGCTAAAAATAGAAAATCGAGAATTGGTATTGCGACGCCCACCCAATGGTGCCATAAAAAGAGGTCATGATATGGGACGAGAGTTTAAAGTTTTGACGGGTTTAAATCGAGGATTTGAGAAAGCGCCAAGAGCATATGTTTATACCGAAGACAAATCCATAATCGGAGCTTCCTTTTATTTGATGGAAAAAGTAGAAGGTATTATCATTGATAACAAAGTAGCTACAGAGAGAAAAATTTCTGCAAAAGAATTTCCAGTCATTGCCAATAGTTGGTTAGATACATTAGTAGAATTACATGGTTTGAATTATGATGCTCTAGGTTTAGGAGATTTGGGTAGACCCAACGGTTATGTCGAACGGCAAGTTCGAAATTGGGGCAAACAATATTTAAAAGCTGCAACGGAAGATATTCCAGAAGCACCCAAAGTCATGGCATGGCTTGATGAACACCAACCTACAGAGTATCATCATTGCCTAATTCACAATGATTACAAATATGACAATGTCGTTTTTGAAGATGATAGTTGGGAAAAAATTATTGCTGTGCTAGATTGGGAAATGTGTACACTAGGTGACCCGTTTATGGATTTAGGAGCTGCAATCGCTTATTGGATTACTGATAAAGATGACCCGATGATACAACGAACTTTTCCATATCCAACTATTATGGCAGGTAATCCTAGTCGTTTGGAAGTGGTCGAGCAATACGCTCAAAAAAGCGGTCGTCCAATTAATCATTTAGTTTTTTATTATGCTTTTGGTTTGTTTAAAAATGCGGTGATTGTTCAGCAAATATATTATCGTTATAACAAAGGTCTTACAACAAATGAGACGTTTGCTAGTTTTAATCAGTTGACGAAGTTGTTTTGTGAATTGGCTTGGAGGGCGATTCATAAGGGGAGGATTGAGTGATTTATTTGGAACGTATCTCTGATTTCTCCTAGTTTTATAGATTTAGGTAATACCAAAACTACCAAAAGAATTACCCCAAAGGGGTTCAACAAATTAGCTAGGGGCATCGCCCCTAGAAAATAAATTCATAAGGTTACAAGCCCTAAAAGGGCGAAACATTTATCCTCTCAATCCCAAACATACCGTTCATCAAATTCCACATTATACTTTTTCAAAAATGCACGAAACTCTTCTTGAAAAGTTTTCTTTCTATGATGTTCTTCTTGATTTTGAATATAAGTTTTTACGATTTCTATTTCTGAAGGATTAACTGAAAATGCACCGTATCCTATTTGCCAATAAAAATTTTGATATTGTTTACCTTGAGTTTTCATCCATTTGGACGAGTTCTTTTTCACATCTTCCAGCAACTTGACCAAAGCTACTTTTTTAGATAACAAACAAAGTATATGAACATGGTCTTCTACTCCTCCGACTTCTAGAGCATGGCATTCCATTTGATTGCAAATACCAGCTAGGTATGCGAATAATTTTTTCTGAATTGATTTATCGATAAAGGGTTCTCTTCCTTTTGTACTAAAAGTAATGTGCAGGTAATTTTTTACGAGAGATTGTGGCATAGCATAGTATGTTTAATTTCGTGAATATAATGTTTTGAAATTAAAACATGAAATTATTGCGTCCTTTAATAGGAGGGGCAAAAGTCTATAGAAGTATTTTGATTTTGTTTCGCCCTTTCAGGGCTGTCGTGGTTATTTTATATATTCTAGGGGCGGTACCCCTAGTTATTTTGTTTTACCCCTTTGGGGTAATTGTTGGTTTGTAACAATATATTTACAAAAAAAATCACCCTCAAACACCCCTTTCCTCCTCAATCATTTTCGGCAATTGTTTTTTCACCTCAGCAAAAATCTCCATTCCTTTTTCTGTAAAATAAGGATAATGAAATTCCCATATTGCCAACATCACTTTTTGCAGACTCACCTTTTCGGTACCTAAGACTTCACGTTCTATTAGCCATGAATTTAAAATTGCCCAAATGTTTTTTGCAAAGAAATCATAATGTCCAGCATGAGGTTCAGGATGAATAAGACCCTTACCTATAGCTAGGTACATTCCATTTTTTGTAAAACTCAATACTTGTTGCATCTGATTTTCAAATATCGTTTTAGCTTCTGGAACTAAGCTGATGATTTCCAAAATATCCCGATAAAAAAAGCGATGTCCAATTTGAAAGCGCAAATAATTTTTGATTACAGAGAGGTAGTCATTTTGCTCTACAAATGCCATATTCGTGCTACTCATTTCTTTGAATCCCATAGTCATAAATTCCAATACGGCTTCCATCAAATCTTTTTTGGTTTTGTAGTGATAAGACAAATTCCCAGCACTAATACCCGCATTGGCTGCAATATCCTGTAAGCGCACATTACTCACACCTTTTCGATTAAATAATTGGATAGCATTGGTCAATATCTTCTCTTGCGTTTTTTTCATTTTCTTCAAGGATTATGAATTTTTTTAACAAAAATACAAAAATATAACATAAATAATTTTGATAATTAGGTTTTAAAACCTAATTTCATGAAATTATTAGAGTTTTCATAAAAACTAGTAAAATGAGCCTTTTTAAAAATATCAAAAAAGCAGCAGCATCTGTAGTTCCATCTCCAATTCAAATTGACTTTGAAAAAGGAGGCGGACGTAAAGTGCAAGAAGTAGCACCATATCCAAAAGAAGTATTTTGGGATACATCAGTTCCTGTTCATAAAACAGTCTCAGGAATTGAATTTGTACGAACACCAGAAGAGCAATTTGAAAATTTGCCAGGTTACGATTTCAAATCTAACTATGTTGAAATAGATGGACTAAGAATGCATTATTTGGATGAAGGCCCAAAAGATGGTCAAGTGATTTTAATGTTACACGGACAACCTGTGTGGTCATATTTGTATCGCAAAATGATAAAAGAACTCGTTCCAAAAGGTTATCGCTGTATAGCGCCAGATATGATTGGTATGGGAAAATCAGACAAACCTATCAAAGAGCAATATCACATTTATGACCAACATTGTAACAATACACTTGCATTTATTAAAAAAATGGGTTTAGAAAATATTACCGCTTTTGTGCAAGATTGGGGAAGTCTGATTGGAACTCGTTTGGTTGGAGAAAATCCAGATTTATTTGCTCGCTTGGTACTTGCCAATGGTGATCTACCTTTATTAACTGAAGAAACTAATCCTTTTTATATCCCGAATCCGGTTGTTGTAAATCCAAAAATCAACACCTTTAAAGATATTGCTAAATACTGGTTGAAAGGAATGCCAGATATGTTTCAATCATGGATTTTATTCTGTTTGCAACATACTCGAAACTTTATTGGCGGGATTATGCAGCAGTCTACGGAAAATAAATTAACTGACGCAGAGATGGCAGCTTATGATGCTCCTTTTCCTTCCTTTATATATATGGCAGGCCCTCGTACTTTACCTTCAATGAATGTGGGTTTGGTTGGTCAGCAATTGCCTGCATGGGAAAGACTCAAAAAATTCGAGAAGCCTTTTATTTCCTTTATTGGATTGAAAGATAATTTATTGGGTCGTCCTAGTATTCAAGAAAAATGGATTAATTCCGTTCCCGGAGCCAAAGGACAAGACCATGAGCAATTTGAAAATGCCAATCATTTTATACAAGAAGATATTGGAGAAATCATGGCAGACCGAGTGCATAAATTTATTGAAAAAAACCCTTTGTAAATAGGAGTCAGGATTGAGGTGTCAGGAATCAGGACTGAGGTGCGCAAAACCTAACTCCTTACCTCTGACACCTGACTCCTGTCCCCTGAGACCTAATAAGAAATGACTACACCATTAATAATTTGGGGAACAGCTTTTATCTTCTATGCCATCTTTTGGTTTTGGTATGTTGGTTTTAGAAAACCTTTGACAAAAGAAGAAGTTGACCACTACATTAGCGAATTGAAAAAATTTAATAACAACAGTTCACAAGGAATAAAAGACGTCCGCCAATTTTTAGAAAATGATACGGGCAAAAGTTTTGTGATGGTCAATAGCATTTCATTGAAAGAAAAACCCGACTTGGTTGAAGGAGTAAAAGAAGGTGATACTTCTTTGCAGACCTTAATTAACTATCATAAACCTTTTATGAAAATGATGTTCAAAAAAGGAGGTATTGGTATTTTTCAAGGTAGAGTGGCGGGTAAATCGGTTGATGTCATAAATATAGAAAATGCGGAGGAGTGGAAAATTTCAGCCATCAACCGTTTTCGAAGTCGTCGAGATTTTGCCGAGATAATGATTCATCCTTTATTTCACGAAAAACATGAATTGAAATTTGCAGCCTTAGATAAAAGTATTGCTTACCCTGTTGACCCTTGGTTTCAGTTGGGAGGTGTTCCGTTGACGGTGGGATTGGTGTTGGCATTGGTGGCTGCGATTGCACATATTTTTTTAGTATAAATTGGTTATTAGCTTTGCGAAATCTGTGTCTAGTTGAAGAGGGAGAGCAAGAGTTCTTAAAGCTTTAATTGAGGAAACTTAAAGCTTTAAGAACTCTTGCCCTACTTACTACCAACCCGCAGAGTTCTCAAAGCTCATTAAACTTTTACAAAACAATCAACTATGAATAAAATCTTACCTACCGCAATCGACAATACTTTTCGAGGGAGAAAAATTGCTCTATGGTTTTTCTATTTGATTACCCTTGTTACTGTCGTCAGAAGTTGTATCCATATTTTAAAATATGATGGTGGTGCACAAAGTATAGCAACAATTCCTTTGGATACTTATACCGATGCAGGTGCGGCAACTGTAATTCTAATTTTTGCTTATTGGGGATTATCACAGTTGATGTTTGGACTTATCCAAGCTATTGTTGCTTTTAAATATAAATCTCTAATTCCTTTGATGTACTTAATGCTGGTAATTGAATGGGGAGGGAGATTTGTTATTTCACTTTTCAAAACAATAGAAACAACTGGACAAGCGCCTGGCGGTATTGGTAATAAAGTTTTACCATTAATTTGTTTAGTCATGTTTTTTCTATCTATAAATGAATCAAAAAGATAATTATGCATTTAACCAATCAAGTTACTCCACCAAAAGAAGAGTTTGTGGATTTTATTAAAAACTATCCATCCCAAACCCCATTGGTGATGTTGAATATTTTAAAATTTAAAAGTAAATCTGGCAATGGAGATGAGTCAGGCGAAGCTGCTTATAATCGATATGGAAAAAATGTAAAACCATTGTTAGAGAAAGTGGGAGCAAAAGCAATATGGGCAGGCAATGTAATGAAAACGGTGATTGGTGATTACACATCTCAACCCGATAGAATTTTAATTGTATATTATCCTTCGAAAGAAGCATTTATTGAAATGTCCACTTCTGAGGCTTATCTAAAAATAGGAAACGATAGAAAAATTGCTTTGGAGTATGGCGGGTTGATAGCAACAGAAACGATTGATTTTTAAAAACGGTGGACGGTGGACGGTCGCTATGCTTGACGGTGGACGGCGAGATGTGAATTCCGTCCACCGTCAAGCATAGCGACCGTCTACCGTCAACCAACAAAACAAAAACCATGAAAAGATTTATCTTCATTTCAGCGATACTTGAACTTGTGGCAGGAGCAGTTTTATTTTTTGCACCACAAGTAATACCAGATTTAGCTAATGGTACAACCAGCCATATGGCAATGGCAAGGATGTATGGAGCAGCGGCATTAGGGCTTGGAATTTTTGCTTTTCAAGTTTGGAAAAATTTTGAAAATGAGACGATGGTCAAAACTTTTCTAATTGCCTTTTTAATTTTTAATCTTACGGTTTTTATTGCCCTGTTTTCCAGTTTTTTGGCAGGGGTGTTTGCTAATCCCGGAGGAGCATTGTTACATTTAGTACTTGCCATTTTTACAGGACGATATTTTTTAAAAAATAATCTAACAGGTTTTTCCAGAGGGAAAAAAATCTTAACTGGTTTGGGGATAGTTTTAGGGACTATAGGAACCTTGTTATTTCTTTTGCCCAATATTTTACATCAAGCAGGATTGCATCCTGATTATGCTGATTCCAAGGAGTATAATTTGAATGGAAAAAAAGCACTTATCATCACCACTAGTCATGGCGTCCTAAACGCACCTGGAGAAACTACTGGAAATCCAACAGGAGTTTTTGCATCAGAAATGACGGTGCCATATTATGAATTTCAAGATGCAGGTATGGAAGTCGATGTGGCAAGTATCAAAGGTGGGGAGATTCCAGTTGACCCACAGTCATTTTTATTTATGATAAAATCGAAAGCAGACGAGCGGTATTTGGAGGATAACATTTTTCAAGAAAAAGTAAAAAAATCACTTCGAATAGATGATATTGATTTTACAAAATACGATGCCATTTGGATGGCAGGTGGCTGGGGAGCAGCTTATGATTTAGGTCAATCCAAAGTCTTAGGAGAAAAAGTTAGTGAAGCATATTATGCTCAAAAACCAACTATTGGAAGTGTCTGTCATGGAGCATTGGGATTGATTCAAGCAAGAGATACTTTAGGCAATTTTTTAATCACAGGAAGAACGATGACTGGAGTGACAGACAAGCAATTAAAACAATTAGGAATTACCGTTACACCCCTTCACCCAGAAACAGAACTTCGAAAATTAGGTGTCAATTTTAAGAGCAATACAGGTAATCAAGATATGTTACAAACGATAACCGTCATAGATGAAGAAAGAAGATTTGTAACTGGACAAAATCAAAATTCAGGTCATGAGACCGCTCAAAAGATGATGGGCATTATTGCAGAGAAATCTTTGAAACCATTTTTAGATTAAAGCTCAAGATTGAGGGAATTGAGTTTGAACTTAATTCTTAAACTTGAACCTCCCTAATACTATGAATAAACACCTTTATCAACAAATACTTTATCGAGTTTTTCTATCCTCTCCGCTTATTTCCTTATTGGTAATAGCTCCGCTTTATCTCGTTTATAATTATCATTTACAGACATTTTTTGATTTATGGTTTAAAGGTCTTATTGGAACACTCCTATGTTGGGGAGTACAAATACTTCTTTTTTCATTTTTTCAAAAGAAAGGTTATCCAAAATGGTGGATAGGGATAGTCTTGGCATTGTTAGCTTTATTAATTATCGAGTTGACCAAAGATTTAATTTTCAAGGTAGCGCCTTTGCTAGAATCCTTTACAGGAGAGCAAACTTTTATGATACGATTTCTAATAATGTCCTCTATAAATTTCATCATTTATTTACTGATGGATTTAGTTTATTCACAGGAGGAAAAAGTCAAATTGGTTATGGAAAATGCAACGCTACGCTATAATAATCTTGAAAACGAATACCAATTATTAAAGAGTCAAATCAATCCTCATTTTTTATTTAACGCATTGAATATTTCAAAATCATTGATAAAAACAGAACCTAAAAATGCGGAAAAATATATAGTTCAATTATCAGAGTTTTTAAGAAAGTCATTAAACAATCAACAAAAATCTATTTCTCTAAAAATGGAATTAGAACATTGTAACCAATATGTTAAATTGCAAAAAGTAAGATTCGAAAACGCTTTTGAATATTGGGTAGATATTGATGAAGAGCATTATAACAAACACCTTCCATTTTTCGCTTTGATTACTTTAGTGGAAAATGCAGTAAAGCATAATTCATTTTCCGAAGAAGAGCCATTAAAAATATCTATAACTGTTGTTGATGATTTTTTATGGGTGAAAAATAATCTCAAGGAAAAGAATGGAGTAGTTTCTACACATACGGGATTATCAAGTCTGAATCAAAGAAGTAAAATGATTTCTGGTGATGAAATTGAAATCATAAATAATGGGCAGCAATTTTTGGTTAAAGTTAAACTTATCTAACTATGAGAATCATTATTATAGAGGATGAAAAAATAACTGCCAAAGATTTGGAATTTTGTATCAAAGAGGTACGACCAAATTTTGAGGTAGTTAAAATTTTGACTTCCGTTAAATCTGCACTTAATTTTTTTGAAACAAATCCATCGTATGATTTAATTTTTTCCGACATTCAATTGACGGATGGATTGAGTTTTGAAATTTTTGAAAAAGTAAAAATTGATGCACCTATCATCTTTTGTACTGCTTATGATGAGTATGCATTGGATGCATTTGATGCCAACGGAATTGCCTACATCTTAAAACCATTCTCAGAAGAAACTATAAAAATAGCAATTGAGAAATTTGAAAAATTGACTCAACAGACTGAGGACAAATTATCAAAGTTGTTGCAATACATGGAACAGTCTAACCCTCCAAAACCTAAAATATTAATTTTTCAAGGTGAAAAAATAATTCCAGTAGACTTAAAAGATATTGCTTTGATGAATCTAAAAAATGGAATAGTAAAACTTGTAAGTTTTAATCATGAAGAATTTATAGCCTCTCAAACATTAGATGAATTAGAAAAGATTCATCATCCTGATTTTTTTCGGGCCAACCGTCAATACATTGTTAATAGAAACGCCATTAAAAGTGCAGCCAAATATTTTAACCGAAGATTGGTTTTGCATTTGAATATTTCTTTTAAGGAGAAAATAATTATCAGTAAGGAAAAAGCTCCTTTGCTCTTGGATTGGTTGGTGGAAAGATAGTTTTATTTCTTGCTCCTTATCGTCCTTTTTATGTGCTTTTTTGTCCTATTCGATAATATTATTCCAGTATTTAAAAAGAGAGCAATTAATTTTAAATTAGATGCAGTTAGGTAGGGCTTGTAGCTACATTTCAGATAATGATATTAGTTGCGAGCACTTCTTTATTTAATTAATTCATTCAAAAATATATGGAAAAGTTTCTTTTTTTATTTTTTCTTTGTTGCATTTTAAATACGACAAATGCGCAAGACGAAGCAAAGTTCTATCTGGGAATTTCTTATGGTACCAGTTATTCAATAGGAAATTTTAAAGATACAGATGTCAATAACCCAAATGCTGGTTTTGCAAAAAATGGTAAAAAGTTTGACCTGTACGCTGGGCGTTTTATGAGTGAAAAAATAACCCTTACAGGTACATTCCGATATCAAACTTATGAAACAGAGATTGAAGATTTAATTGAAACTTATAATACCGAAAATCCTGGTTCTAATTTTACAGGAAGTACAGAAGATTGGAAAGCTTATTATTTTTTAGTGGGGATGGCTTATTATAAAGTAAATGTTACTTCTAAATTCCATTTATTTCCACGTTTTGGATTGGGACCTTTGTTTGCCACTAACCCTGGATATGACTATTACTACACCAAATGGAAGTGTTACAAATAGCTTTATCAGAAGTTCTGAAACAGGTTTTGGTTTAGGGTATGAATTAGGAATTGGTTTACGAACAGATTTAGGGAAACACTTTCTCTAATGCCAGCATTTACATTAGTGGTGGACTAGTGACAATTCCAGATGTGATTTCAACAACAGATAAACATTATCGTTACAGATGACTTTCAACCTCGAATTCAATCATTTAATTTAGGCTTATCCTTAGCCTATAGAATTTATAATTTATCAATAAACTTATTTATCATGAAACAAATTGCAATTATCTTTTGCGTTCTATTTTCATTTACAACAATGAACGCACAAAACTCAACCGCTGGAATTTGGAATACGGGCGATGACAATACCAAAATAGAAATCACAGAAACCAATGGTGTTTTCAATGGCAAAATTATATCCTCCGATAATTCTAAAGCAAAAGTAGGAAACCAAATTCTGTAAAGATGTAAAGTTTAGCAATGGAAAAGGAAAGGAAAAATGTATGCTGCAAAGAAGGGCAAATGGTACGATGCTACTATTAAAGAAAAAGGTAACCAATTGGAAATTACTATCAAAGTAGGGTTTATGAGTAAAACCTTAGAATGGAAAAAAAGAATAGTTCCTTAAATAAAAGTGATGTCTAAATTATTCCATTTAATTATCAAAATATTAATGGTACTCTTAAACATTCTAATGTTGTTGCATTCATTTTGCTACAACATTAGGTGTTTTCATAGGCAGGCAACTCATACCTTATTCAGAACATTTCTCAAGAGATGAAATAAATGATTTTTCACAAGTTAAAATAGTAAGTAGATGGTAAATAGAATTTTATTTTTTGTAATAGTAATGTTATTATCCTCGTGCGGCTTTGATTCAGTAGAGGAGGCAGGCATAAAATATCCAACGAATCCTGCTTTTGAAGTACCTTCAATATCGAATGGCAACAAATAGGAACTGCAAAAGAAATAATTAACATAAAAGAAAATTTAGTAGTGGGTGAGTGGCGGAAAGAATCCAATACCTCTTGAGGTTTGGGATAATTTTAAGCCAAGAATTCCATGGCAAAAAATATTGACCGCAATCTATTATTTAATAAAACTGCCTTTTTACGTTCTCCCAATGCCCCGTCAAATTGCAAAGGAACAGATTGTATAACAGACTTGTTAAGCATTGATTATCAGAAAAATAGGATATTTGTGCAAAAAAATGATAGCATATCAAAAAATAAAAACAGACCGTCAATTTAAAGCCTCACAGGAAAAAGTAAAAAAGAATTTGAACTATTATTATCAGATTTAGAAAAATACTACGAATCAAAAAATGGTCAAACCTATGAGGAACATATAGAAGAAAATGTCATTGAGATACCCAAATTAAAGACATTAGGAGAGGCGTTGTTTTTTGTATTGTTTCAAATGAAGAATGATTTAACATGGGATAGTTTGAGTGTGGTATTTGAAATGTCAAATGCTTCAGCATGGAATAACTTTAACGCATTTCAAAATTATTAGAAGAGATGTTAGAAAAAAAAAGTGATGCCTAAAAGGCATTATGGAAGTGTAGAGGAATTTGAAAAGCATACAGAGTCAGCCGAAGAAATAATTTTTGATGGTACCGAAACTCCGATAGAACGTCCAAAAGGCAATGATAATCAACGAGTTAAGTATAGCGGAAAGAAAAAGACGCATACGAATATAGCATTAATTCTATCGGATAAGAATACAAAGATTTATTATGTCAGTCAAT
This sequence comes from Caprella mutica, assembly GCA_947561585.1. Lineage (NCBI taxonomy): Eukaryota > Metazoa > Arthropoda > Malacostraca > Amphipoda > Caprellidae > Caprella > Caprella mutica. Next base: position 335,079 of record CANNZV010000284.1, on the reverse strand, counting down.
TGTATGATGGTAGTCAGGTTGATTTTGGAATATTAAAAAAAGAGTTTCCACCGTCAAAAGATTGGTTTGGTAAGAGGAAGCTATTATTGGATTTAGGATTTATAGGTTTTAAAAAAGTGTATAATGTAAAAGAATTGTTACTAGGAGAGCGAAAAAAACGGAAGTCAAAAAAAAATCCTAACCCAGAATTGACACCAGCACAAAAAGAGAATAATAGAAAGATAAGTAGAGAAAGAATTTTCGTGGAGCATGCCATTGGGAAAATGAAAATATACCGCATTTTAAAAAACAGATGTCGAATAAAAACAATAGAATTACAAAATAGAATTATTGGTTTAGCAGCAGGGCTTTGGAACTACCATCTCAGCCTAGCAAATTGATAATCAATGCTTAACAAGTCTAACAGAAATGGAATACAAAGGATACACTTGGACGGAGTTGGCAAGTCCACTTGCCATTCAATATATACCTTCCGAAACGGATATGCTCAAACCAGCAGAAGGTCACCTTGTAGTTAAGGTTATCAAGAAATGTCAGCTGGTCTATTTCGAGAATGAGATTTATCAAATGTCGGACGATAAGGGGAATAAATATGTGATGCATGCAACCGAAACGGGTAAACCAAATTTGGATGCTGTTCTACCCAAAGGATTTAAATTGGAGAAAGTAAAATTAAACGAACCCTTAATCATTGTGCCGTTTGGAGATAAAGAAGATTGTTATTTCAATATTGTAGGCGACCATTTAGGACAAGGGTTTCATCAGTTTGAATATGCTGATAAGTTTTTCCCTAAATAAAATGTAAAGTAAAATGAATAAGGCAGAAATCACAATAAAAATTAAGGCTGTACTGGAAAATTATGGTTTGGAAGAAAAGCAATTAACACCTAATGCTTCTTTTACCAAAGACCTTGGATTCGATTCATTAGATTATTCGGAATTGATTTTAACTATGGAAGAAGAATTCAATCTTTCTATTTATTTAGACGAAGTTGAGTCTCCTGTTAATACCATACATGATTTAGTGAATACTATTGATTGGGTTTTGAACACTAGGACATAAATAGATTTAAAAGTTCATCTTAAAACCTGTACTATTCAATCATCATTTTGTCCTCTTCGAGTATTGAAAATTTATTGAATTTATTTATTGGTTTTTCTTTGTGCTGCAATTTGGAATCTTTGATTTCCATTTTGTATTTTTTGAAATTCTTGTGATTGATTTTTTTGAGTAAATATTTTTTGTCAAATAAAGTTGAAATAATTATCACAAGGATTTCTTTTTATTTGATGGCTCTAAAGCAAAATAATTTATTGGGTACCAACAGAATTATTAATGATGATTAAAATTTGAAAAGAAGATTTTTTAACTGATAAATGACAAAACAAATAGAATACATTTTTGTTATTTGGTTTCTAATTGAATAATTTAATGAATGATTTAGTAATCAAAACTTATCAATGAATAAATTTCTTTTTTTCTCTGCAATTCTTTTTTTTGGATTTTCTCCTATTGAATTATCTGCTCAAAATTTGGAAAAGGTACTCGAATTTCTAACAGTCCATCCTAACAAGAAAGCTGTAGAAAAGGACAGTACGATATATCCTGCTAAAGCTATTTTTACTCCAGTAATTACCTATGCACCAGAAACGAATTTAAGTTTTGGAATTGGAATGAAAGGATTATTTAAAATGAGAGGCTCAGGAGACGAAACCAGAACATCGAATATTCCACTTTCTGTACAATACACTATTGAAAACAAATACCTGTTCTTTTCAGGGTTCGAAATATTTTCCCCACAAGAGCGATATATGCTTACAGGAAATATTCGAATTCAGTCATTTCCCAGTTTATATTTTGGTGTAGGACAGGATACTCCTAAATCTAATGAAGAAGAGTTTGCCTATAGTCAAATACTTATAGAACCCATATTTTTAAAAAACTTATTTATTAAACACCTCTTTTTTGGAGGAGGTATTCGATATAATCGAATCTCGGGCATGGAAGTAGAGCCCGAAGGTTTACTAGGTTTGTCTGAGCAATCTGGTGCGAGTGGATCCACTTCTTCAGGAATACAGTTGGCTATAATCTTCGATAGTAGAGACAATATTTTAAATGCCAGCAAAGGAATGTTTATAGGACTCACACATGGTTTTTATGGTAGTTTTTTGGGTGCCACACAAAACTACCAGCTATCAAGATTGGATTTTAGATATTATATGCAACCACTAAAAAAGCCATCTAGTATATTAGGAATTCATTTCTTGGCTCATTTCAGTCATGGAAATACTCCTTTACTAGAGCAGGCAAGGCTAGGAGGAGATTTAATTATGAGAGGGTATTTTGAGGGACGTTACACAGAAAGACATTTATTAGCGACACAAGTTGAGTGGCGTCAAAAATTATCTTACAGATGGGGAGTGGTAGGATTTGCAGGAATAGGCACAGTTGCTCCTTCTATTGACCAATTTAATTTGGACTATATTCGACCCTCTGTAGGAGTTGGCGTACGATTTTTAATAGACGCTGAAGAAAACCTGAACCTAAGACTAGATTATGGAATTGGTAATGAAAAAAACAATTATTATTTTAAAATTGCTGAATCCTTTTGAGGTATGTATTTTCATAGAAGCCATAGTGTTAATGGAAATGATGTTTTGAAATTTTTTAATCCTCTTTTAGGTTCGATTCGTTATTGTGTTAAAAATTAATATTGCAAGTTAATTGTTCTTATAGAAAATTTGACATTAAAAAACTGTCTGAGATTGAGATAAAATTTCAGGCAGTTTTTTATTTACTTTTTGAAATAAATACTTTCCTGAATATTATATTTTTTAGGTTTTAAAACCTAAATTTAAACCAGATTTTTAGACCTAAAAAGAATACTAAAAAAAGACTAATGGCAAATCAAGACTTAGTAGTAGAAACCATTTCAGATGGAACCAAGATGGCACAAAATCAAACAAGAGAATTACGTTGGGCAATGTCAGGTCTAAAGCGTAGAGCGATTCTAGCAAGATTACCTTTAATATCTTCTCTTATTCCAAGGTCGATGTTGTCTTATGTTGGAAGCAATTTACCTGTCAATGGAATGATGTTACATGGTGGTGGCCCAATGCATTCCGCAGGAACAATTGATGAAAATAAATGTTGTGTTGACCCATTGAGCTTAGACCCTGACGACCCTGATTTTATTACAAAGACTTCTGGAGGTTTAAAATACATTAATGATGAAAATTTTGAACCTGCCCATCCTGAAAAAATCATTGGTAACTTTACAGCAGTCAATCGTTTTTTGACAAATGTCTCCAAGGATTTCATTGGAGCAAGTTTAGACAGAAAAATTATTCCACAAAAATCGACCAGAGAAAGAATTGAAGCCTATTTAGCAAGTGTTCGAGAATGTAAAAAACTAGAACGAAAAATTATATTGGAACAAACCGCTACATTTGCTTTTCGTTCAAAAGATTGTCCTGACCAAAATGATTGGCGAGAACCTGTTACCGATACTATTCATGGAATTATGTTTTTTGAATGGGGAGTAAAAGGTCAGAAATTTACAGGAGCAATTTTAGGAGGAACTGGAAAGTATGCTGGTGCAACTGGCGAATTTCATAGAGAGCGATTGTTAGCTCCAAATTTTGCAGGGGCAGAGACTTTTCGAATTACTTTTCCAGGGTTACCTTTGCCTGATTATTATCCACAGTAGTTTTTCAAAACAAAACGAAATGAAGAAATCAATTTTTACAATTTTTCCAATCTTATTTTTTTGTTGGCATTCTCTTTTCTCACTTGACACCATTTATAATACTCCTCCAAACATCGTACTCATCCTAGTCGATGATGCAGCTCTTATGGATTTTGGATGTTATGGCGGCGAAGCACAGACTCCTAATATCGACCGCTTAGCAAAAGCTGGTACCATGTTAATGAATCATCATGCATCACCAATGTGCGCTCCGTCTCGTTCTATGTTGATGACTGGGTATGATAGTCATTTAACAGGAGTTCCCAACCTTCCAATTTTTACACCTCCTGAATATGCCGACAAACCAGGCTATCAAGGTGTTTTAAATAACAAGGTGTACACGGTTGCAACTAGGTTGAAAAAGAAGGGATACCATACCTACACAACAGGTAAATGGCACTTAGGTCATTCAGAAGAAACTTTACCTCACAAAAGAGGTTTTGACCGTTCCTATATTTTAGATGCATCTGGAGCTGATAATTATCAGCATCGACCATACTTACCAACTCAATCTTCAAAACCACCTTGGTATAAAGATGGTCAATTAATTGATTTACCAGAGGATTTTTATTCTTCCAAAAATTTGGTAGATGAGATGATTCAATTTATGGAAGAAGCACCAAAGGATGAAAATCCTTTTTTTTCATATCTAGCATTTCAAGCGATTCATATTCCAGTACAAGCTCCAAAAGAATATACTGAAAAATATATCGAGACGTATGAAAAAGGGTGGGGGGCAATTCGTCAACAACGCTATGAAAATGCAAAACGATTAGGGATTATTCCACCTGATGCTCCACTAGGAGATATGTTACCTGTCTTAAAAAAATGGGATGAATTAAGTGAAGAAGAAAAAAAGTTTAAAGCCAAAGCGATGGCGGTCAATGCAGGAATGTTGGAAGCTATGGATTTTCATATTGGAAGATATATTCAATATTTGGAATCAAAAGGGAAATTTGAAAATACCATTTTTATCATCACCTCTGATAATGGTCCAGAGGCAAGTGCTACTGGAAGCGTAGCATCTATGGCACTATGGATGAAATATGTTGGTTACAATACCAACTATGAAACTTTAGGGGAAAAAGGTTCTTTTAATTTTATAGGTGCAGAGTTTGCAAGTGCCGCAGCTTCACCGAGTTCATTTTTTAAGTTTTATGCTGGTGAAGGTGGACTACGAGTTCCACTAATTTTTTCAGGTCCAAAAATCCCAAGTGAAAATTCCATCGGAGGATTTTCGATGATTACAGATATTACTCCAACAATCCTTTCATTAGCTGGAATTGACAAACCAGAAATGGCACCGGCTGGTCCCATGACTGGAAAAAATTTATTTCCTTTAATCAAAGGTGAAGTAGAAAATGCCTATGCCCCCAATGAACCCATAGGTATGGAAGCTGCTGGTCAATGTGCCTTGTTCAAAGGTGATTTAAAATTAGTAAGAAATGGAAGACCTTATGGGGATGGGGAATGGCGACTGTATAATTTAAAAAACGACCCAGGCGAAACGTATGATTTAAAAAATGAACAACCTCAAAAATATTCGGAATTGATTAAAGATTACTCAGACTATACCAAAAAGAATGGCGTCTTAGAAATGGGAATAAATTATGAACCGCTTAATGAAATTCAAAATAAATTTGTTGCTAAATTAGGGAAATCAATTCGACCTTGGTTTTTGGGATTTGGAGTTTTGATATTTGGTTTGTTTTTTTGGAGACGGAGGAAAAAGCTAATTTCAAATTGATTTCGGTCAAATAGACTTTGATGATCTTTTCCCTTTTAAGTTAGCTTTTAACGATTAAAAGGATTTTTACTGAAAGTTTGGAATTTCCTTTCGATGAATTTATATCTATACTTTAAAAACTTTGGAGAAGCCGTTCCTAGAATTGTTTAAAGCACCTCAAAAGGAAAAGTATAATCACTCAATGCTTCTCGAATCGCAGTTGAATGATTTTGACCATCTTTTGAAGTGGCTTTAATAAAAGTAACTCGCCCTCTATCTGTTGTTAATTCAACATGCAGATCCAAGGCACTAAATAATCCAAGTGCATCTAATTCTTCCGAACATACTTCCATATTTTGATGGTCAGATAGTTTTGGTTTAAATACTTTGCCTACTGCCGTTAAAGGAAGTTGGTCAAGGAAGTATATTTTTTTCGGTTGAGCAGCACGTTCGGGAATGTTTTGTTTTCCGTAATTGATTATTTCTTCTTCAGTTGCAGATTGCCCTGATTTCAAAACGAGATAGGCGACAGGTAATTCACCTACTTTTTTATCAGGTCTGCCGACTGCCGCAACTGTTGCAACAGCGGGATGTTTTGACAATGGTTCTTCAATAGATTTTGGGTCAATGTTGTGTCCTCCTCTGATAATTAATTCTTTTTTTCTACCTGTTAACCAAAAATAATGGTCTTCATCCTCTCTGCCTAAATCGCCTGTATTATACCATTGATGTTGAGTATCATCAATCCAAATATTTTTATTGTGAATGACTTCTTTATAACCTGGGAAAATATTTTTTCCTCTTGCTACGATGATTCCAATTTCATTAGTCTTCGCATCTCGAAAATATTTCCCATCATCATCCAACAAGACTGATTTCATAAAATGAAAAGGAAGTCGTAAACCAATAGAACCAATCTTCCGAGTACCTTGAGGCGGGTTAGCACTATTCACACAAGTACCTTCCGTAAAGCCATAACCTTCCATTAGTTTTAGACCAGAATGATTTTCAAAGTCATTGAATAATTTTACAGAAAGTGGAGCTGCACCACAAATGGCATTTTCCAAACTACTTATATCCGAATTTCCAATTGAAACAGAAAGTAAGAATTGTAAAATAGTAGGCACGCAACTAAAATAGGAAACTTGATATTGTTCTATTATTTTCCAAAAATTAGGAATGACCATATTTCCACGATAGCCATCCGCTGTTCCTAAAACTAAAGTATGACCATTTGAAAAAACCGTAAAACCTGTGACGACTACACCATTTGCATGAAACCAAGGTAAGCCACAAAAGAAAGTTTTAGGCGAGTAGGCATTCATGAGGTCATTAATAGCCCAAGTATTAAACACTTCATTCCCGTGAGTTCTTTGTGCAATTTTAGGTCTACCTGTTGTGCCGCCTGTATGAAAATAGGAGGCGATATCCGTTTCTTTTATATTTGGAGAAAATTGTAATTCCTTACTTTGTTGATTTTTATTTTTATTAAAATCTAATACTTTTATTCCATTCGTAGAAAATGATTCGGAGGAGGAAGTTGCTGCGATGTTAAAATCTATCGTAAGAATCGTTTTTAAAGAATTGGTTTTTTCAGCAATCGAAATAGCCTTTTTCCAATTGTCAGCATCTGATGCCTCCGATAAAGTCACCAAAATTTTACTACCCATCGCTTCCATTATTTCTACAATATGAATCGCTTCTAATTTCATATTGACTGCACTTACGATACCTGCGACTTCTCCACTAATGACGGTAAATACCGTTTCGGGAAGATTGGGTAACATGTAAGTGACGACATCGGTTCGACCAATTTCCAATGCTCGAAAAAGGTTAGCGGTTTGATTAATTTCTTCCAACAATGATTTATAATTCCAAGAAATTGCTTTTACAAAATTAGCACCATCTGTAAAAAAGTGCATAGCCATTCTATCAGGATTTGCGATAGCTTGTCTTTTAATTAGTACCCGCCCGAAAACTACTGTTTTCCATTTTTGGTCAGGTTGTAATTTTATTGTTATAATTTTTCTGTGCGACCTTGCTTCTATATTGTCACTATAGAGGCAAGTTATTGATGGATGAGCGGGCTGATACCAAAATTTTCCATAAAAAAACGGGGCATCTGCTTTTTTTCTTTTATCACTTGCACCTCTATCCCTTAGCAATCTCTTTTGTTGCTTTATTGCTTCTCTTTACTCCCTTCGACTTACTCTCACTTTGAGACTATGCTCGCTGCTTCCTTTCAGACTTGACTTCAGTCTTGCTCAAAGACTTCTTTTTAGACCTCTTTGAGTTTTCATTTTCCAGTTTTTGTCGTATCAACAGCTTGCCTAATTTTTGTAGATTGTAAGACAATACTGCCAAACCAACATAGCGTTTCAATCCTTCCAAACCTTTATCTGGACATCGGTCGGCACCATGCTGTTCCAAACAGTTAATATTCGCCTCTACTGTACTATGTTTCTTTTTTAGCAATTGGAAACGCTCTTGAGATTCTGCTTGTTCTACTGCTATGGATTTTTTCCCAGGCTTCGGCATCACTACTTCTTCATAGATGCCTTGCAAAACTGTCTTTGCCGGTCCCGAATAAAATCCTCGGTCATAACTGATACTCGATAAATTATATTTTAATTCTCCTTTTGTTTTGATTCTTGACGAAGACTCCTCTTCCTTAAATTTTTCCTTTATCGATTCTCCTATCGGTTGCGTCAAATCGCTATCACTTTTCTTTTTCTTGGCTTGCTCATCATACATCAACTCATAATCAAGAATAAACTGATACTGGTCTGTCGCTATCACTAAAGGAACCCCCAATTCCACAGCTTTGCCCGATTTGCCTTTCGTCACCCAACAGGTGTGCGGTTCAAATATCGAAAACACTTTTTCTTCATGAGGTATCCTTTCTCCATTTATTATCCGACGATCCACCAAATCAATATGCTTGTTCAGCATCCCTGCATAGTAGTCTAAGGCTACCAGTTGGACTTCTGCTACTATGCTTAACTCTTTCTCTTGCAATCCTGTTATCGTCTTTTCTAGCTTGATGTTTATTTTTCGGGCACACTCCAAATATAGTTGCGTTACTCTTTTCAACCGTGGTTTATAATCTTTGCCTTTCTTTCGATGTACCTCCGAACTGCCTCGATAAGCCCTCCGTAATTTCCTGTACCAATCATCTCGTTCTCGCCATCCCGACAATCCTCCCAACTCTTCTTGCAAATGCAATATCATGTCCAAACTCTTGCGTCCACTATCCCATAACAGGTTGAGGTCTGTTGGAAAATGCACATTCGTTTCCACAACAAAACTATCTACCTTCACTTCCAGATTGAAAAATCCATCACCCCCTTCGGCTTCTTTTTTTTTATCAATTGATGACCTGCTTTTATCGCCAAGTCGTTGATTCTTTTTATCGTCTCTTCATCTAATAAACTCACATTATCCAAGACCGTTTGATATTTATAGGTTTTGCCTTTCGTAAAATCACTCTTACCTACTCCTAATATTCCGCGCAGTTCTTCATGATTATTCGCTAAATCCAGCAAAAAATCATAGTCTACATCCAATCCTAATCGCATCATTCCCAATACTAATATTTCCCATAAACTCATCCCTAACCTTCCTGTTTCCTTTTTTCCTGACAATACTTTCTCTTCTAATATTTCAAATATTTCTTCGCTTAATTCAGCATGGGTAAATAAGTATTGCAACCCTAATAATATTGGGGCACTTTGGTGACGTGTTTTCATATTAATTTTCACTTCACTTATTGGTATGACTCCGATACTCATTTGTTGGTCGAATCTCTTTCGCATTTTTGATACTTTTTCGATGTGAGTTTTTACTTTTTTTTAAACTTGTAAAATCATTGTTATCGTAACAAATTACTAATAATCAATGGTTTACATATCTAAAAATAATAAATAAAATACAGATATCACAAAAAACTCCCGACATTTTTTCTTCATAATTTATTGAAATTCAATGAGTTATGTGTTTTCGGGCAGGTACTAATTAATTCATAATTAGATGCAGGGAGTTGTGGGAAACCACTTTGTTCTTTTTCTAATATTTTATCGTAATCACTTATCATGTTATTATTTTTTCTAATTTTTTATAAACACTTTTCGCAGCCCAATAACCATTCATTCCATGAACACCACCACCGGGAGGCGTAGAAGCTGAACACATAAATATTTTAGGATGAGGCGTACTGTAGGGATTAAATCGTGCAACAGGTCGAGTAAATAATTGAGTAATATCTGCTGCGCCACCTGTGACTGCTCCACCCACATAGTTTGAATTATAAGTTTGAAATGCTTTTGTATTCATACTATGTTTTGCTAAAATTATATCTTTAAAACCTGGCGCAAAACGCTCGATTTGATTTTCTATAATTTCACTTTTATCTTCTGTAGAACTATTTGGAACATGACAATATGCCCAACAAGTATGTTGCCCTTTCGGACTTCGAGTAGTATCAAATTGACTTTGCTGCGCTAATAAAACATAAGGCTTTTCAGAATGTAATCCTTGCCAAGCTTCTTTTTCTGCTTTTGCAATTTCCTCAAAAGTACCACCAATATGAACAGTCGAAGCATCCAAACATCGAGGGTCTTTCCAAGGAATAGCTTCACTAAGCGCATAGTCAATTTTAAAAACACCAGGGCCAAAATTGTACTTTCGCAACCTCTTTTTATAAGAATTCGGAAGTTCGTTTTCGGCAATGCTTGCGACTTGCAAAGGGTCGGTATCAAAGAGATACGCCTTAGCAGAGGGCAGTTCACTATAGCTTTCAATTTTTGTAGATAAAAGGACTTGTCCGCCTGCTTCTGTAAAACATTCTAACAATGCATTTGCAATAGATTGAGAACCACCTTTGGCTACTGGCCAATCGACGGCATGACCATTTGCCAAAAAAACCAATCCGATTGCAGTAGTAAAAAATTTATCAAAAGGTAAAATACTATGTGCGGCACAACCTGCAAAAAGTGCCTTCGCTCGTTTTCCATTAAATGCTAATTTCGAAAATAGGGTAGCAGGCAATGCAGCTTTCATTCCAAAACGAGTCATAAAAAAAGGATGCTTAAACATTCCTAAAGGACGAAGCGAATCTTCCATTAGCCAATCCACATGATTGGCTAATGGTTGCATAATGCGTCGATATGATTTTTCATCAACTCCTAAGTTGGCAGCAGTTTCTTCAATCGATTTGGACAGCAGAACGGCTTCTTCATTGTCCAATGGATGTGCGACGGAGGCTTTTGGAAATACCCATTCTAAACCATATTTTTCTAAATCCAATTTCTTAAAATATGGAGATAGATAACCTGAAGGATGAACTGCCGAACAGACATCATGATGAAAACCATCTAAGGTCAATTGAGCGGTTCGAGTACCACCACCGACTTGATTAGCAGCTTCAATAATTAAAACTCGTAAGCCTTTACGAGCTAAAAAAATCCCTGCACTCAAACCATTTGGGCCAGAGCCAATGATGACTACGTCGTAGCTGTCTGTATTCCTGACCAAGCTGTTTCTTTTTTCAAATCTTTCAAATAAACATGTCCACTATCAATTTCTCCATCTTTAGCATCGACAATTCGCCATTCTATTTTACCAGTATGTAACTGAGGAGATTCTGCCATAATCACTCTGACTTCGCCTGATTCCCATTGACATCTTTTTTGCATTGCTTCCAAAAGATGTTCTTGATGTAGATGTCCGTCTCCAAAATTCCAACCAATTGCCTCTCCACAGAAAAATTCGCCATCCATCCAATAATATCCTTTTTTGCCATTGGTCGCTTTATCATACAATCGATTGATGAGTCGAGAAGGCGTATGCAACATTCGAAACCCCATTAATCTGGACAGCATAGATTTATAAGTATGCTCATCATATAAGACAGACAATTGCCATTCTACAGAAGGAGAAGTTTTGGTTACATTTTCATCGACTTTCAATTTTGCATCATCCTTAAATAACCAAATGGAATATGCCCAAGTACCTGCATAATATCGCATGGATAATAAAAAGGAAATGTATTTTGGATATAGGTTTCCTAAAATAGGAAGCACTAAGAAAAGGAATACAAACAGTCCAATGATAAATGGATTTGTTATCGCAGTTGGTAGCACTTCAGGATACATTCCAAAAATTGCAAATCCTCCTAACACCATAATTACATTCCACTCCAAGGGAACTGCCAATGGAAAATTAAAAAAGATAAAGAGGTGAAATGTAGTAATCACTATCAATATGTAATAAACAGAATCAGGTGAAAGATAAGCTGCAAATAGAAGTGCAATCGGCATGGCAAATTCAACGAAAGTTCCAAAATGAGCAACAAAGCCAGCAAGTTTACTAGGACGCAAATCTTCTGGTGCATTTCTAAACAATGGCTTTTTTATAAATTCAAATTGTTTGATAAAAGGATTATTGCAAATCATGGTACAGACCACATCAGTAAATACAGGTGTCAATTTTGAAAAGGCTGCCCAAAACCAAACTGAAAATAATGCGATTTTTAAAGCTGGAATGGTTTGGTCTGCAAATAAGAAACAAGCCATCATTGGAAAATAAATATCCGCTCTTGCTGTCAAATAAATCGTTCTATCTAACAATCCACATACAAGTAATAAAGCCAAGATAGGCCAGATGACATCAAATGTAATAGCAGGTGCAACACAAGCAAAACCATAGGCAACTAGTAGTCCAATAAAAAATAAAACATCAATAATATTTCTACTATCTCCACCTACAATTGGAGCTTTGGGAAAGAGCGGAACTTTAATGGTTTTTGGTCTTAGATAATAGACTTGTTAAGCATTGATTATCAATTTGCTAGGCTGAGATGGTAGTTCCAAAGCCCTGCTGCTAAACCAATAATTCTATTTTGTAATTCTATTGTTTTTATTCGACATCTGTTTTTTAAAATGCGGTATATTTTCATTTTCCCAATGGCATGCTCCACGAAAATTCTTTCTCTACTTATCTTTCTATTATTCTCTTTTTGTGCTGGTGTCAATTCTGGGTTAGGATTTTTTTTTGACTTCCGTTTTTTTCGCTCTCCTAGTAACAATTCTTTTACATTATACACTTTTTTAAAACCTATAAATCCTAAATCCAATAATAGCTTCCTCTTACCAAACCAATCTTTTGACGGTGGAAACTCTTTTTTTAATATTCCAAAATCAACCTGACTACCATCATACAATTGACTGACATAATAAATCTTTGTATTCTTATCCGATAGAATTAATGCTATATTCGTATGCGTCTTTTTCTTTCCGCTATACTTAACTCGTTGATTATCATTGCCTTTTGGACGTTCTATCGGAGTTTCGGTACCATCAAAAATTATTTCTTCGGCTGACTCTGTATGCTTTTCAAATTCCTCTACACTTCCATAATGCCTTTTAGGCATCACTTTTTTTTTCTAACATCTCTTCTAATAATTTTGAAAATGCGTTAAAGTTATTCCATGCTGAAGCATTTGACATTTCAAATACCACACTCAAACTATCCCATGTTAAATCATTCTTCATTTGAAACAATACAAAAAACAACGCCTCTCCTAATGTCTTTAATTTGGGTATCTCAATGACATTTTCTTCTATATGTTCCTCATAGGTTTGACCATTTTTTGATTCGTAGTATTTTTCTAAATCTGATAATAATAGTTCAAATTCTTTTTTACTTTTTCCTGTTGAGGCTTTAAATTGACGGTCTGTTTTTATTTTTTGATATGCTATCATTTTTTTGCACAAATATCCTATTTTTCTGATAATCAATGCTTAACAAGTCTAATATAGACTTGCACCAAAGGGTGGAAAAAATCTAGCAGTCAAAGGCCCCGATGCACCTCCTAATCCAATCACTTCCCATAGCGAAGTCCAAACAATAGCTTTTCCAAATGCTTCGGGTTTATACCACCATTCGCTTACAGTATCCCATCCCCCTAACTCGGTCGAGTAGCTACAGAAAATTCCCCATAGCCAAACCCATAAAGCCATTTTTAAAATATAAAAAGATAAGGTAACTATTGGAGAACCAAAACCTTGTTTATACCAAGCTTGGCAATTCCATTTGACTTGCTCTTTAAATGGCAACTTTTGCCATTCCTCAAAATCATAAGGCAAATCCATTGGTGCTAAAATCTTTTGTAGTAGGTTCATTTATCGTTTGTTTTGATTAGAAAATCTTTACAACGATAATTAATTTTGAGAAAAAACTGAATTAAACACTTTTAAACGGTACAATGATGTGCTGAACGGTATAATATTTTAAGGAAGGAGACTCTATTGGAAAGTTAAAAATTAGGAATGAACAACAAGTAGCTTTTCTTTCAAATCCTTAATTCGATTTTTACTTACGGTAAGATATACTTTCCCAAAGTCTTTTAAGAAAAGATGATAGGAACCTCCTGCATAATATTTGAGGTTATCTATTTTATGAATATTGACAATATGACTTTTATGGATGCGGTAAAAAGAGGTAGAAGATAATTCGTCTAATAGTTTATTTAATGACTTTCGAGTAAAATATTGAGCTGTTTTGGTCTGAATAATGGATTGTCCATCGTTTGTAGAAATATAATAAATATCATCGACTGCAACCTTGATGTAATTATTTTGATTTTTGAATTGTAAATAGGTTGGTTCTTTTTTTTCCAAAATAATTTCTCCTAATAACCACAAGGTTGCTTTTTCAAAACTTTCAAAAGTTTGCGCTTCATATTCATCATTCACTTCTAACAATCGGTCTAAAGAATATCGAGCAGATAAATCTGGAGAATACAAATAAGCAATTTTTTTTAATCCTTGCTTGACCATTCTCGGCATAAAATCATTCTCCAACCATTTGATAGATTGTGTCCAAGTGCCTTGTACCTTTCTATTGTCGTTTACTAAATAATAACAAGAAGTTTTATCCATTGTGGCTAATAAGTTCTCACATCCCAATTTTACTTTTTCAACACTCACATATCCTTTCCAATTAGCTAACATAAAACGACCTTCCACATAGAGTATATCCAAGAAAGTAGACTTAAAAAATATTTTATGTTGATGATTTACTTGGTTCATATAATATTGAAAAGACGTTTTGTTTTTTTAAAGATAAAGAAAATTTAAAATTATACTATTTTAGTTCTTAAAATTTCTCTTGATAACTTTTGTTCTATTCATTCAAAACCTCTAGTTTTTGTTCTTTGTGGCAGTTAATAAAATTAGGCTATGTATATTTCAGGTTCTAGATGAATTTATTTGGTGAAGGAACTAAAGAACTCCGAAAGCAAATAAAATCATACGATTAAAATTTTCTGAATCTCTGTAGCCTCTTTTTTTATAAATTGAATTTTACTATTCCTTCCTTCAAGCAAACCATTGGTAACTTTAGACTCTGCAAGTTGATGATACCAGAAAAATGCTTGTTAATGGATTTGCAAAGACGATCCATTTTAAATAATTCCTTGGTTGATCTTTTCCAGTAACATAGAAAAGCAGCTTCTTCTTGGCAATTGGATTGAATCCAAAGTTGATCTAAATCTATTAGATGAAAATCTAATAATTAATGGTCAATTTTCTTAGAACGATGGAGCGGCTTGATATCTATTAATTAATTAGACTACATGAAACCTATCATAAGTCAATCGAGCCTTTATGAAACAAGGGTATTGAAATAAACTAAGAAGTTGCTACATCTTATCATAATAAGAATGAATGCTATAAAATTGACTTGGACGATAGTCTTTTTCGATTGCAATTGTAAAGGTGATACTTGCTATTTTTTCCTTTTTTTAGATCTTTTCGATTGATCCTAGGTTAAAAGGAAATTCAAGGTCCAGTAATTCTGTAAATAACGAGTCCAACTGGTCTATCTTTTTAAATCTAAAGTTTTCACTCTATTTTTTATTGACCAAATGAATTCATTTAGAACCTATAAATTAAATATTAAATATTTTCAAAAAACTTCAACAATTCTTTAAAAGCATTTATCGTCCCATTGATATTTCTTCTATTTTTTGGAGTCTTTTTGGATTCCAAAACCTCTAATGATTCAATGATAAATTCCATTTGTTCGACCTCTCCAGATCTATGTCTAGCGGCACCACCACCTAATTTCCATGATTCGGAATATTGTTGTTTGATTTCATTAACCAGTTCCTTACGTTTTTTATTTTTAGCGGAAGTTTCTTTTTTCTTATCCGTATTTTCCTCTAAATAAAAAAGTAATTCTGTTTGTTTTAAGTTTACAATCTTAATCATATCCCAAAACTCATCATGATCTCTTACCTCTTCTTTTAATTCTTTAGCTGCTTTTTGAATAAAGGTTAGAATATTATTTTCAAACTGATGATTTAATTTTTCAATCCTACTGGATTCACCTAAAATTAATTCTGTAATGATCCATCCTGTAAATGGATAAATTTCATCTTTTTTCTCAATAAGTTCATACCCTTTTTTATAATAATCGGCAGAAAGACGAATTGCAGCTTTTCTCTGATTAGAAGGTTTGAATCTGCTAAGACGTTTATAAATTCCACCCATGATATTATTCCGCTCGGAGGTGTCACCAAGTTCAAGTAATTGATTCATTCTTGAAATGGTCTCTTGCAATCCTTCTTCGATTTTCTTTTTATCTTTTTGTGGATCAAGCTCTGTTAATGACCTTATTTTATTGATGCACCATAATTCCAAAGCCTTGACGGAATAGGTTGCTTCGTTATAGGTAAACAATTCATCGAGCTTTTTTAAACTGATTTCATATTGTTTTAACTCCGAATATGCCTTCGATTCCAATTCCGTAATCGCACCATTTCTTAAAAGAGAATCATCAATATTTTTACTAATAATTTTTAATTTAGATAAAAGTTTTTCTTCGTCTTGCTTTGGTGATTTAGTTTTATCAATTAATATTTCGAGATCAATTAAAATTTCTTTTTCTAAAATATAGCCACGTTCTTCATCTTTCTTTCTTCGTTTTTTTCGTAGTTGATAAAATTGATCTCCATAACATTGGTAAGCACCCCAAGTGTTGGTAGTTTGAAAATCTTTGAAGCATGCCATCCGTGCAGCTTTTACCGCTTCGGCAAAAATTTCTCCTTCCAACATATTTTCATAAAAGACTTCAGCAAACCTTTTGGCAGCTGCATCATTGACTGCCCATCCTGCTACTACAACTGCTTTGACTCCATTTTCAATAAACTGTGTTCCTATGTTTGCAGCCAGTTTATATTTATTTCTAAAATGTTTTTCACGAGTCGAATCGACTGCACCCATGTAGCAGCTATTGATAAAAACCAATTCAGGAGTACTGCTAATTTGATTAATTTCTGCTGCTGTCAAGACAATGTTTTCAGATAATAAAATTCCTGTCTTTTTATCTTCACCGTATTCAATTACTCCATGACTGGCGATATGAATTATTTTATACTCATCATATAATTTTTTAAAAATTTCCTTGAATGGTTGATTTATTCGAGGAGTAGTTTCGAAATTGTTTTTTTCTAACAATGCATTTACCATTTTTGCTTCTTCTGCTGCATCAGGTAATTGCGGAATTCCAGCATTTTTATCCAATAGTGGATCTCCTATGATAAGTGCTTTTCTATTATTGATCGGACGTATTTTTCTGCGATCATCAGAGGTAGCTAATTGTCGAATCATTCCAGCTGAAACAACAATCGGTAAATCTAATTTTTCATCATAATTTAAAAGTTCCCATGGGAAGCCTGCCGTTCTTTTATCTAAAATTAAAAGTATGTTTTGTTGATCTCTAAATGAGATTTTAAAATCATTTGGAATCAATAATTCGAAAATCGTTTTCGTTAATTCCCGATCCCAGTTCGTTGGTTTTTCATTTTCTTCAAGCAATGCATCAATGATATTGAAATTGGTAAAAGACTCTCTTAATTCTACCATGGCTCGACCTGTAGAAGCACTAAAAGCTAGGTAGGGCAACTGTGTAATCGTATCCTTTTTTTCAATTGCTGTGATTCTTTTCCACCATTCTTTTTCATCATCAAGAGGGAAATAAGACCTCGCACCATCCACTCTTTTGATATTGCCTTGCATATCAATTTGGTAGAATTTATTATTCTTAAAATTAATCTGACGTAGTTGATAAAAAGCTTGATCCGCTTTGTATTTATACAATTCAATAAATTCAATTTCGGAGATGGTAGGGAGATTAGAGTCAGGCATATTTCTAATCTTTTTATTTGCATTAACGATTCCTTCTAAGATTGCGTTGAGCGAATTAGAAAGAGAAAGGTTTGCATAATTACTGCCTACTAGAAGTGTTGAAATTCCTACATTATCGGCACTTGTTTTTTTATCGTGTTTATTTTTTTGTAATAAATATTCTAAACAACCTTGTTCAATAGTTTTACTTAATAAAAATGGCGTAAGCTTTTCCATTTCTCCTAAACCAATAACTACCGTACCAATGGCATTCGAATTTTCAGGGAGGTGAATATGATTCGTCCCAATTGGGCCAGGGTAAAGTCCCATTGACTCTCTTTTTGCCAATTGACCATCTAGCAAATCATCAATAACCCATTCCGCACTTACGATTCCATCATCTTTAAAATGACCAACCATGATTGGATATTTAGCAAAGCGAAGATGCCCATTTTTTACGGTGACTTGAATTGAATTTTGAGGTTCGTAAATGTTTTGTTGGAAAATAGGATTCGTGTTTAATCCTAAAATGTTTTTGGCTAAAATATTTACATCGTTACTTAGAATTTCAGTTTGTTCTTTATAAACTACTTTTTGCATCGCCCGTGAAGTTGGCGGATTATGACTTAACCGAGTAGTCGATCCTGAAAGTAAAATATCCTTGATTGCATCAAAATGTTTTGGGTCATTTGCTAATTCCCCATGAGTCGTATTCATATAAAATACTTGACTTCGAGAGAGCTGTTCAGGAATTCCATATTTCCAAGTTACACTCGCATCACCTTCTGTTGTAGCTTGGAAAAGGAGTTCATATTTTTTGAAAGTAAATAAACCTGGAGTTGCAATCCCTTGTTGGATAGCTTCGGTATCAATGGCATTTAAGATACTTCCATGTTGATCTCTACATACAAAATTAAGCAAAGTGCGATCATCATTTCCAGCAATATAAAATACATTATCGAGTTTCCAGTTTTTAAAATTGCGAACTTTCTTTTTGTATTTACCAAAATCGTTTAAATCTTTTGGATCTGGTAGTGCCCATTTGGTTTCGTCAGTAACCAAATGAATCGTTTTCCATAATTCAATATCCTCAAAATTATGTGCTCCATCATGAATAGGAAGCAACTGTAATAAGCCCTGATAACGAACAAATATTTTTAGCAAGTCCTGACGACTTTGGAATAAAGCCAAGCGGCCAATGCTTTTAATTTGACCTGCATAGCCTACGATAACCTCTGGAATTCCATAAGAACCTTGCCATGGTGTACCGAGCATGATACATTTAAAATTAGGAATTAGATTTAAGGCATTCCATGTAGCCTGATGATTTATCATCAAATCTCTAGTCACCAATCCACCCATCGAATGAGCAATGATTTGGATGGTTTGCCCTGTAGGTAAAAACTCAGTTTGGATTTTTTTATTTAAAATTTCGCCTGAAATATGGATCGACTTTCTCCAATCGTATGGGAAAACACAAACATCATATTCTGCATCTTCAAGTGCATTTACTAATTTTTTATAAGCAGTTCCTACAACGGATTTTGCGCTTACATTTTCGTTTTCAATATTAAGATCAGAAAGGTAACCACCTGCCATTTTTATAAAATCAATCCAAATTTCACTATCCCCATCAGAAAGATTCGAACCCATTATTCCAGGGATGAGAATAATGATTGGTCGTTGGCCTGAGACTTTAGTAGGCTCGACACTTCCACCTGGAAGGATAGCTGAAATATTTCGATTTCGCTCTCCACGAGTTACTTCTTTAAAGGAAGTAGGTTGTTCCAATGGAGGAGTTGACAACGCCTCGTAAATGTCTTGTTGAGTATTTAGGTTTTTAAAATAGGAAAAATGATCGACCACTTCTCCAGTTGTAAATTTGTAAAAGATTCTATTTTCTCTAACGGCTCCCATGTACATGGAATCCGTATCTACCACATAATCATTGTCCAATCGGAAAAATAAACGACTCAAAATAGTCGTCAATGTTTTTTTGATTCCACCCATTCCTGCATTTCCAGCGATGATTGCTAGATCACTTTCTATTTTGATTTGATGATTATTAAAAATCTTTTGTAAAGGAGAATCTGGGATCATAGATTCTAATCCTGGAAGTACATTTGCATCCGCTCTTTGCTTGACAATGGCTATGAGCAAAGATTTGATACCCATAAAAAGTGGATTGGTTTTTTGACCTAATCCATAGCCGATTAAATTTAAAAGAATATTTAGAAAATGGTCAACTCTTTTGGTGAGGGCAGAAGTTCCAGCAGCTGGGCAGGCCACTCGGACAAATTTTTCAACCTTAATTTTCTTTTTTGTAGATACTTTGTTAAGATTTTTTATTGCCTTGACATCTCTTGGTCTTTTAAGCCCATCGAGCAGCTTTATTTCTTTGTTGGAAAAAAGAGATTGAGTATCGCTACAACGGCAAAGTGTGTCTCCAATTAATCCACCTCTCGAATGACTGACTAAGTGTAATCGAGTATTGGCTGGAAGTGCATTCAATGCATCCAATGCATTTTCCAAAGGACTCATCGACCATGTTCGATGTTCTAATGCTAAAATATTTTTGCCGTAAAGTGCTTGTAAATTTTTCCATATTACAGAGTCTACCAGTCCACCAAAAGAGCCTTCCGTACTAGAACATGTTCCATGTAAAAATAGTAGAACAGGTTTTTCAATATCAATAGATGGATTTTTTTTATCAAAATGAAATGGCGTAAGCTGAAAATCTGAACCAACATGATTGACTCCTTCAAATGCCATGATTTTAGATTCAATCTTTTGAGCCACCAATAGAGCTGATATTTCTGCAATCTTCTCTTGAGGTTCAAATATTTTTACAAATTTTAGATATACTTTTTTAAAAACATTTCTGCTATCTGTTGGAATCTCTAATGCATTAGGAATGATGGTAGCAGTTGCAGATGAGCGATTTTTGGCTTGAAATAAAGTCGGTACTTCATGAGTTGGGCTAATCCAAATCGTCCCATCATTGAATTCAAACTCCATTAAATCATCTGGATGTAAGGATTCTGTGATTTCGATATCATCAGTTCCTCGAGTGGGATTTATTTCGATAACTTTGGATAACTTGTACATCGAGTCATCAAAGAATAAATCGTCATCTTGAAAGGAAGTTTCTACAACTTTTCCGTGGAGAGTTACTTTAAGTTGTGGTTGACTCATAGTTTAGCATTGGTTAAGGGTCATGAATTAAAATAATATATATGGAAAGATAACAATTAAGTTGTAGAAATGAAAGAGAGGAATTAAAATAAGGAAGGGGATTTTTAGCCGCAGACTTACGCAGACTTTTTATGACTATTAAAATACGCGTTAAAGAAAGTCATAAAAAGTCTGCGTAAGTCTGTGGCTAAAAAAAATAAAAAACATCCCATAGCCCATTCTCCCATTAAAACTTCAGTAGGTCGTTGGATCGCTAAGTTTAAATCTTTTGAATTACAGAACTTCCAATGCTTGATCCAAGTCTTTTATCAACCAATCAGGATCTTCTAATCCAATATAAAATCGAACTAGATTCCAAGGTTTTGGTGTATCCTCTTTTCCTGGGATGTTATAAAATGCACAAAAAGGAAGAACTAAAGATTCATGACCGCCCCATGAAACGGCAAGCAAAAAATGATTTAATCGATGAAAAAATGCTTCTGCTTTTTTGATAGAATCGGTATTGAGGGTTACGGAAAAAAGTCCTCCTGCGCCATTCATTTGACGTTGTGCCAATTCGTATTGAGGAAAGGAGGTAGAGAAGGGATAATTTATGGATTTTATTTTTTGATGTTTTTCTAAATATTGAATGATCTTTTTGCAACTTTCATCACTCTGCTTCATCCTCAATGGAAGTGTCCTCAATCCACGAATAACAAGTGCAGCATCATTAGGAGAAATGATTCCTCCAAGAGTCATAAATTCATGGTAAAACATTTTGCTAATTATTTCTTTGCTGGAGCATACCACTCCAACAACGACATCGCTATGTCCATTCAAATATTTTGTACCTGAATGAATCACAATATCGATTCCATGTTCAATCGGACGTTGGAAAATAGGAGAAGCATAACTATTGTCGATAGCGGTCACAATACCATGTTTTTTCGCAATAGCAGCGCATGCTTTTAAGTCTTGCAATTCAAGATATATCGAAGTTGGGCTTTCCAAAAATAGGAGCGTGGTATTGGGTTGAATTGCCTCCTCAATTGCTTCTAAATCAGTACCATCTACAAAGGTGTGTTCCACTCCAAATTTTGGAAGATATTGAGTTAATAAATTGAAGGTCCAGGAGTAAGCATTTTGTACGCAAACGACATGCGCTCCTTGATGAACTTGACTCATAATCGCCATGGCAATGGCTCCAGATCCACTTGCAAAAACTAAACAATCTTCTGACTTTTCTAGGGCTGCAAGTTTTTCTCTTAGGATTTTTACTGTAGGATTATTTCCCCTCGTGTAAATGGAATGTTCCTTTTCCTCTGCAAAAGCTTTTCTGAAATCTTCCAAATTATCGAATACAAAATTGCTGCTTTGAATGATTGGTGGTGATACTGCGTTAAAGTATTCTTTTCTATTTTCGCCTAGATGGTTGATGATTTTACTTTCATGCATGATGGTTGGTTTTTAGTTTAAGTGGCTGATAATGAAGGGGTTGAAAGATGCTGTGAGAAATTTTTTTCTTGATGTTTTGAAATTTTTATTGTATTTATTAGAGATTATTCTAAATAGAATGGTATGGAGAATTTCAAAACCTAATAAATACAAGGTTTTTTGACTCATTCAAAATTCAAAATTTATCATTCAGAATTAACTCTATTCAGCATAACTGAAATTTGTAAATTTTTCAACGCGGAGCCGCGGAGTCGCTGAGTTTTTTTTTAATCGAAGAAAAATTCTCAGCGACTCAGCGGCTCAGCGTTGAAAAAATCATTGGCGAAGCCAATGCTGAATAATTACTTTTTATTTTCTAATAAAATATTTCTCCTTTTAAGTAGGTCTTAGCATGTCCTGAAATTTCCACTCGATCTCCCAAATATTTACAATGAAGATGCCCTTTTCGATGAGACAATTGGATGGCATTCATTTCAATTTTGTTGAGTTTATTTGACCAATAAGGAGTCATTGTTGTATGTGCAGAACCTGTAGTTGGATCTTCATCAACACCTGCTTGAGGAAAAAAACATCTTGAAACAAAATCGACTTTATCACCAGGAGCTGTTACGATAATTCCTCTAGCATCTAGTTGTGATAATAATTTAAAATCTGGATTTAGATTTTCGATGATGGATTGGTTTTCCACTACTGCCATAAAATCTGTTTTACCTTTAAAAGTATCTATGGGTTGAATATTTAAACCATTTAATATCTCTATTGGAGGTTCGATTTTTTGGAATTGGTCTGAAGGAAAATTCATGGTGTAACGGTCTCCATTTTTACGAACTTTTAGAATTCCACTTCGAGGTGAGAAAAATTCAATCTCGTCCTTTGAGTAACCATTTGAAAAAATCACATGTGCACTTGCCAAAGTTGCATGTCCACATAGATCAACTTCAACTGTTGGAGTAAACCATCTCAAGTCAAACTGATTGCCTTTGGGAATATAATATGCGGTTTCAGCAAGATTGTTTTCCATGGCAATGTTTTGCATGATCTCATCAGGCAACCATGCTTTCAAAGGGCAAACTGCGGCAGGATTACCGCCAAATATTTTATTGGAAAAGGCATCAACTTGGAAAATTTTTAAGGAAGGCATAATGATTATGGATTTGAAATTATGGATTCAAGATTATAAAAAATCTATAACCCATAATTTTGAATCCATAATTTGGGTTTATCAAACTCCGAATTGGGTCAGATGATGATCTAGATGTTTAGAGAAAAGTACGTTCCATTCATTAGAAGTTAATGGTCCAAAAGAATGAGATTCTCTACCTTGAAAATGATCTGCACCTAGCTCTTGAGTTTTATGAAGATAAGCTATTAATTTTTTTCTTTCTTTATCAAAATCTCTTTGATCAGCAATGATAAACTCAGGAGCCGTTCGTCCATTCTTAGGATATGGTTTAGGTTCTACTACTGGTTTTTTTATAAATAATTTAAGAAAGAATTTTTTGATGGCACCAGGTTTTTGATATTTATCGGTGTATGCCATATCATATGCTACATTGCAATGAGCAAGCATTTGAGCGACATTCATTTTTCCCCATTGAGGTTGAGTCTCAGGGGTTAAATTGTTAAGCCTTTGAATGGTGCTTTCTAAATCTTGTTTAACAAAAAGGTTCTTCATTTTTTGAGATTTTGAAAAAGAAACATTATTCAACTATAATCACAAATTTATTTCGCTTACCATTTTCTACCATCAAATATTTATCATGAAGTAAAGCTGAATCTTCAATTTCAGTTGTATGATTATTTATCTTATCCTTATTTACAGAAATTGCATTATTCTTAATTGCCCTTCTTGCATCACCTTTGGAAGCGACAATTGCAGTATGCTCTGCCAGCAAATCAACAATATTAATACCCGTAGTAAGAGCTTCTTTTTTTAATGAAAAGCTAGGGATTTCTTCAGCAATTGTTTCTAATGATTCTTTATTTAATCCTAAAAGCGTTTCCTTCGTTGCTTTTTTAAATAACAAATTCGAAACATTCATAGCTGCTTCAAAAGCCTCTTGGCCATGAACTCTTATCGTTAGCTCCTCTGCTAAAAGTCGTTTTAACGCATTTGGATTTTCTGCAAATTCAACCTCTCTAGCTTCGATTTCTTCGTGAGATTTTAAAGTAAAATATCTGGTAAATTTAGAGATGTCATCATCAGCTGTATTAATCCAAAATTGGTAAAACTTGTAAGGAGATGTCAATTTTGCATCTAGCCAAATATTTCCTTTTTCAGATTTTCCAAATTTCTTACCATCAGCTTTAGTCAAAAGGGGAGTGGTTACGGCAAAGGCTTTTGCACTTAAATTTCTTCTGATAAATTCAGTACCTGAAGTAATATTTCCCCATTGATCAGAACCTCCCATTTGTAAGGTGACACCATCATTTTCAAATAGTTTTTGAAAATCGTAGGACTGTAATAATTGGTAGCTAAATTCCGTAAATGAAAGTCCTGTATCCAATCTGTTTTTGACAGAATCTTTGGACATCATATAATTGACTGTCAAGGTTTTTCCTACATCTCTTAAAAAATCCAGAACATTCATTTCATTATAGAAGTCAATATTATTTCTCATGATCGCTACATTCTCTCCATTTTCAAAATCTAAAAATTTAAAGAAATTCACTTTTTGAGCTTCCAAGTTTTTATCTAATTCATCAAATGATTTTAAAACTCGTTCTTTATCTTTTCCAGAAGGATCTCCGATTCGTCCAGTTGCACCACCCATCAAAACCACAGGTTTGTGACCCGATAATTGAAATAATCGAAGGATCATAATTTGGACAAAATTACCAAGAGTAAGCGCAGGAGCCGTGGGATCAAAACCAATATATCCAACCCGCATTTTTTCATTTAAATGTTCTTCGACTCCCGGGGTAGAGTCGTGCAGCATTCCCCGCCATTTAAGTTCTTCTATAAAATTCATCGTCTCTTTTATTTATGAAATTTGAAGGGCAAATTTAGGAAAATAATGTGTAATATGTGTTACTTAATTTTGAATGAAGATTTATGAATATTGAGAGTTCGAAACTTTCTCAATTCATATGGAACATGAATAAAATATTCTGTCAAGAATCTGCATTTATTTAATTCACGTTCCTAATACTAATACTAACAATCTCAATATTTTTCTAAATAAGTATTTAAAATACACGATATTCGACAATTATTAATTTTTCATTGCACCTCTACTGTAATGTATTTAGAATGTTATAGAAAACATTTTTTTTCTTAAAAGAATTCAAAGAAGATTTATTTTTTTTGATAAAATATTTTGCTACCATTGCGTTATAAAAACGTATTATACGATTAATTGAAGTTGAAAGCTACTAGTACATCGCTTCGATTTTAACTTTATCTAAACCACAACCATTGAATTTAGAATATTTTTTAGCTTCCAGAGTTGCTCAATCCGGTAAACAATCTTTTTCAAGATTGATTATTAGAATTGCTATAGTTGCTATCGCTTTGAGTATGACGGTAATGGTAGTGGCTACCTCCTTGATTCGAGGGTTTAAAACTGAAATTAGTAATAAGATTTTTGGATTTTGGGGACATATTCATATCACTGATACAAGTACCGCAACACTTACCAATGATGAAATTCCAGTAGATGTGAATCAAGATTTTTATCCATCCATAGATACGATTGGAAAAATCAAGTATCGAGAATACCGTAAAATTTTTGGGAAAGAATATGAAGATTGGTTAGTGGATAAAGAAACCAATGGCGGAATTAGACATATCCAAGTATATGCAACTAAGCCTGGAATCATTAAATCTAAGAAGGATATTGAAGGGATTATTGTAAAAGGAATTGGGAAAGATTTTGATTGGGGAAATTTGAAAGAATTTTTAAAAGATGGAGAACCGCTTGATTTGCAAGATTCAACGGTGTCAAGAGGTATTATTTTATCAGAACAAACTGCAAATCGACTTAATCTGAAATTAGGTGATTCTTTTATTATTTATTTTGTAAAAAAAGAAAGCCAAACTCCCCGTAAATTTAAGTTAAAAGGAATTTATCGGACAGGATTAGCTGAGTACGATAAAGTTATAGCATTAGTTGATATTCGTCAAATTCAACAATTGAAAGGTTGGGACGAAGATCAAGTTGGAGGATTTGAAGTTTTTTTGGATGATATCAATGATATGGAACCTTTGACGGAGCATATCTATTTGGATATTTTGCCAGCAAATCTTTTTGCACAGTCGATCAAAGATAAAAATAGAAGTATTTTTGATTGGTTGGAACTGACAAATACTAATGAAAGAGTCTTAATTGCATTGATGCTTTTAGTTGCCATAATTAATATGATGACGGCATTATTAATCTTGATTTTAGAGCGCACCAATATGATTGGAATCCTAAAAGCATTAGGCCAAACGGATTGGAATATCAGGAAAATATTTTTGTACTATGCAGGTTATATTGTTGGAATTGGATTGTTATGGGGAAATACTATTGGTTTGATAATTTGCTATTTACAAGACAAGTTTCAATTTATTAAACTTTCGGAAGAAGACTATTATCTTTCATATGCTCCTATCGAAATTAATTGGTGGGTCATTATTGCTTTAAATATTGGGACGTTATTGATTACCTTAATTTTCCTAATTATTCCATCTTACCTAGTTACTAGAATTTCTCCAGTTAAGGCAATTCGCTTTAAGTAGATTGAGTTATCCTGTATTTCTACATTCAAAAATAATAGGTTCAAGTAAAAAAAAAATGCCTTTCCAAAAAGCACATTGGAAAGGCGGAATTATAATTTGTTGTAGCAAAAAAGGTTGTTTTAATTTTTCTAAAAAGTAGAAAAATAACAACGTTAAAGTGTATGTATAAAAAGTGAGATTATTACTTGTTGTTAATTTGTATTTAGGGCAAACGCATCAAAATGAAAAATTGTCCCAAAACTCAATTATTGAACGCAGAGACGGGGAGACGCAGAGTTTTTTTAATTTTTTCTATGAAAAAATCTCTGCGTCTCCCCGTCTCTGCGTTCAATCTATTATTCCAATGTGATAATTCGGTATAATTTCAAAAAAATAATTTTGATGCGTTTGCCCTAATTTGTATTCACAATATTAAGTGGTAAAAATATAACTGTCAAATTCAAAGCCCATTAAAAAGATATTAGCTTCGAAATTACCATTTAAAGGGTATGAGTCATATTTTAATAAAATCAATATGTAAAATTTTGTATTGTATTTCGCTTGTTTTCAAGAAGTTAAATTCGCTAATCAAAATGCGATGTATTATTTCTCTCTATGACATTAAATTTATCATTTTCATATTCAACCAAATAAAGGCCAGTATTAGAATGAGGATAAGTCTCCATATTGATTAAATCATTTTCCTCAAGCAAGCAAATTAAAACCCTCATCACACGCCCATGAACACAGACCAAAATGGTTTCTTCTTCTCTTGTTTTTAAATGATTAATAAAAACATTTAACCGTTGAGCTACTTCATTAATACTTTCGCCACCTTCAATTCTTTCATCAAAATTTCCAGACTTTACAACTCGTTCGTAATCTTCAGCCATGTCAGGAGTTCCAGTTTTTCCTTCATGTATTCCCCAATGCATTTCGACAACCTCAGAAAATTGTTCCCACGGAATTCCTCTATCAATAAAAGATTTTACAGTTTGGTGAGTCCGTTTGAGAGTTGAAGTCAAAACTACTTCGAAAGGGATCTCTTTATATTTATCAAAAAAAAGTTGCCCTTGCCGTTGTCCTTTTTCATTTAAATCTGAGTCGATACCTGAACCTTGAATGATTCGAAGTTTGTTATAGTCAGTTTGTCCATGACGGATAAAGTATATTGTTTTTTTCATAAAATAGGTTCTTATAGTTTTGAATTTTGAACCACAAAAGGAGCACAAAAAGTCCTAACACGTTTTCTTTTGTGTTCCTTTTGTGGTTCAAAATTCAAAATATGAAAGTAAAATAAAAAACGGCTCGCCTGAAACCAGACAAACCGTTTTTTAATATTTTTTCAAAAGCAATGATTAAGCATTTTCATTTGCTTTTTTATGATCTGCTAAGAATTTTGCCAAACCAATATCAGTCAAAGGATGCTTCAATAATCCCAACATTGCCTTTAATGGGCAAGTCACTATATCAGCACCAGACTCTGCTGCGTCTACGATGTGTTTAGGATTTCTAATAGAAGCTGCAAGAATCTCAGTATCAAAACCTTGAACTGCATATATTTCAGCAATTTGGTGAATCAATTCTATACCATCCCAAGAGATATCATCAATTCTACCTACAAATGGAGAAAGGTAAGTTGCACCTGCTTTCGCTGCAAGAATCGCTTGACCAGCTGAGAAAACTAAAGTACAATTGGTTTTGATACCATTAGCTGTAAACCAACTAATTGCTTTAATACCATCTTTAATCATAGGAACCTTCACAACGATATTTGGAGCAATTTGAGCTAAGTTTTGACCTTCTGCTATCATACCTTCAAAATCAGTAGAAATCACCTCAGCACTTACATCACCGTCTACGATATCACATATTGCCTTATAATGCCTCATTACGTTATCAGTACCAACAATCCCTTCCTTCGCCATCAATGAAGGATTAGTAGTTACACCATCAAGAATACCTAGATCATAAGCTTCTTTAATTTCGTCTAAGTTGGCTGTATCAACAAAAAATTTCATAGAAATTGGATTTTATAATATTAAGAAATGTGATTGATAGTAGGGTAGTATAAAATAAAATGTGGAGTATGTTCAAAAAAAAAGAGGTGAGAAACCACTCCGCACCGCTCAACCATCTACCCTTGCTGCGTTTCCACCCTGGGGGAGTTCGACAGGAGCTGGTCGAATGGCTCTCACCAGCGGCAAAAGTAATTTTATTGATTGAATTGTACCAACTTTTTTAAAGTTTTTTTTAAAAAATATATTTTGATTGAAATTGGAGAGAAAAAGAAAGGATAAGAAAGAGTTAATTTTTATTTTTACAGATTAAATATTTTCATTATTTTAGTTCTAATTTTATTTAGAAAACAAAAAGAAACAAAATGGCAAAGTCTAAAAAACAAAGAAGAATTGAAATCAGAAAGCAGAAAGAAGAGAAAAAGTTTATTACTGTTGTAGTGATTGCAACTCTATTGCTGATGGCTTTTTCGTACCTCTGGTTTATTAATAAATGATGATAAGGTTTAAGATTGGAAGAAATAAGACTATAAGAATTAAGATATAAAATTTCTTAGATTCTTATTTCTTCCTTAAAACTCCACTATAAAATAGGCTTCTTCTTTTTCTAAGAAACCTTTTCCGCCGCTTACTTCTAATTTCTTATTATTTTTAAAAATATGATGGGGAGGTAGTTGATCTAAAAAATCAGAGGTGATAGCAGCCCAGGCTTTTTGGTCTTTAGAACCTACTTTGGTAAGGCCATCAGAATTAATGGAGATCGGTTTTAGGTTTAAATCTTGGAAATAGACTTGGAAGTTTTTTTGATAAAAAATAGAATCTGAATCGAGGTGATAGATTTCAGTAAGATTTGTCATAGATGCATTCTTTCCAACTCCTTCCTTTCTTAAAGTTTGATAAACTTCTTTAGGGAAATTTCTTTGACTATCCAATAATGGGTTGACTTGTAACCAAAATAGCCAAGTTGCCATAAGACCACTAATCGCCATTCCTCCCGTCACCAAACTATTTTTTGTCATAAACAACCCTAAGACCGCAGCCATACTCGCCATCCAATACAATGTGCTTAATCCAAAAACTGATCGGTATCCTGCTCCTTTGAAATTAAAGAAACCTCCTAATAGCGCCCCAAAAAGAATAATAAAAGTAAAAATCATATTGACCAAAGTAAAACCTTTTACCCATCTTCGATAAGGGTAATTTTTTTGGAAAAAGGCAAGGAGATTCTTGGCGATGATAAATGACAATGCAGCGATGATTATCATTCCTTGACTAAATATTGAAAATATAATCCATCCAAAAGTTATAATTGCAAGCTCTTCTTTTTTCCTTAATTTTTGAATCATATCCCAAAGAGATGCAGGTAAAAATCCAAACCAAGGTAATATTCCTAACAATGTAAATGCAAAAAAGTATTTGAAATACCCAGAACCTATTCCCATTAGAAAATGAGGCATTTCTAATGAAATATAACCAAATAAATATAGTGGTAAATAAATGACTAAAAGTAAAGGTAAGAGAAGTAATCCTTTTAAATTTTTTCCTTTTGGATGTACTACTTGCAGATATCCCCATAATCCCAAACTCCAAACAAACATACTCAAAGGATGAACTAAAGCTCCTATAACAATGAAAATCCACACTCCCCATTTCCACTTACCTACAGGTTGTTTTAAATATAAAATCATCATCACAAAACTCATCAATTGCGCCCCAAATAACCAAGTATCACCTGTAGCAAATTTTGCTAAATTGACAGGTAGAAAAGAACTACCTAGAACTAATAATGTTACTCCAGTAGTCTTGATTCCAAATATTTTTTTTCCAAAAAAATAGAAACCTGCAAAGGTCAAAATTAGTATAATGACATTGGGTAATCGGAGCCCAAATTTATTTAATCCTGAAGAACTATACATTAGAGAATCAAACCAAATAGGTAATAATGCTTTAGTTTCAGTAGGATTTACTCCTTTTCCTAACAATGCTTGTACATCTAATAAGAAATTAGATTCAGGGCCATTCAATAGGGTAGAATATTCATTCATGATAAGTAGATTTATCACAAAAATGAATGCAGAAATAAAAAGGAAAAATTTATATTTTTTAGAGAAATCCATAGTTGTTTTGTAATGAACTGCGAAGCTACAGAATGAGATTTAAAATATTTTATAAATTGCGAAATAATTCAAAAATTACAATAGAGTTTATTCTTAACAGTTTTGTATAGAAAATTTCAAAGTGTAGTAAATTCAAGGTTTTCGACACATTCACAATTCAAAATTTATCATTCAGAATTAACTCTAATCTAACCTTAATCAAATATAAAAAATGGATTACTCAACTTTACAAAAACTAGTTTCGATTGATTCGCCTTCAGGTTATACGGAGGAAGCAAGTCAATATATTTTTGATCTATTGAAAAGCTATGGTTGGAATCCTGAGCGAACCAATAAGGGAGCAGTAAAATGTGCTTTGGGGAAAAATCCAACGCTGGCAATTGCAGCACATGTAGATACATTAGGTGGTGTAGTTTCCAATATTTTACCTAATGGGAATCTCAGATTTTCAAAAGTCGGAGGAATTCAATTAAATGGATATGAAGGAGCATATTGCCGAATAAAAACAATGGAGGGGAAAACCTACACCGGAACACTTTTATTGGATAATCCTGCATCTCATGTTAATAAGGATTTGGGATCCACCCAGAGAAGTCTTTATAATATGCATATTCGATTGGATGAGTTGGTTAATTCTAAAGAGGATACTGAAAAACTTGGAATACAAGTAGGAGATTTTATTTGCTTTGAGACTAATTATGAAGAGACCAAAAGTGGTTTTATCAAATCAAGATATATGGATAACAAAGCTGGTTGTTTTGTTCTTTTTGAGATTGCAAAACAAATGAAAGCTAAAAAGAAAACAGCTCCTGTAGAATTGTTTTTTTCAAACTATGAAGAAGTAGGACATGGTGGAACGGTAGGATATTCTCAATCCGTAAAAGAATTGTTAGTAATTGATATGGGCGTGGTGGGAAATGGCTGTGAAGGAAAAGAGACTGCTTGCTCTATTTGCGCAAAAGATTCAACTGGTCCATATGATTTTGAAATAAGAAAGACCTTAGTTGAGTTGGCACGTAAGCATAAAATTCCTCATGCAGTAGATGTTTACCCTTTTTATGGTTCTGATGGTTCGGCGGCATTGCGAGCTGGAAATGATTTTAGAGTAGGATTAATTGGCCCTGGAGTTTCGGCATCTCATGGAGTGGAACGAGCACATAAAAAAGGAATTGAGGCGACCATTGATTTATGTATGAGGTATATAAATCAATTTCAAAAAAGTAAAAAATAAACTATAGTTTTTTCATATTATCTTTTGATTTTTTACTAAAAAAAGAAATCCTGAACTTTCAATAAATGAAAATTCAGGATGACTTTTATAATTTTAATTTTATGAGAAATGCTCAATAAAATTATTTTCCAAACATTCCACCTAAAAGGTCTTTTGCTTTATCAACTGCACTATCTCCTGCATCAGCAGCTCCACCAGTAGCACCTCCTAATAAGTCAGCAGCTTTATCCATAAGTCCTCCACCAGCATCAGCAGCTCCGCCAGTTAATCCTCCTAGCATTCCGGCAGCTTTTCCTAACATTCCGCCAGCATCACCACCTACTCCTAAAACACTCATTAAACTTCCTGCATCAATATCATTAGTATCACCGTGATCTGACATTTTTCCAGCCAAACTTCCAATAATACTACTCATACCAGTTCCTGCAGCTAATCTAGCAACAGATTCAGGTAATCCCATATTTGTCATAACCTTTTTCATAAACATAGATTTGATTCCACCGAAGATCGCATTGTTCATCAATCCTCCTCCGCCACCTGAAGCGCCTTGGAACATTCCTAACAATCCACTTACATTTCCTCCAGTAACTTGCTCCATAAGACCAGCTTGCAAACTTTCTTGTGCCATTGGCAACATTCCTTTTGCTTGATCTAATGAAATTCCTGCTTTTCCTGCGATTTGTTCAGCAACTCCGCCGCCGATAGATTCCATAATTTTGTCTAACATTCTTTTTTAGTTTTAATGATTAAAAAAAAGTTCTTGTGTGATTAGTAACGGTCAAATAATAATTTCCTGATTTGGACGGAATCTTTTGCCCTCATTTTTCATTTTAATTCAGTCAAAGTATCGCTAACGCTAACAATTATCCCTCATTAAAATAAAAACTGAGAACAAAATATCCTCGTCTAAATCGGGAAATTATTATTTGACCGTTACTTAGTATTTTAAATACTTACACTTATTAATACGTACAAATTTAGAGTTGGGTACTATATATTGGAAATTTTAACAGATAAAGTTTTGTAAACTTTAAGAAAAGAAACGAAAGTTTGTGATGTGTGATTTTCGCGAAATAAAAATTTGTGAATTCTTGCTGAGGATTTAAAACCACCGTATAAAAAGATTTAAGATTCAAGCAATTCCTTGATATATTCTTTTTCATATCCTAGCTCTTTTCCAATATCATGGATTAATTTTATTTCATTTTCATGAGTGTCTTCATCACGTTTATATAAAATAATCAAGTCTGTGATTAAAGCCTCCCTTTCGTCACCAGCTTCTTTAAATGGTTGGTAATCAATTGAATAAGTATAGTCAGTTCTTAAATGTTTAATCAAGTCTTCTTTTAATACATCATTTAATTCTGAATTTTCTATGATTGGTTTGATAAAATTTATTTCTTCCTCAGAGTTTAACGAATCGGATTTCATCAAGTTCAATAAAGATTGAATATGGAGTTGTTGTAATAAAATAGGATCAGTTTTCGCCTTCTTTTTTTCTTTTGGAGCTAGAGTCTTTTTGTTATCAAAAAAGTAGACAGCAGCATCGCTTACTTTTTTAGTATTTGATTTTGTCCATACTGCCATTAAAATAGAACCAGCAATTGGAAGGAATTTTACCATTGATTTTTTAACTGACTTGTTAGCAATTTCTTTGGCAAGTGTAGTGGATTTTTCTTTTAAAATTCCAATACCTGATTCTTTCATTTCATCAACAGATAGCGTTTGGATTTTATCCAAATTAGTTTCGATTCCAAATGCATGTAATGGAATATCAATCAACAAATCTCGATTAATTAAATCTTCTTTGTCATATGCACAGGCAATGTCGTAAGTCATTTTTAATTGATTACCCACTACACTCGTAATCTCAAAAACCATAGCAACCACTCCTAAAGGGCCTGGTGCGGCAGAAGCAGCTGCGGCAATGACCATATTTTTTTTTGTATAATCTTTTATGACGGCATTGATTTCCTCTTGGGTAAGGTGAGTATTCTCAGAATCTTCTTTTCTATTTTGAAGTACACTTTCTAGTTGTTCAAAAAAAGAATCTCCAAGTTTGTGAACCGTTTTGGTCAACTGATTTTCAAAATCAGATTTTGGAATAATCAGGTTTTTCGCTTTTTTGAAAAAATTCATGGTTGATAATTTTCATATGAAGAAAATAAAGCACTCTGATTTAGGGTTCAATTAGTCTTAAAAGTACTAAATTACTTTTGAAATCTTGAATTTATCATTCATAACAAAAAAGGAAATCATGCCACACGGATACTCCGGAACACCTTTAGTGAAAAAATTAGGAATAAAAGAAAACTTTCGAGTAAGGATAATTCATGCTCCAAATCATTATATGGAATTGCTTGGAGATATTCCTGAAAATGTAAAGTTCCTCTCTCGAAAAAGTAAGAACGTCGATTTTATTCATCTGTTTGCAAAGAATATTGCGACTTTTGAAAAGGAGATAAAAAAGATAAAAGAAGAAATCAAAAAGGATGGAATGATATGGGTATCGTGGTATAAAAAAGCCTCAAAAGTTCCTACTGATATGAGTGAAGATATTATTCGGAATACGGTTTTGAAGATGGGATTGGTGGATATAAAAGTATGTGCTGTGGATGCTCAATGGTCTGGTTTAAAAGTAGTTTGGAGAAAAGAGAATCGATAGTTCTTTTGATTCAAGATTTTGGATTTATAAAATAATAATATGAAAACTAAACTCCTTGTTCTTTTTTTTCTCTTTTGTAATTGTATTGTTTTTTCTAAAAATAAAAACCCTAAAATGATTGTTTATTGTATTCCGGGACAAGGTGCAGATCATCGACTTTTTAATAATTTTGATTTAGGAGATGACTATGAAATTCGTTTTGTAAAATATGAAATTCCAGAACGAGGTGAAGAAATGGAAAGCTATGCTAGACGCCTTGCCAAACAAATCGACACTACTCAAGCTTTTATTTTGATAGGAACTTCACTTGGTGGAATGCTTGCTACAGAAATGACTGACTTTCTAAATCCTAAGAAAACCATTATTATTTCAAGCGCTAAATCAAGGAACGAACTCCCTCAACGATATCGATTTCAAAAAGCTTTTCCCTTATATAAAATTGTACCTGGAAGTCTACTAAAGTCAGGTGCTAAATTTATGCAACCATTGGTGGAACCCGATCGAAATGTTGAGAAAGAGACTTTTAAAAGTATGTTGAATGATAAAGATGTCAGATTTATGAAACGTTCCGTTTCGATGATAATTAACTGGAAAAGAGAGAGTTATAATAATAAAATAATTCATATACATGGTAATGCTGATAAAACTATTCCTATTCGAAATGTCAAATATGATTATTTAGTGGAGAAAGGATCGCATATGATTACCTTGACAAGAGGGTGGGAGTTGAGTAATTTAATAAGAGATATTTTGGCTGAAAAAAACTAAATATTATTTCGAACTTCTTCTCTGGCAAGTTTATCTACTACTCGATTATAATTGATTTTATCCGTTTTCTTTTGATGCGCTTTTATTTTATAAAAAACTAAAGGCATAGATTCAATTTTAGAAATTAAATTTTTAACCAAATCAACATTACGGATTGCTTTGTTTTTTTTAGTTAAAAATTGAGCATTCTTTAGTTTTTCTTTTCTTTCAATAATTCTTACCACATATTGGCTATCTGAAATAATTTCAATTTTGGAAGGAGCGATTCTTTTCTCTAAAATATAATCGAGTGCTTTTAAAACAGCTAAGATTTCCATGGCATTGTGAGTGGTATCGACAACATGTCCTTTTAGTTCAACAAGTTTATTTTCAATAAAAAGAACAGCAGCCCAACCTCCAATTCGCTTTTGAGTATGGCAGCTTCCGTCGGTGTAAATTTGAATGATCTTAGAATTACTTTCCTTCATTTATTTTTTTTTGTAAAAATATATTTATTGTGAATCAATGCTTCAACGATATTCTGCAATTATAATAATTTATTTCTAGTGTGAATTATAACTGAAAACTGACTAATTTAATTTAAATTGTTATCAGATTCAGAACTATAAAAAATGAAAAAGAAATTTACGGAAATAAAATTTGATAAAAGTACGGGTAAGTTCCAATTTGATTGTGTGAACTTTGAGGACGTATTAAACAAAACACCTACAGACCACAATCAATTTGATTTTCATAAGCTTTCATTTTATGCAATTCTTTTAATTACTGAAAATGTAGGGACTTACAATTTAAACTTCAAAGAATATCGTTATAAAAAGGGAACGCTTTTTACAATTCGAAAAGATAATATCCATAAGTTTTATAAAACTAAAGCAAAAGGAGTACTTCTTATTTTTACCGAAAATTTTATAGTTAATCATTCCAACAAATTAGAAGTTTCAAAAATATTTTTACTGTTTAATG
The DNA here is from genome assembly GCA_947561585.1 of Caprella mutica. Taxonomy (NCBI): domain Eukaryota; kingdom Metazoa; phylum Arthropoda; class Malacostraca; order Amphipoda; family Caprellidae; genus Caprella; species Caprella mutica. Next base: position 298,323 of record CANNZV010000284.1, on the reverse strand, counting down.
AAATGTTAGCCTCTCCAAAATTGCAATTAAATGGAGTGGAATACAATGAAATAATGACTTTAATAAATTTAGTTAAGCAAGAATTTATTGAGGTACAAGATGACTACTCTTCTAATATTGTTAGAAATTTTATTCAAATTATTATTACAAAATTATTTCGAATAAAATCAGAAAACAATGTTGTTTTCGATAATAATAAATACCTCTCTCAATTTTTGGAATTGCAGGAGTTAGTGGAAGAACATTGTTTTAAAAATAAAAAAGTGTCTTTTTATGCCAACAAAATGGCAGTAACTTCTAAGACACTTAGTAATGTTACCCAAAGCATTATTCATAAAACTGCCAAATCATTTATTAATGATATCGTGATTATTCAATCGAAAAGATTGATAATTAATTCCCAAGATTCTTTGACTGAAATTTCTTACCAGGTTGGATTTGATGAGCCTTCTAATTTTTTCAAGTACTTTACAAAATATGCCGGAATCTCCCCAAGTGAATTTAGAACAACTTTCCAAATAATTTAAAATAGTAATATTTAACTTTCCCTTTTTTACCCTATAAAGTATTTTTTTTATCTAACGAACCTTCCTTTTCTCGCCTATTTTTGTGTCATATAAATAATAGGACTATCATCCTAAATTAATCAAATTAATAAAAAAAATATGACCTTAAATCAATCTAGTAAAATAACCAAAGAAACGCTAAATGCTTTACATCTTGATGCTAAAAAAGATTTTATGCGAATAGGTAAAGGAGTGGTGAAATCTATTTTTCGTCCGATAAAACCTGAAGATTTTGAACAGGCCTATTTACCTATTTCAAAAAAACAAGGAGAAACATTACGGCAATTAATCATTGAGAATAATTGTAAAAGTATTGTTGAATTCGGTACTTCTTTTGGCATTTCTACTATTTATTTAGCTGATGCAGCCCAGCAAATAGGAGGAAAAGTAATAAGTACAGAGCTGATAAAAAGCAAGGCTCAAAGAGCAATACAAAATGTTGAAGATGCTGGCTTAAGCGATTTTGTAACCATTAAAATAGGTGATGCAATGAAAACACTTGCATCACATTCTGATCCAGTTGATTTTCTTTTCCTTGATGGTTGGAAGGATTTATACCTACCTCTTTTTAAAATGCTTGAACCTTTATTTCATTCGGGTACAATAATTTATGCAGACAATATGGATATGGCAGGCACAAAACCATATGCAGACTATGTATTAAATAAAAATCAAAATTACACTACACAATCTATAGATAATGGAATGGCATTTCTGACTTTTGTAAAATCAATATCTAATCGCTAATAAATTTTAAATTCCTTTTTTTACCCTAGAAAGACTTTTTTTTACCTAAGAGTGATTTTCAATACTCACTAAATTTGCATCATTAAATCGATTTTAATTTATGGGGTTTTATATAGCATATAAAATCCCATAAAATAAAGTCAAAAATCAAAATCAAAATTTTATGACAAACAAAGAAGCATTAATGGCTTTTTATGAAAAAGCGCTAACCGTAAATTCTGAAACAAGACCAGAAACAGTTTTAGCAAATATTTTAGCTGATAATTTTGTTTCCAAAGGTTCAGTAGAATCCAAGACCAAAGAACAATTAACTGGTCAATTAGGATTCTTTTGGAAATTAATTCCTGACTTAAAATGGGTGCCGCAGGAAGTGCTAAATGATGGAAGTAAATATATTGTTAGAAGTTTAGCCTCTGGTACTCCCAATGGAGATTTTATGGGTTTACCTACCGATGGGACCAAGTCATTTTCAATTATGACAATTGACATTCACACTATTATTGACGGCAAAGTGCAAGAAGTACATCACCTGGAAGATTGGGGAACTGCCATGAAACAATTAAAATCATGAAGCAATTATTTTTAATTTTTAGCCTGCTAATCTTATTGGCATTTCTAGGTTGTGATGCAAATAAAAAAGAAACACAACCTACCAATACTGAAAAAATAAATCAAAACGATAAAGAAAATATTATGGAAAAACAATCAAAAGAAACTATGGATGTTGCTATGAAATTTATGGACGCCATGGGAAAAGGAGACATGGAAACCATGGTAAGTCTAATGGACGATGATATGGTTTGGCAAAATGAAGGAGATAAATCTTTGCCGTGGCTTGGTCCCTGGAAAGGTAAAAAAGTAATTCTAGAAACCTTCTTGCCTTTGTTTATGGAAAATTTTAAAACAACTAAATGGGTTACTGAAGACGCAATTTCAAGTGGAGATGTCGCTGCATTTTTTGGACAAATGAAAGGTATCACTTTAAAGTCTAACAAAGAAACTACGGAATTTACTTTTGCTCTTAGAGTTAGAGTTGCCGATGGAAAAATTGTGCTTTGGAATTGGTTGGAAGATAGCTATGCCGTTTCACAAGCGTATCACAATCGTTAAAATAAGATGTCACAACATACCAAATCAAAAATTCCGCTCTGGGTAAACATCGTTCAAGCAATTCTCATACTTATCATGTTAGGGCAGGTTTACATGTACTTTTTTAATCATCAAATGATGGCAGAAACTGGAGTTACGGTAGAGGGTACACCTATGCTAAACTTAGTCTATGAGATGGGAGCAAGAACATTGGTTATGGCAATTGCATCAATCTATGTCATGATTACTCAAGACCCAAAACAGTTCCTTGTGGTCTTGCTAATGAATATTGTTCGAGAAGGTCAAGAGATGATAATTGACCCTTTATACCCAGTCCTAAATGCACCTGTTTCACCCACAGCTGATTTTTGGATTCATGTTGTGATTGTTGCCATTGAAATCTTAGCATTTATAACCGTTTACAGATTAACAAAGAAATAAAATTTAAAAACAATGAAATTGAATAAATTATTATTTTTTGCTCTCTTGGGCATTTTAGCTTTCTCATCTTGTAAAGATGATGATGACGATTCCCAACCACTTACAGAAGGAGTAACCATTACCTTAAGAAACACATTACAAGACCCAAATGCAGCAGAGGTAACTTATCCAAGTCTATTCGGGCAAGCTGATGATGCTTATGACGAAGTTGCAACACTTTCAAATTCAACGTCAGAGTTTGCAACTGCTTTAGCACAAGCAGGAACTCCAGCAGGTGATATTAGTGGATTGTATAACATTGATTTTACGGAGACAAGCATAAACTTTACCGTATTGCCAGATGACACCGACCCTTTTTGGGTAAATGTTTTTGGATTGTTTCCAGCTGGAAAAACCGACAGGTATTATTTTACTTTTTCTGAACCACATAACATTACTGGATTTAGTAGTAGCAATAGTTCCTTAAATGTTAGAATTGATTCTGAAACGGTAATTGTTGTTGAACTTTCGGAAGGATATGATTTGCAACCTGGAGTATCATTTACAGTAAATTTGGAATAAAAAAATATTCTTAATATTTTATAAAGCCAATGCAATTTAATTGCATTGGCTTTTTACATTTTAACGATCAATCAATATTCATATATTGAGGATATATTCTAAGTCAAGATAAATATTAAAACAACTTTATTACTTTTGATTTCAAAACAGCCTTTTATTTCAACCCATTTATATGAAACATTTCTTTGAACTACTCGAACATCATATTAATTTACCTGAGTATGAAAAGTTAGTCATTTCGAGCAAGGTGATGATATACCATTGAATAAAAAAAATTGCACAAAAAGTTTAAGTTACAAATGTGTTCCATGCTTCCCATTTTGGTTTAACCAAAACCAATCATTACCAATAAAAAAGAAAAATGAACCAACTAAAGAAAAATACAAATATCAAAAATTACATTTCAATACTTCTACTAATAGGATTAATATCCTTTGGAATTTGGAAATGTTCAAATAGACAGATAGCAGAAGAAAAAATTGAAAAACTGGAAGAAGATAATCTAAAGGTAGAACCGTCAAATATTGGAAGTGATATGCTTCAAGAGCCACGAGTAAATCCCAAGAAAGAAGAGATAATAAATAATCCTAGCGAAAAAATAGAAGCAAAAGAGAAAGAGATTGAGAAAATTGAATCTCCAATAAAAATGTCTGAAAACAATCCTTCTAATGAAATTTCAAATCCAGAGGAAATAAATAAGAAGGTGGTGACCCCAAAAAAGGAAATTCAAGTTTTTAATGTAGATAAAAAAATAGATAAAAGACCGCCAGCGACATCTGAGATATTGTGCAAAGCTAATCTTGCCTTAAAAATTGATAAATCATCTTATCAAACAAGTGTTGCTTTTTCTCCAGACGGAACAAAGTTTATTATTGGAAATAACAATAATAATGCAAGTGTATTGGATATTAATGGAAAGGAAATTTTAAAATTGATTGGACACCAAAGTTATGTTCCATCCGTAGCCTATTCACCAGATGGAAATCAAATTGTTACAGGTAGTATAGACCATACCGCTAAAATATGGAATGCAAATACAGGAAAGGAAATAAGAACCTTAGCAATGCATTCTGAGGCTGTATTTACAGTAGCTTATTCACCAAATGGGAAGTATATTTTAACAGGAAGTTTTGATAATTCAGCCATATTATGGGATGCAAAAACAGGAAAAAGTTTATTTCATTTTAAAGGTCATAAATCAGGAGTTAGAGATGTAGCATTCTCATCGAATAGTCAATATGCTATTACGGGATCTGTCGATAAAACAGCAAAGTTATGGGATGTTAGCACAGGGGAGATTTTGTATTCACTTAATGGTCATAATGCTGCTCTTGGTGGTGTTGCAATTGCTCCAAATAACAAAATAGTAGTTACAGGAAGTGCAGATAAAAAGATAAGAATATGGAATCTTCAATCTGGCAAACATTTACATACAATAAACGGACACAAAGCAAAGATTACGTCAATTCATATTTCTAAAGATGGACAAAAAATATTATCTACAGGTGAAGATGGTTCCATTAAATTATGGGACATAAAAGGAGGAAAAGAATCTTGTAAATTTGAAGGTCATTCTTCCGAGGCGAGAGAAGCAGTTTTTCACCCAACTAACAAAAATAAAATAATAAGTGCTGGTAATGATAACTCTATTAAAATTTGGGAATTTTAATAAGTAAAATAAACGACCTGTAATCTAAGCTTACCAAATATTAATAGAAGAATTTTTTAACCTATTTAAATCTTAAAAAGTAAACATGAAATATTTTATATCTACATTTTTCATTTTGACATTTTTTATAAAATGCTTTTCACAAAATATTAATTACACTCTTGCGAATCCCCAACCAGAGATTATGGAAGTATATGGTGGTTCTATTTTAAGTGGTGATTTAGACAATGATGGGGACATAGATTTGGTTCAATCCGGCATAGGTGTGGATTTGATGGGACTTAATGCCAAAGCTACTGTTTTCCTAAATGATGGAAATGGAAATTTCTCATTAAAAGAACAGAATTTCAATAACTTTTTTACTACTGAACAATTGGTGATGGGTGACTTAGATAATGACGGTGACTTGGATTTAATCATAACGGCTTTAAATCGTTCAGATTTCTATCGAAATGATGGGCAGGCTCAATTTATTCATGATGATACAGCCCCATTTCAACTTGCAGATTCTGGTGATTTTATTATTGGAGATGTGGATGGAGATGGAGACAATGATGTCGTTCAATACGGGAGTTTGAATTCAACCCCCTTTGCTATGTTGTACTTAAACGATGGTTCTGGAACTTTTACCCCAGCCCCAAATGCTGATTTTACCCCATTTCTTGCACCTAAAATTGAATTTATTGACCTAGAAGGTGATGGAGATAAAGACATTCTAACTTTTGGTAAAAATGAAAATGATGAAGCGCAGGTTGGCGTTTATGAAAATGATGGTTTAGGAAATTATTCAGTTTTTGCTAATAGCAATATTGTTCAACATTTCGCAGAAGAGATTAGTGTAGGAGATATTGATAATGATGGCGATGAGGATGTATTGGTTTCTGGAAGTTCTGATATTTCTATTCCAAAAACAATATTATACATTAACAATGGAAGTGGTCAGTTTAGTGAATTGATGAATACTCCGTTCCCAAATATTTTTGCGAGTAGTAATGCTTTTGCAGACCTAGACAATGACAATGATTTAGATGTGGTACTCATCGGATCATTGGATGGTGGTATTCCTAATATTTTCTCTATTGTTTTCGAAAATCTTGGCAATAATAATTTTGTAGCAGCAGACAGTCTTGGTGGAGAATATATTCCAGCGAATACAATTGCTGATTTTAATGGAGATGGCAAAAAAGACATTATCATTCAAGGCTTTGTTGACGATACTAATATTTATTGGAATGAAACACTTGTTTCAGTTGAAAATAAAAATTATGATATTCCGCTTTCTGTATTTCCGAATCCTACAAATGGACAATTTCATATTGAATGGGGAGAGGAAGTAGTCAACAGAATTCAAATTCTTGACCAACATGGCAAATTAATATATAGCGAAACAGTTAATGGACAAGGGTTTTATGAAATGGAAATTAATGTACCAGTAGGAATTTATATTTTGAGATTGTTTGGAGAAAAAAGTATATCAACTCAAAAAGTTTTAATAATGAAATGAAAGAACTAAAAAAGAAATCATCGGAGAAATGCAGATATAGATAAAAGTAATTGATGATTTATTTTTAAAAGATTGGTTTTGAATAGCAGGGGGTAAATATTAAAAGTATTTTGATATTTATATTTTTTGTGAATATATTTACTGTTCAATCTATATAATTAAATGTTGACATTTGTTGTTTTATTAAGGAATTTTATTTAAACATTCGAAACTTAATTTTGCGACTTCTTAAGAAGGAAGTCTTTTAACTTTAGTCATGGTAAAGACAAGATATTTTCAAAACTGTTTGGGAGTTTTTGAAGGAGGAGGAGTAAAAGGTGCAGCCTATGTAGGTGCTTTTAGCGAGGCGATTAAGAGAGGTGTTTCATTTAGTGAGATAGTCGGAGCTTCAGCGGGGTCTATTGTTGCAGTTATGATTGCTGCTGGTGCTACTCCAGAACAGTTGAAAGAAATAATAGAGAAATTAGATTTTAATGATTTTTTGAAACCGCCAGTTAAAGAAGAATCAATTAAATATAGAAAAATATATAAATTACTAGGATATCTTTTTAATAAGAGATATTCCTCTATATATGATAAATTAGGTGTTTATAATAGTTCGGGGATTGAAGACTTTGTCGAGACAAATTTAAAGAAGATTTTATGTAAGGAGGGAACTGTCAAATTTAAGGATCTATTAATTCCATGTTCAATAGTAGCATCGGATTTGAAAACTAATAAGGTTAAGATTTGGAGTACAAAACTAACTCCTGAAGATGATGTTGCAAGTGCGGTGCGTACTAGTTCGTCTATACCAATATTTTTTCAACCAGTAAATAAACGATACGTAGATGGTGGAATGCTAAGTAATCTTCCTACATTTTTATTGAAGGATAGAAATTCAATCTATGATAAAATTTTAGCATTTCGATTGAAAGAGAATGAAAGTGATCTAATAATAAATAACTTAGTGAGTTACTTAAAGTCGCTTCTTAACACAATGCTGAACGGTAATTTAGCAATTCAAATGGCTCTATTAAAGGATATATATTTTATTGATATACCTACAGGTGATTTGAAAGCAACAGACTTTGACAAAATAAATGAAAAAACTATTAAAACATTGGTAGAGAGTGGGCAGAAAGCTACTGCTAAGTTTTTTGATGAGGAGGTGGCAAATATAAAAGATATGCGTCGTGCGAATCTTCTCAATGATGACTGGGATACTAACAATGTAATTACTCATACTTGTGATTACAAGATTAATGAAATAGCTATATTATGCAAGGACACGAAATGGGTTTACAACCTATTTCCCACTTTGTTGCAATGGCGTAAGGATGATGTTAATGTATATGTTAGAATTAAAAAAGGATCTGATGAACCGAAACATGGTCCATATAGAAAAAGGCTTTTAGAAAATATGGGGTGTCTGGTCGAAGAATTAGATGATTTACCATTTTACGGATATTTTTTAGATGGCAGAGATAAAGATAAAGCACAAGCAATAATATTAAATTCAGATAAAGAAGAAGGCAATAATTATTCTGCAAAGCTTTATTCAGGGAGATCAGACTATAATTTGATTCATTATGTACATAAAGGAATAATCGATGGTATCCAAAGAAATATATACCATGCAAGTAGAATTAGCTTTTCGAAAGCAGATGAAAATGAAATATTCGAAAGGTTGAAAAAAGTAGATCAATATAGTAGTGAAAATATATCCATGAGTTTTGAGGAAATAGAATTAGACTCAATAGTATTTCTTACAAAGTATGTTCGTGGATATAAATATAGACAGATTGAGAATTTAATAAAAACTTACAATCAGAATAATATTGATTTGTTTCATCCCATGAAGATGATTATGAGGGATGATAAGTTCACTCTTGTAACATCTCCAGTCGTTGAAGAGCACGGTGGTGTTAAATACGTGATTGAAGGAAATACACGTCTTACTTACCTGAATAAACAAGGAATCAAAACAGCTTTAGTTATAGTTATCAAAAATGTCGACTCTCCACTTCCTAGTAGTGGAAGATTTAAACAAAATGAGATTTTAATAACGGATAGAGAAGTTGCAGGTGGGACAAGGTATAAGGAATTTTCTTATCACAATTTCCGTAAAATAGAGCAAGCAGTAAGGGACCCAAAAACGTGTTTATTATGAATGTTACATATATCAATATCTTTGAAGAACTGTTGAAGTTTAAACCACTTATAGAATCCTTTCGTTTTGTTAAATTCCCTCCTAATAGAATGATTCAAGATGAATTCTTCAAAGACTATGATAGAATTTCGAGAGCCTTAAAAATAAGAGAAGAAATAGGTTTGCCATTTTGGGACTCACTAAACACCACTTTTTTGAAATCAGGTTTAGAGGATTCAAGGGATAATGAATTATTACATAAAGCTGTCTTTCACAACAATACAAGGGAAGCCATAAAATTTAATATTAGAGATTTAGGAGAGATAAAGAACTTCATAAGCTCTAATTTCGATGAAAATATTGCAATACTTTCAAAAGTATTTATTCAGGGTAAGGAATATCATTTGCCACTAATCGACTTTCATATTTCTTCTAATAGTAATCATATTGATACTATAATTAAGGTAATAGAATGCTTAAAGTTAACTGAAGATGGTTATATAATAGATAGTGGAAAATCTTATCATTATTTTGGGTTTCAACTATTAACTAAGGATGAATACTTTACTTTTCTAGGGAAACTTATTTTAATGACTCCAATAGTAGATAAGAATTGGGTAGCACATCAGATTTTGGAAAAACAATCTGCTCTTAGGGTTACTAAAGGTAATAAAAGTGTACCAATAGTTATTAGAAAAATTAAAGCGTCCCACAATGGTCAGGATATTAAATAGAAAAATCTTGCTAGCCTACTGTCCCCCTTGCTGTCTTCCACAACCATTATAAATTAAAAATGAATGTTGCTCGTTACTTTCTGTGCAATTAAACGAACCAAAGAAACGGATTTCATCCGTTAATCTGCAAGTTCAACATGATGCCAAATATTCGTTGGTGAAATAAAAATACAAAAAAGTTAATCTACCTTAGCATCCTTTTTTAATCTAAAGAATTCCCCGATGCTTGCGTCGGGGTCAATAAAAAAGATGTTTTGAAAAAACACCTTATCCTAAAAAATCCGGTTTCGGATCCTTTAGGTCGGAAAAATTTTGGCGAATGCTCCGACGGCTTGCCTCAGGGGAGTCAAAATTTAGGATTTTTTTTTACTCTTCCTTATTGTTCTTGCAAAACAATAAACTCATCTTTGTAGTCCTAACAATAAAATTACATTTAACATGGATAGAAAAAAAATCAAAAAATCAATCATTATTGGGTTCGTAGGTAGTATTATTGTTTTGGTAGTCATTGATTCCATTTGCAGTTTCGTAGATTGGAAAGAACCATATTGAATCTTTGCCTGTGGCATTTTATTGATAAGTGCCATTGCCAATAATTTGCTTCAAAAGGTGAATAAGATAATTATGTCTTATTCGCCTTTTCTATTTTTTGTAAATGTATTGTTTTTGAAAAATAAAAATTATTTAGAAGGTGTCACATAGGTGTGACATCTTTTACATATCTTTGTCACACATATATGTCAAAATGAAGAATACAAAAGAAAATATCATACAAGCCGCTGTCTTACTTCTAGAAGAAAATAAGAATTGTTCGTTAGAAGAAATAGCGACAAAAACTGGGGTAAGTAGAAGAACTTTACATCGATATTTCGATGGCAAAGAGGAACTAATCATTGCTGTTTTTGAAACTTTAGCTGATAAATACTACAATGGGATTTTAGAAATAATTGGTGAAGAAAAACCAATCGTCGAAACGATTAAAAGCCTTTTCTCTTACGATTTAAAAATGTTTTCAAGTCATAGTACTGTTTATTATCTCTACGAAAGTTTTAATAATAAATACCAATTTAAAGATGAAGATATAGAGAAAGTCGAAGCAGAATATCTTAGACTTTTTTCCAAATTATGCAAAGAAGGACATTGCAATAAAAAACTAAATGCTCAATGGATTAACGCTTATTATGACAGTATCATTCATTTAGGAAATAATCAAATCAAAAATGGTATTGAGTATAAAATAATCGAAAAAACAATCTGGCAATTGTTCTGGAACGGCATCAGTAAAAATTAAAAAATTATCATGAAAATCTATCAAAAAACAATATTCATACTTTTATGCTTCTTTAGTTTTACGACTTCAAGTTGCTTCAAATGGGCAGCACGTGCCCACAACAAAATCCCAAAAACAACAGCATTAAACAAAACCTATAACTACCAAGGAAAGGTAATCATTGTAGGTGCAGGAGCATCTGGTTTAGCTGCTGCAAAAGTGTTGGAACAAAATAATATTGACTACACAATTCTGGAAGCTTCTGACCGATACGGTGGAAGACTTAAAAAAAACACGACGCTTGCTGATTTCCCTATTGACATAGGGGCGGAGTGGATACATAGTGCGCCCATTGTCCTCAATAAATTAAAAGGTAAAGCTGGTGACCAAATAGAGGAAGAGTTGATACCTTACCATTTGGAAGAAACTTATAATTGGGATGGGCAGAAGTATGAAAAAGTCTCCCAATCTCAAAATGATTTCATGTATAATTTTATGCCTGAATCCAAGTTCAAAAACTCCACTTGGTATGACTTTGTCAACGAAAATATCGCTGCCACAGTAAAGCATAAAATTGAATTTGATTCACCTGTTACTGAAATTAATTATTCCGGAAATAAAGTGTTATTAAAAACAAAAAATGGAGAAATTCATACCGCAGATAAAGTATTGGTAACGGTCTCTATAGGTGTCTTGAAATCAAATCATATCACATTTACACCAGATTTAAGTAAGAAAAAAAAGGAGGCGATTAATAGTATTATATTTTTGCCTGGCTTTAAATTAGTAATGAAATTTAGGGAAAAATTTTACCCAGACGCGATAAACTGGAATGTCAAAACTGGCGAAAAGGTTTTTTATGATATTGCTTTTAAGAAGGAAGCACAAAGTAACATTCTTGGTTTCTTAGCAACTGGAGATAGTGTTGAAGAATATTATAAATTGGAATCTCAAGAAGCAATCGTTAAGTCAATTATAGTAGAGCTGGACAAAATATTTGATGGTAAAGCTTCTGAAACTTATACTGGTGAATACGTTTTAGAAAACTGGGGGCAACATCAATTTACGATGGGTACTTGGACACAAGCATTTCAACAAAAAAAATCCGAACTCAAAATGCTAAATAAGCCGCTTGACAAGAAGGTTTATTTTGCAGGGGAAATTAACGACCCTTATAAACAAATGGGTGTTCCGGGAGCAGTCTTGTCGGGGTATCACTCTATTGATAAGTTATTAACTGGCAAATAAAAAATTGCCCAGACATTATATGAAATAGCTCCTTCGTTACAACTAACTTTCTTGTCATCCGTTATACCAATTAGAATAAAAAGAGATACTCAATTTGCAATTAGAAATAGAAAATTCAAGAATCAAATGTTACAAATGCATGCGGCCTTCCAGTTCATGTATTTGTAAATACATTAGTTCTTTACAGACGAAAACTCGTTTTATTATTTTGATGCACCCGAAGGAGTACAAAAGAGAAAAAAACGGAACAGGACATATGACTAAACTTCAACTTGAAAATTCAGAAATTATAGTTGGCATTGATTTTACTAATAATAAACGTGTGAATGAAATACTGAATAAGAAACAAAGTTGTTCTTATTTACTTTATCCTGGGAAAGATAATTTCAATTTATCAGTAAAAAAAGGCTCAGAAATCATTTCATTTATGGGGGATAATCCCTACCTCTTTATTCTCGATGGCACATGGCCTTGTGCCCGCAAAATGCTTAAACTGAGTAAGAATTTACAAAAACTAAAGAGAGTGAGTTTTGATAATAAAATTAAGTCAAAATTTATTTTCAAGCAGCAGCCAGATGCGCTTTGTTTGAGTACTATTGAGTCCGTGTATACTGTGTTAAATTTATTGAAGGCAAGTGACTTGGAACATTGCGAGACGAAAGGTTTTCTTATTCCTTTTGAAAAAATGATTGAGCATCAACTCGAATATCTTTTAAACCCAAATAATATAAAATACGGTTCTAATACGAACAGAGAGATTATTCCCAAGAACAAGTACAAGATAAATCCGCAAAGAAGTATAATTTTTGAAAAAGAAAGAAATTAGTTTTTCAAACAATGCAATTACGCAGAAAATAAAGAAATTGCTTTTCCATCATAACTAGTATCATTGACAGCATCTAACATAAAAGATGCAATATCCTGACGACTGATAAACATTTTTCCTACCGCTTCATTTGAATTCCGAATGATATAACCACGAGGTGGTTTATTATTTAGAACTGCTGCACGCATGATTATGGAATCTACATTTTTAGCCTGTGAAATCAATTCTTCAGCTCTTTCCATATCTGCAAATATTTCGCTACCAATTAGAGGAAAAGAAACTTTTACGATAAAAGACCACAACCAAGACTTTTTACATTGCTCTACTGAATCTCCTAATCCTACTGCTGACATATGAATAAAGCGTGGTTGGTTTTCCAAAGATTGAATCGCTTGAAGCATCACTCGTACACCTTTTTCAACAATGTAGTTGGGTTTCTTATTTGTCCCCAAAGTAGAAAGAATAACATCTACACCATTGAATAATTTTGTAACTGCATCTAAATCATCGATACTTCCTTTGACGATTTCTATTTTGTTTTTTAGAGCACTAAGTTTTGCAGGAGTTCTAGCTAAAACTCTAATTTTAAAACCACGGTCTAAAGCCTGTTCTAAAACGAATTTTCCAGTAGCACCTGTTGCTCCAATGATTGCGATAGTTGGTATTTGTTTTTTCATTTTGTTTGATGTTTGATTGGATTGCAAATGTAAAATACATTGGCTATAAATTATATAGCACTATATTAAAGTGTAGTACTTCGTTAGTTTGCAATAATTTATCTTTGAGAAAACAAATTAAAATGAAAAAATCGTTGAAAGAAAAAATAGAAGAATTCAAATCTTATCGAATTGATAAACCTCCTTTGGAAATAGTTGACCACTACAAAAAGGAATTGCAAGCCATACAGGATACTTTAGATATTATTTCTGGTAAATGGAAAATGCCAATCATTGCCTTACTTTGCAATGGAGAATTTAGATATTCAGAACTAGAAAAAGGACTTCCTAAGATTACCCCTAGAATGTTGTCAAAAGAATTAAAAGATTTAGAACAGAATGATTTAATTGAAAGAAAGGTGTATGATACAACTCCTGTCAAAGTAAGTTATAAATTAGCTGATTATGGTTACACTTTGGTTCCTCTAATTATCGAACTAACAAATTGGGGAATGGAGCATAGGAAATATATTATGCAATAAAAAGTTAATCTTTAATTGTATTTAAATATTTCGCATATTATGTCCAAGTGGTCTATCTAAATTTTTGTTTCCAGTTTTCTTTAATCTATATTTCCCCCAACTGGTATACCACTCGGACCCGCTCGCGCCATTGCTCTGCAATGGTGTGCAACATTTTATCAACCTCTGGTTGGAGTTGAAAAGAAATAGAGGTCAAAATTGGAATCGTTTTTTTAGTTAAATGAAACCAGAGGTTTATGGAATGTTGCACAAGAAACCTATTTTACAAAAAGATAAATCGTCTGTGTGTATCATCAGTTATTTATCTTTTTGTAAATGTATTGTTTTTTTATGGTGCTTGTTTTCATTGTAGAGTAGGAGACTAGTGCTTGGCCAAATAAGAAATGACGGGATATAATTATATATCGTCTACGATTTTCGACCACATTATTCGAGCGGGCTAGGAGTGGCGAAAAATGCTCTGCTCCATGCCGCTCCCGCCCCCGCATTTTTCGCCACTCCAAACCCGCTCGAATACCGTTATCGAAAATCGTGTCGAATACTCTAGTTAAAAACCGTGTCATTATATATATAAGTGTCCCGTCATTTCAAGTTTGGTCAAACACTAGCTAGTAATTTTATCTGCCATTTGACGATAGTTTTCCTGAAGTGTTTTTATTATTCCTGGTTTATCTTTTTTTAATCCATTATGAGCCTTTAATTTAGGATTAAATGCCCTCATATATTTATCTCCCCATAGCGTAACTTCGATAATTACAGGAGCTAAGTCAATACCTTTTTCTGTAAGTAAGTAGATATTTTCTTTTTTATTATCAGGCAGTTTTCTTTTTGTAATAAGACCAAAAGACTCTAGCAGTTTTAACCTCGAAGCCAAAATACCAGTAGCAATTCCTTCCTCAGAAGAAGAAAATTCTTTAAACGTTTTCTTTTCTCTAACCAACATATCTCGAATTAAAACCAATGACCATTTATCACCTAAGATATCCAAGGTAGATGCTATTGGGCATAAAGAGCGAAATTCTTTTTTCATTTTTTACTTCTATTTTGAAAGTAATTAATATCTTTGCTTCTAATTTAGAAGTAAAAATACAAAATAAAAATCAATTACGATTAAAACCATCCATTTGTAATTTGGTGAAATTAATCGTATAAATTAAAATCAAAAAAAGATGTTAGTAGGACATTATTCCACCGCTTTATTAGCTCATCAAAAATTTCCAAAAGGAACTTTATTATATTTCTTGATAGCATCACAGTTGCAAGATTTGTTATGGTTTACCTTTCATTATTTAGGTTTAGAACGAACTGGACCAAGTGATGTATTTAACACAACATTAAATAATTTGGCAGTTGACATGCTCTACAGTCATGATTTACTTCCTCAAATATTTTGGGTTGGTATTATTTTTTTAATTGGAAAATTTCTATTTAAAAATAATAAAATTGGTTTGTTAGGTGCAGCGTTGGTGGTTGGTCATTTTGTTTTAGATTTATTTTCAGGTCATCCCCACCATATTTTTGGAGCGGAATCACAAAATATAGCATTGGGGCTTTATGCTTCTAATCCATTTCTCGCTATAGCTATTGAGGCTGTATTTACGCTTGCTGTTCTTTGGTATTATTTCGGGCAAGAGGCTAAAAATGGCATTCAACGAACTGCGAAAAACAAAGCCTCCATTATAGGGTTATTTGTTTTTGGTATTTTCTTTATGCTAAGTATTGCAACGACTTCTTTTAGAGAATTATTTGGGATTCCTGAGTTTGATCTAGGATTCAATTCGAATATTCCTACTTTAATTTTCACCTATATTGGAATGATTCTTTATCTGAATTATTTTGTACCAAAATTCGAAATAGACAAGAGGAATTAAGAACCATAATTATCTTCTCAAATAAAATCTTTTTCTACTCAGGTTACTTTTCTTAAATTGGGCTTTAGAAAACCAAATTTCTGTAAGTTTGGTGTGGATTATTTGGAAAATAATTAAAGTAAAGTATTGAAAGAATTAATCAAAAAAATAAGAAGTAGCCAAGATTTAAGTCGGGAAGCAGAAGAATATCTTTATTCTATTGCACAGGAAAAATCTTTTTCAAAAGGTGAAGTTTTAATTCGACAAGGACAAAATGTAAATAAAATATTTTTTGTTCTCGATGGTTGTTTGAGGTCTTACTGCCTCGACAAAAGCGGAAAAGAGCATACACTACAATTTGGTATAAAGGATTGGTGGATAAGTGATTATATCGCAATTCATAATAACGAATCTGCAACACTTACCATAGAATGCCTCAAAGAATCTATTGTCATTGAGTTTAATGCTAAAAAACTGAATAACATATTTACGCAATTTCCAGAATTTGGACCTTTTCAGAGAAACCTATTAGAACGCCATGTGGTTAGCTTACATCAAAGGATTTTGAATCAATTACAATTGACAGCTGCAGAGCGGTATGATTTGTTTTTGGAGCAATATCCTGATATTGAATTGTTTACTCGGAATTATCACATCGCATCTTATTTAGGTATCACACAAGAAAGTTTAAGTCGGATTAGAGTTGAAAAAAACAAAAAATAATTTCTTACCATACATCAATTTTTATTGCTTGAATGAATATTACTTTTGTGCCTTCATATTGAGACTAGGCGACAATATTAACTATTGTCACCATTCAGAATTTTTTTAAGCTTAAAAATTAAACAAAAAAAATAAAAATGCAATTAATAGATAAATTGAAATGGCGTTATGCTACCAAAGCCATGACTGGCGAAAAAGTACCTCAAGAAAAAATTGATAATATTATAGAAGCGATATCGCTTGCTCCAACTTCAAGTGGATTGCAACCTTTTGAAGTATTCGTAATTACAAACCAAGAAGTAAAGGAGACGATCAAACCTATCGCTTGGAATCAATCTGTGATAACAGACTGTTCGCATTTACTAGTGTTTGCAGCATGGGATACTTATACAGCTGAGAGAATTAATAAAATGTTTGATTTGACCAATGAAGTTAGAGGATTTAAAAATGAAGGATGGGAAAATTACCGTCAGATGTTATTGAACAGTTATCCTCAAAGAGATGCAGAAGTGAATTTTAATCATGCGGCTAAACAAGCCTATATTGCTTTTTCACAAGGAATAGCTGCGGCGGCATTTGAAGAAGTTGACGCAACTCCTTTAGAAGGTTTTGACCCAGCAGCTTTGGATAAAATTTTAGGTTTAGGAGAGAAGGGATTGAGAAGCTGTGTGATACTTACCTTAGGTTATCGAGCAGCTGATAAAGACTGGTTAGTTAACCTTAAAAAGGTTAGAAAACCTAAAGAAGATTTAATTACAGAAATTGCTTAACTGAAATTACTGAGTTAATAAGATCAAACAAAAGGTAAATAAGATGAACAAGTCTTATTTACCTTTTTTTGTAAATATATTGTTTTTTACCGCTTCTGAATTTCTTACCATACATCAATTTTTATCTTGATACTAGCACTTAACTTTGCGTTTTAATTGAAATTTTTTAATACAAAAGCTTATAACAATGATAAAAAAAATATTAATTGGTCTAGTAGTTTTTCTTGTTCTAGCCTCTATTGCATTCTATTTCGGTTCTAAACCAACCATTAATGAAGATGGCGCTTATATTCCATCTCCAATTGCACTAAAATTGGCAACATCTCCTACAACTGATTTTGATAATACTGTTTATGAAAACCCACACACAGGAAATAAAAAGGTATTAATGGTTTGTACTGAAGAAAGAAATATGACCATGGCAAATGGTGAAAAATTCTCAACTGGAAACCATCCTGTCGAAATGATGTTACCAGCAATGCATCTAAAAAATGCAGGCTTTGAGGTAGAAGTTGTAACTCCTACAGGGAAACCAGTTAAGGTTGAAATGTGGGCAATGCCAGAAGAAGATAAAAATATAAAAGCATTCTATTCAGATTTTAAAAAGAAACTTGAAAACCCTGGAAGCCTATCAAGTTTTGCTCAACGTTCATTGCATGACAGCACGGATTATATTGCAGTTTTTATTCCTGGAGGTCATGGAGCAATGCTTGGCTTACCTGAAAATAAGGATTTGAATAAAGTAATTCATTGGTCACATAAAAATGATATGCATATGCTTGCTATTTGTCATGGACCGGCAGCATTATTAGCTGCAAGTGAAAATGGCAACAAAGAATCATTTATTTATAACGGGTATAAAATTGCTTCATTCCCAGATGCCGTTGATGCGCAAGGCCCCATGATTGGTTATACGCCAGGTGCTATGCCTTGGATATATGGTGAGCGTTTAAACAAACTGGGTGTTACGATTATTAATGAAGCCGCTGATAATACCGTTCACATGGACAGGAAATTTATCTCTGGAGCCAGTCCTTTAGCTGCTAACGATTTTGGGAAATTGGCCGCTACGGAACTTCTTAAAGTTGCAAATAAATAATACCGAATTTAATATGATATGCGAATGCTTTTGAAGTGTTGATTCGCATAAGGTTAAATACTTCCAATAAAAAACTTAAATAATAGCGATTTGAATTAATACTCAAATCGCTATTACTTTTTCTAAACTAACAAGAGTGAAATTTTTTCAAATAAAATAAATCGAATGTTTCAAATTAAATATTTACTAACTTTTTTCTTTATAGGAATACTTTTGATGAGCGTTCCATCTTTTGGTCAAAGTCAAAAAGATACCTTGGAATATAACGTGGATGTAAATTTTACAGGAAGAAGAATTTCAGGAACCTTCAGTCAAGTGGTAGTTGGGGGAGGAGTCAATTTAGATTTATTGTATAATAATTGGCACTTGGAGAATAATACCACTTACAGATATAACAAAACAAATACAAGATTAATCGAGGATAATTGGTATGACCTAGCTACTCTCAAATATTACCCAAAAGGAAAAAAGAAACTCTACCCAGGAGTATTTTATCATTTTGATAATAATTTAATTTATAGAGTGAAGAATAGGCATCAATATGGAATAGGCCTGGGATCTGTTCAAAATAAGGGGCTAATGAAATTATCTCTGTATGCCGCAATAACCAATGAGGATTCAAATTATTATGGTTCCGAATTTGTAAATAGTGAACGAGATTTTTCTAATCGAAAAAATGGATTATTTTTATTTAGAGTTGATAATGGATACTCTTTTGCGAAAAGGAAAATCAATTTCTTTTATCAGTTATTTTATTTTCAATCACTAAAAGAAGGTGCAGATTATGATTTTAGGTTAAACACTAGGATTAGTTTTAAAGTACTTAAAGGGTTATCCTTTTATGTCCTTTATAATTATCGTTTTGAAAATGTTCATTTAGAGCCTTTGTCTAACTATAATGATATTGTACTCTTTGGCATAAATTGGAAATTAAAGAATTAAGATTAGGTATGGTACGTGAAAAGTTATTTTAAAAAAATTCTAAAACATACACCCATAAACACTTGTACACATACTATCTTTGCTTTCAAAAAAAAATATTAAAAGATGAGTTCAGATAAATTTGAATTATTAGGAAAAGCAGTAAATGAATTACCACTATCTCCAGAAGATGCACAATTAGATACATTCCCTAATCGGCATAAAGTTCGAAATTATGTAGTTGAATTTGAATGTGTTGATTTTATGTCCATGTGTCCTATTACTCAACAATCCGATTTTGCCAAAATACATATTCGATATATTCCTTCTGAGAATTGCATAGAAACAAAATCATTAAAATTTTATCTGCAATCTTATCGTTCGCAGAAAAAATTTAATGAAGAAATCATAAACCAAATTTTGACAGATCTAGTAGCTGCTTGTAATCCCAAATGGATGCAAGTTAAAGGTGCTTTTGCTGCAAGAGGTGGGATTAGTTTAACTGCAACTGCTGAATTTCCAAATACGGATTTTGAAAGTTTAAAAAAATGATTTATTAACTCAAGTTACGAATAAACGATTTATCGTCTTCATTTTTTTC
Organism: Caprella mutica; assembly: GCA_947561585.1. Lineage (NCBI taxonomy): Eukaryota > Metazoa > Arthropoda > Malacostraca > Amphipoda > Caprellidae > Caprella > Caprella mutica. Next base: position 278,375 of record CANNZV010000284.1, on the reverse strand, counting down.
TTGAAAAAAAAACGAAGCAAAAAATTCAAGACTTTATATAAAATTGATACATTTCTAAACTTCTTTTTTCTTGCTCGCGCAGCTAAACTTGTAACCTGAAAATGACTAAAGTTCGTTCCTCACTAAGTCATTCTAATGTTACTTCAAACAAAGCTGCTAACACTTCCCCCTCCCGCAAAAAAGAAATTAAGAACTGTATCAATTTTCTATAAGGTCGACTAAAACCACAGCATTCCCTTTCATTTGAAGGAAAAGATTTGCTATTTTCTCCGACCTTATTTTGTAAGTCGTACAAGTTCTTAATTTGATTTTTGAGGGAGGGAAGAGAGTTAGCAGCCCCTGTTTGAAAGCGACTTAGAAAATCTTAACGACGAAGGAGTGATTAGATTTTCTTGGTCGATTGAGTTTGGCTGCATGGCTAAAATCAAATTTTAGAACTGTTGACTTTCAAAATACAGTCGTGATTTTTTGGTTCGTTTTTTATCAAGAAAAAATGAACACGATAAATCGTTTATGCGTAACATCAGTTATTAAAACTCATTTTCTCTTCGGAAAATGAGTTAGATCATTTCATGTCATAAATCTGGATATAAATGAAAAATGTATTTTTAATCATACTGGCCATTTTGTTTTTGGGATCATGTAAAAGTGACGATTCTCCTAGAGAAAAAAGATATCTGGATAAGGTGGTTATTGAAGAAGCTAAACTTGAAGCATGGGACATTTTAAATGGCCCAGATATGGTTTTGCAATACAAAGATGGAATAGTGGATAGTATTTCTAATATTGGAGGGAGCGAGATTTATAATGATGCATCTCCATTACATTTACCTTATACATTTGAAGAGGTAAATTTTGAAATAACAGATTTTATGGATTTCAGAGTACTTGATATTGATGAGTTTGCTCCAGATCAAATTATGTTTCAAGCTCAAATAAATGCTTATCGGATGACCGAGGAAGGAAACCCATTTAGACTGCAAAATCAAGATTGGAAGATAAAAGTGTTTTGGAAAACACAATAGGTGTAGTGTTTTTTTGTAACAATTCAGGATAGCCACGAAGACACTAAGGCACAAAATTATTAAATGAATAGGTATTTAACTCAAATTCTGCATAAATCTTTGTGCCTTAGTGTCTTCGTGACTATCCTGAGTTGTTACAAAAAACTAATTATTGATTTTTTGATCTGTTATATTTTTTTTATCGAAGCCATTATTTTGTATGCGATAAGAAACAAAATCCATTTGTTGTTTCATATTTTCTAATTGTTGGCTAAGGATTTGAATTTGTTGAATCAAATCTTCTTTTTCATTTGAAGACTTCTTCATTCGATCCTCAAGTTGCTGCTCATTATTGACTTCCTCCATACTGTTCATAATGACTCCAATGAACAAATTCAAAACGATCATGGTACCAAACATTACAAATGAAACAAAATAAATAACAGCACCAATAGGATTTTTGACTGGACTATCACAATTATCAATTCCATAAACAGCATGATCGCATCCCCACATATTTAAATACATGATATCCGACCATCCTTCCATTGTAGTGATTTGAAATAAGGTCAAAATTGAGGTACCCAAATCTCCAAATCTAATGGGATCATTTTCTCCAAAAAGAAATACGCCCATTGCTCCATAAATATAAAACAGTAAAAATAGTAATACACCTACATATCCCATGGAAGGAATACTTTTAAGCATAGCATCAACAAGTACCTTCAGTTTTGGGAGAGCACTTACTAGGCGTAAAACCCTTAATACCCTTGCTAACCTAAATACCGCAACATATCCTGCATCTATATTTGGCAAAAAATAGGCTGCCCAGCATATAACTACTATAGTAAAATCAAAAATATTCCAAGGATCTTTAAAATAATTCAATGGTTGATTACCTTCTGCAATAATTTTTAGAATTGCTTCAATGGTAAAAATCCATAAAATAATCATATCGAGTGAGTGGAGTAGTGAATTCCAGTTCGCAACTTTTTCTCCATAGGTTTGGATACCTACAAGAATACCGGCCAATAGAATTGTCCAAATAATAAAATTATTGAACCAAGAACTATTGACGATAGCTTTAATTGAAGATAAATTCATTTTTAATTGTAAGTTTTGTTGAATGTTAGTTTCGCATAAAATTGATTTGCAAAAAAAATATAATTCTTTCGTAAATTGATAGATTTTGATAACAAATTGAAAAAATAATACATATTTGTATTAAAATAAGGTATAAACAAACTGAATAGGTCTTATTGACATATTCTTTATAAAAAAGTTAGAAATTCCTTTGTTTTTCATACTTTTGCTGTTCACAAAAAAAATCAAATCAATGTCTAGAGTTTTAGCTTTAAGAGATGCCCTTCGAGAAGGAATGAGCGAAGAAATGAGAAGAGATGAAAATGTTTTTTTGATGGGAGAAGAAGTAGCCGAATATAATGGCGCATATAAAGTAAGTAAGGGAATGTTGGATGAATTTGGAGCAAAAAGAGTTGTAGATACTCCAATTTCTGAATTAGGATTTGCGGGAATTGGAGTTGGTGCAGCAATGAATGGACTTCGACCAATTGTAGAATTTATGACTTGGAATTTTGCTGTTTTGGCATTTGACCAAATTGTAAATAATGCTGCAAAAACCTTATCTCAATCTGCTGGAGAATTCAATTGCCCGATCTTATTTAGAGGACCTACTGGTTCTGCGGGACAATTAGCCCAACAACACTCACAAACTTTTGAAAGTTGGATGGCGAACACTCCTGGGTTAAAAGTTATTTCATGTATTGATCCTGCTGATGCAAAAGGACTAATTAAATCGGCAATTAGAGATAATGATCCAGTTTGTATGATGGAATCTGAAATGGAATATCGATATCAAGGAGAAGTGCCTGATGGAGAATATTTGGTTCCGATTGGGAAAGCTGCAGTACGAAGAGTTGGAACTGATGTGACGATTGTGACTTATAATAAAATGATTTTAGAAGTATACAAGGCTGCTGATGAATTAGCAAAAGAAGGGATTTCAGCTGAGGTGATTGACCTTAGAACTATTCGTCCATTGGATTATCAAACATTAGTTGACTCCGTTCAAAAAACCAATCGGATGGTTATTGTAGATGAGGCTTGGCCATTTGCAAGTGTGGCATCTGAAGTGACTTATGAGGTTCAAAAATATGCATTTGATTATTTGGATGCTCCTATTGTTAGAGTAAATTCAGCAGATGTTTCGTTGCCATATGCACCTACTTTTGTAAATGCTTACTTGCCTAATACTAAGAAAATTATGACTGCTGTAAAATCAGTTATGTATAGATAAACCGATCTTTATTCCAAAATAAAGATTTTTAGGATACGATTACTTACGCCTATTTTGGAAACAAAATAGGCGTAAGTCGTTGATAGACAATCGAATACATGTAACTATTTTAATTATTTTAAATAAAAAAAGATTAGGAAACAAATGCAATTGTTTTGTTTTATTTAGGCTTATCCATATATTCGCTTTAACATACTAAGAGAGAATCCATTCTTCCCACTACCGTTAGTAAATATTTTACACCGATTATGTAAAATGAAAATTCTCTCATTTACTAACTTACTATTCCAAAAACAATCATGTTACTAGACGAAACAATGGTGGTGTACCACCGTGATCCAATTTCAAGGAAAATAGATTGGATATTTAGCCTTACCGGTTTTATCTTCTTGTTTTTTGCTTTGTTAATTATTTTTTTTGACCCATTTCGAGGTGTGGAATTATATTGTTGGGAAACATATATTGTTACTCCATTTTATGTTGTTCTTTTCGGAATATCATTGTTATTTTTTTTCTTAGGAGCTTTATATGCTTTGATTAATAGAGGTCTCCAAATTCAAACAGATTTCAAGATAAGTGTAATCCATTTAGGGCTATCCATAACAGCTGTACTAGCATTGTTGTGGAAAGTAGGACAAGGGGAAATATTTGTAACTACTTATTTTTCAGATATTCTTACTTCAAGTATTTCTATTGCAAATCTTTTATTTTTTGCTCAAGTTCTTTTTTTGATAAATACCTTATTGGGAATTGTGAAAAAAAGGTAAGAAAACGAGGCTCGATAATTATCGGGATCGTTCAATAAAAAACAATCCGGCTTTCTCTCTAAATTTTCTATCACATATGATATTGAATTATGAATCTCTAAACAAATTGAGAAGGTCGGATTTTTTTTCTTAAAAATATGCTTTTTGCTTTCCCCTAAAACAACTTCCTTTCCCTTCTAGTTTTGAACCTTATTATCAAAACTACACCACATCAATCACGCATTTATGCTTAATGCCAATACGCATTTTGCAATTGCATAAGGAACATAAGTTTTTGTATCTTATATTTTATGTTTATTTTGCATAGACATTAGAGTTTATTCTAAGGAGTTATGTATGAAATGCAAAATCCCTTATTACTTAATAATTTATAAACTCTGTTATTTTACAAAACCACAAAGCTCCAAAACAAACATACATGTATAAGTCAATTTACCAAATTGCCATTTTATTGCTATTGGCTTTATTCTCACATCTTCCTAGCCAAGCATTTTTCGAATACCATAAAATTGAATCCGATACTACTAAAATAAAAAAAGAGGATCGGATAAGTTTTTTTGAGCATTTAAGTCCTCTCGGAGATATTGTTGAAGTTACCTTAGAAACTGATTTATCTCTTTTGTTGGAAAATAGATTTTCTGGGAATTACCAACCTGCGATTTTTAAACATCATAATAAGGATGGCGAAGAGATTTTATTTGAAATTCAATTAAAGCCAAGAGGAAGGTTGCGTAGAAAAATTTGTGATATTCCACCCGTTAAGCTAAATTTTTCGAAAAAGGATCTTAAAGCAAAAGGAATAAAAAAGTATGATGATTTCAAATTAGTTAGCCATTGTAAATCAAGCAAACAAGCTAAAAAATTAGTCCTTAGAGAATATTTGGTTTATAAGATGTATAACCAAATGACACCTGAAAGTTTTAAAGTACAACTTCTAAATATTAAACTGATTGACACTTCGGGTAAACTAGAACCAACTGTAAAATATGGTTTTCTTATTGAAAATGAAGATGAATTGGCCGATCGATTGGATGGAGAAATCCTAGAGAAACGAGGTGTGAAAATAGAAGAATTTGATCAAAACAATTTCCAACGAGTTGCAATGTTTAATTATATGGTGGGTAATACGGATTGGGATACTAAAAGACTTCACAATGTAAAACTTGTCAAAAAGAAGGAGCAAAAAGAGATTTTTGTTATTCCATATGATTTTGATTATTGTGGAATAGTAGATGCGGATTATGCTCGACCAAGTCCTGATTTTGGCATTGCCAATGTTCGGGAAAGGCATTATCGAGGTTACCGGTATGACCATTCTACTTTTCCTTTTTGCCATCAACTTTTTTTGCAAAAGGAAATGGATTTTAAAAATTCTTTGGGAAATTTGGCCTGTTTAGATAAATCATGCAAAAGATATACAAAAAAGTATTTAGCAAGTTTTTATAAAATAATGAAGAAAAAACGAAGGTATAAAAGACATATTAAACCTGATAAATTGTATATAAAAACTGTTAAAGCGAAAGAATAAATTTCTTTTTTTATTCATGTTGCGAATAACCTGATTTGGGATTATGAGTATTGGGTATTGAGATTTCGAATCATTCTCAATACTCAATATTTCAATACTTTTCTTAAAATAGAATTGAAAATATTGGCTATACACAACTTGAATTAAGTAATCAAAACAAAGGATCAATTACCTCTTCTTCTTTCTTTTGTTTTCTAAAAAACTCATCAATTTCGATTATTAAACCAAAACTTCCGTTTCCTTCATAAATTCCTAGGTCTGCTATTTCACTTCCATTTGTTACGCCTGTTACCGTAATAAAATATCGAATATGCTTTGTTCCAAAATGAGCTCTAAGTGATAATTCGGTTAGATTATATGAATTCTTTAATCCTATGGCATCAATTTCATCTCGATGGACAGGAGCAATATTTCCATAAGCATTTCCTTTATAATAATTTATTTTTCCTGTTCGAATGACATAATCAAGTCCCCAATTTGGTCTAATAAAATGCAAACCAAATTGACTATAAAATTTCCTGAATTTAAAATGTGAATTGCCGCCATCAATATAATAATTATGAACTTCACCATCACCAAGTCCTAAATAGAGGTCAATCAAAATACCTTTTTCCATTTTGATTTTCCCTATGTCAGTTTTTTTTTCCCTTTTAAAAAAATAATATCCTCCAATTGCCCCATTCAAAATATGACCATTTCCTCTTTTTATAGGATGGTTTTCTTCCTTTAAACTAAAATAACTTCCAGCAATTGCTAAATGAGAGATAGGACTATATCCTAGTTGAAGATTTCCACTAATTTCATTTTCATTTGCAATGATATTTTGTCCTCCTCCAGAAATGTGAACATCATTTTTTTTCCGTAAAACTAATAAATCCCCATCGTTAGGGGCATAGTATTTATGAGTGCAAGAAGTAATAATCAATAAAAGTTGTAACAGTATAATTACATAGATGAGTTTTTTGGAAAATATGTTTAGAATTTTCATGTGCTAAAATATTTAAAGAAGAAATATCTTTTTTAAAGCTGCTTTATATTTTTTGTAAGACTTTTGTTATTCGCTTGGTTTATTGGAAAAGATGATTGATACAAGACCAAGTTTAGCTTTTGTATCAATCATCTTATTTCATGAATTAAAATAGACCTGAGATATTTCCATTTTTGTCGATATCAATATGTTCTGCTGAAGGAACACTTGGCAATCCCGGCATACGCATGATATTCCCTGTAATTGGAATTAAGAAATTAGCACCTGCAGCAATTTCAATTTCTCGAACAGTTACTAAAAAATCTTTAGGACGACCTAGTAATTTGGGATTGTCGGAAAGTGATTTTTGAGTTTTAGCGATGCAAACAGGAAGGTTTTCTAAACCAATCGTTTTATTTTTCTTAAATCTGCTTTTGCTTTTCTCGTATAATCAATAGCTTTTGCACCATAGATTTTTTGAGCAACCGCTTCGATTTTTTTCTCAACTGGCCAATCCCAATCGTACATTGGAGTAAATTTCTTTTTGGATTCGTCTGCTACCTTTGCTACTTCTTTGGCTAAATCGACAGCTCCTTTTCCGCCTTCGCCCCATACATTGCATAACACGGCTTTTACATTTAAGCTTTCACACTTATCTTTTACAACTTGAATTTCTGCATCTGTATCCGATGTGAATTTATTGATAGCGACGATTGGTTGAATCCCAAACTGGAAAACATTTTCAAGATGTTTTTCTAAATTTTCCAAACCAGCTTTAACTGCTTTTACATTGGAGCGATTAAGGTTTTTTAGGTCAGCACCTCCATGATATTTTAAAGCTCGAATAGTTGCAACTAATACAACAGCTCTTGGAGCTAATCCTGCACTTACACATTTAATATCTAAGAATTTTTCAGCTCCTAAGTCACATCCAAAACCAGCTTCAGTAACTACATAATCAGATAATGACATTCCCATTCGAGTGGCGATTACAGTATTTGTACCTTGTGCAATATTTGCAAATGGTCCACCGTGAATAATTGCAGGATTACCTTCGATGGTTTGAACAAGATTGGGTTTTATTGCATCTTTTAAAAGAGCTGTCATCGCACCATGACACTTTAAATCTCTTGCATAAATGGGTTTTTTATCAAAAGTAAAACCTACAAAGATATTTCCTAATCGTTTCTTTAAATCTTCCAAATCATCAGACAAACATAGGATTGCCATAATTTCAGAAGCGGCCGTGATATCAAATCCAGTCTCTCTTGGAATTCCAGAACCAGTTCCCCCAAGACCAATCACCACATCACGCAATGCACGATCATTCATATCCATTACTCTTTTCCAAATAACAGTTCTTGGATCAATGTTTAAATTTAATGCTGGATTTTTGTTTTGAATATTATTATCAATTATCGCAGCCAATAAATTATGAGCTTTTTCAATAGCGGAAAAATCACCCGTAAAATGTAAATTGATATCTTCCATCGGAAGTACTTGAGACCAACCTCCACCTGTAGCACCACCTTTGATTCCGAAGACTGGTCCAAGAGATGGCTCCCGTAAAACTACTGTTGTATTTTTTCCAATTCGATTCATTCCCTGTGTCAAACCAATTGACATGGTTGTCTTTCCTTCACCTGCTGGAGTGGGAGAGATTGCTGTAACTAGAATTAATTTGCTTCTTCTGATTTTTCCTTTTTTGATTAAAGAAAGCGGCAGTTTAGCCTTGTATTTTCCATACAATTGCAAATCCTTTTCTTTCACATTTAATTTTTCAGCAATTTTTTGAATAGGTTTTAATTTTATACCTCTTGCAATTTCGATGTCTGATTTCATTCTTTTATGGTTTAATTTTTAGATCGTTAAAGGTAATATCTTGAATATCTTTTTTTGATAAAAAATAATAAAACTTTAAATACGAGACATACTTTTTTTGATCCAAAAAAAAGTATTAAAAACTGACATTCTGTCACATTTTAGTTAAAAATCATTATCTTTGCGGTCGAATTTTTTCAACGAAAAAAAAATTGAGATGTACGATAATAATCCTACTATTCCAGATCTGAATAAACCTTTAGAGGAAAGCAAACAAGGCGAAGTGTTTTTCAAAGATCAACCTGTGGTAAATGAAGATGGGAAGAAGTTTTATATTGAAAGCTATGGTTGTCAAATGAATTTTAGTGATAGCGAAATCGTTGCCTCTATTTTGGCTGAAAATGGATTTGCGCCCACTAGGATTATTGAACAGTCAGATTTGATTTTGATTAATACTTGTTCAATTAGAGAAAAAGCGGAACAACGTGTTCGACAAAGGTTACGGGTTTTTGATAAATTTAAAAAAGAAAGACCTGGAACATTGGTTGGGGTTTTGGGATGTATGGCTGAAAGATTGAAAACCAAGTTTTTGGAAGAAGAGAAATTGGTTGATATGGTAGTAGGCCCTGATGCTTATCGGGATTTACCGAAATTAGTTGCAGAAGCAGAAGGAGGTCAAAAAGGAGTGAACGTCATTCTTTCAAGAGAAGAAACATATGCTGAAATCAGCCCATTGAGATTAGGTTCCAATGGAGTATCTGGATTTATTTCGATAATGAGAGGATGCGATAATATGTGTTCTTTCTGTGTGGTACCATTTACAAGAGGGCGAGAGAGAAGTAGAAATTTGTTTAGCATTATAGCAGAAGCTACGGAGTTGTATGAAAAAGGATTTAAGGAAATTACACTTCTGGGACAAAATGTAGATTCCTACAAATGGGAAAATCCAGAGACCAAAGAGGTGGTTAATTTTGCAAATCTTTTGGCAGCTGTAGCCGAAGTTAGTCCTGAAATAAGAGTTCGATTTTCGACTTCGCATCCAAAAGATATTACAGATGAAGTTTTGCATACCATTGCAGCTTATGAAAATATCTGTAATTATATTCATTTGCCTGTACAAAGTGGAAATAGCCGAGTACTAAAATTAATGAATAGAACTTATGATGCAGATTGGTATCGTGAGCGAGTCGAAGCAATTTATAGAATTATTCCTGATTGTGCTATTTCGTCAGATATCATTACTGGATTTTGTACAGAAACAGAAGAGGAGCATAAAGACTCTGTAGAAATGGTCAAGTGGGCAAAATATAGTATGAGTTATATGTTTTTCTACTCTGAGCGACCAGGGACTTTAGCTGCTCGGAAATATGAAGATGATATTCCACTTAAAGTAAAAAAACGAAGACTTCAAGAAATTGTGGATGCTCAGCAAGAGGTTTCTTTTGAGCATAATAAAAATGATATAGGAAAGACTTTTAAAATATTAATTGAAGGAAATTCAAAGAAAAGTCAAGAACAATTCAAAGGAAGAAATTCCCAAAATAAAATGGTGGTTTTCCCTAAAGAAGGCAATTATAAGCCAGGTGATTATGTAATGGTAAAAGTAGAAGAGGCAACTAGCGCTACTTTAAAAGGGGTAATCGTTTCTTAAAAAAACGGTAGACGGTCGCTTCGCTTGACGATGGACGGACGCTTCGCTTGACGGTTATATTTTATTGTGAGAACCGTCAAGCGAAGCGTCCGTCCATTGTCAAGCGAAGCGACCGTCTACCGTCAAAAAAAATTATGGCAAAAAATCTTCAATCAATAAAACAACGTTTTGGAATCATTGGGTCCTCCAATGTTTTGGACAATGCATTGAATACAGCAGTACGGGTTGCACCAACAGATTTATCTGTTTTGGTGCAAGGAGAGAGTGGGGTAGGAAAAGAAGTTTTTTCTAAAATAATACATGCTTTAAGCCCTCGAAAACATAATCAGTTCATTGCCATCAATTGTGGTGCAATTCCAGCGGGCACAATTAATTCAGAATTATTTGGCCATGAAAAAGGAGCATTTACAGGTGCTTCAAATGATCGAAAAGGATATTTTGAAACTGTCAACGGAGGAACAATATTTTTGGATGAGATTGGAGAAATGCCTCAAGAGACACAGCAATTTTTATTAAGAATATTGGAGTCAGGTGAGTTTATGCGAGTAGGCTCCAATAAAGTTTTGAAAACAGATGTTAGAGTTATAGCTGCTACAAATGTTGAATTGGAAGATCGCATTCAAAAAGGAAAATTTCGAGAAGATTTATTTTATAGACTTAATACGGTAACGATAAAAGTTCCGCCACTTCGAGAACGACCTGAAGATATTTCAATTTTGTTTCGAAAATTTGCATCTGATTTTGCTGAGAAATATCGAACAACTGCTGTCCGACTAGATGAGAAAGCAACCTTGGTTTTAGAAAATTATACTTGGAAAGGGAATATTCGAGAATTGAAAAATATTGCAGAACGAGTATCACTTTTGTCCGAACATAAAATTATTACTGCTGAGGATTTAATTGAAGCTAATCCTCAACTTTTGCAAAGGAATTTGCCAGTTATAGGAAGTAGAAATGGACAGAAAAATAGTAGCGAAAATACTTCTTTTGAAGAAAGAGAGATTTTATATAAGTTGTTGTTTGAAATGAAATCGGATTTGAATGACCTTAAATCTTTGGTTTTTGAAATGATCAAACGCAATGATTTAAAAGTACCTGATCTAAGAAATTTAAGACAATTAGATGCTCCTGCATTTCCAAGTTCTTCTGTCCGAGAAGACTACCGAGAAGATAGAACAAGATTTCAAAATCCTCAAAATAATTTCCAAAATCCAGAAGATTCTTATCATCAGGATGATACTCAACCTATCATTATTGCCAATCCTGATTTTGATCATGCTGAAGTAGTTGAAGAAACACTTTCTCTGGAAGCTATGGAAAAACAAATGATTGATAAGGCTTTAAAAAAATATAAAGGTAGAAGAAAAGAAGCGGCGGAAGAATTAGGGATATCGGAAAGAACGCTATACCGAAAGATAAAACAGTATGATTTATAAAATGTAAAAGCGGTGTTAGGAAACAATCTAACACCGCTTTTATTTTTTATTTAATCGTAATTATTTTACTTCCTTTTTGTGATTTACTTTTTATGGTTAAGATATAATTTCCACTAACCAAGTTTGGAATACTGATAGTTTGTTGTAGTTGAAATACTTCGATTGGTTCTCCTAACAATACTTTTCCATCTGAACTTAAAATTTCTAGTTGTGCTTTTTTACCTAAAAAATCTTCATTAAATTTAATATTCAATTTCCCATCACTTATCGGATTTGGGAAAATATTGAATTTTAAATCTCTAGAAATATCATTGACTTCCGTTGGAGAATCGTTGACAGAAACTTTAATCACTTTATATTTTGTTAATCCTCCTAGAGAATTTTCTCCTTGCTCCTCAAGCCGAAAAACGATATAATGAGGACTAAATAAAACATGATCATCAGTTATTTTCCAATTAAAATTTGCCGAGATAGAAGTATTTTGAAAACCATCTGGAGCATCAAAAGAAGGAGGATTATTTAAAACAAAAGGTTGCCCTAATGCCTGTAACCAAACTTCTCCAGATTCAGGATCAACACCTTCCACATTAAAATTTAAAGTATCACCTACACTTAATGTCATTTCATCAGCCATGAGATTGGTAACCACAATATTTGGAGAAAGATTAAAACCATCATCAACGGTAATCTGAAAATCTCGAATGGTCGTACTTAATAAATTATCACCTCTGTATTCTGAAATTTTTATTGCAAGAGTGTAAAGCCCTGCCATGCTTGGAACACTCCATGTGATCGTTCCATATTCCGAATGAATATCTAAATTATTATCAGGACCAGGAACAACTTGATCTGGAAAACTATAATTCGGTACTGGTGTATTAACTCCTTGTAATGGAGTAATAAATTCATAGACAAGACTATCTCCATCACAATCAAAAGCAACTGGATTATGTTGATATACTTCTCCAACATATGCTACATCAGCGATAGTATTAGTGATTAAAGGGGTACTATTTTGTAAATCATTTACAATGATTGTTGTCTCAATATGAAAAGGAACATTGTCGGAGACAGGAGGATTAACATTAATAATTCCAGCATTTCGATTCGGATCTGTTAAGGAAATAGTAAAGGTACCTTGTTCGGCATAAATGTGTGTAGCAGGATAAGCATTATATTTTAAATCTTCAGCTACAATAAATGAGGTGTCTCTGATCACCCATTCACACATTCCATCTCCCCAACATATCTGTAAACTATCTCTATCTGCTGGAATCGAAGATGCTCTGGTGTAGGTGTGTATTGTTGCTTCATATTGAAGGGTTCCAGTCTGTTTGACTGTAATTTCGCCACCTTGGTTATGTGTGGCATGTCCCATAAAAAATAGACAAAGAAAACTAATGGTAAGTATTAGATCTTTTTTCATTTGAATTTAGTTTTAGTAATATTTAGGAAAAAGAACTCATCAATGACATTGACGAGGAATTTTTATAGAATGGTTGTAATGGAGAGTGAAAACTATTTTTTTATTGCGCGAGTCATTTCTCTTTTCCCTGGAGGACCAGGAATAGCTTCGATGGTAAATCCTACTTTTTTAAAAGTTCGTTTGACCACTCCTTTTGCACAGTAGGTGGTTAATACACCATTTGTTTTTAAAGCATCAAACATTTTTTTTAAAAGACCTTCTTCCCATAATTCAGGTTGAGCATTTGGTGCAAATGCATCGAAGTAAATAGCATCAAATTGATTATTATAATTTAATGCTTCAAAACGCATTTGTTTTTTTTCAAAAACGAAATAATCAGAAATCAAATGTGTAGATTCCCAATCCAATTGATGCATTTTTTGAAATACGGAATTGTCTTGTTGTAAAAGATCAGAATAGTTTAATTTATTGGCAGCTTCGATAGAAATTGGAAATGCTTCAATACCAATATAATTGACTTTTACCTTTTGTTTTTCAGCTTCAATAAAAGTCATAAAAGCATTGAGACCAGTACCAAATCCAATATCGAGAATAGAAAGTGAAGAGGAAGGAAGTTGATGCTTAAAAGCAGCATCAATAAATACGTGTTTTGTTTCTTGGACAGCACCGTATTTTGAGTGATAACTCACTCCATGTTTTTCAGAGAACATGGAGTGAGAACCATCTTCAGTAGTGAAAATTTTATTGCCTACCATTTTGCGGTAAGACCTTCTTTTATTTCATCTACTGTAATATCAAGATGAGATGAATCATATACACACTCCCCATTTTTGATTAACAAAAGTTGAGGTGATTCATGGTGAACTGAAAAAGTTTCAGCCAATTGATTTGATACATCTCGATGTGCAATCAAATCTAAATAGTACGCTTCAACATTATCTGTTGAAAAATCCCAATCGCCTTCCAAACGGAATTTTGCCATGGAACTTATCGAACACCTTGTGCTATGTTTAAAAATGACACAAGGAATTTCATTAGAACGTTCTATAATTTTATCAATCTGCTTAACAGATTCTAAAGGAATCCAATTCATAATTTATTTTAAAATTTCTTTTTCAATTGTTTTTTTAGCAACAATGGTAGCAGCTTCTACAGCTTTATCAACCATAGTTTTGCTCATCGAAAAATCGCTAGGGCAACCAACGCCTCTATTACATGAAGTCATAGAAACTAATGCCATTAAACAAATTGCGATAGGGAGGATCTTTTTGAGTTTTACCGATTTCATTTTTTTGATGTTTTTAGATATGTTTAAAAGGAAACACAAAGTTAAAAAATATAAAGGTTCAAATATATTTATTGTTCATTAACGTATTAATTTTTTATGATATTATCCATAAAATGTCCGTAAATAGGACTTTTTTATAAAATATTACAAAAAAAGGAGGAATAATGCGTTGGTGGGGGATTTGAAGTGATTGTGAGGAGGAATTATTTCATATTACTCTTTTAATGCAATCATCATACCGTAACAATTTAGTTTTTGATTTTGTGGATAAAAATTGATTTTAAAGCTTCTAGAACTATTCTACTTTAACCAGAGTTGCAGATAAAAAGATTTGGGATTATGAGTATTGGGTATTGAGAATGGTTCGTAATTTCAATACCCAATACCCAATACCCATAATCCCAAATCTTATTTCCGCAACTTAGTTCATTAGAATAAGCCCTATTCTGGATTATCTAAAATATCTTTTCCCCAATCCTAATTTTTCATTTTTTCAAAATTCTTTTTATTGCCAAAGTATTTTTTACTTTCCTTCATTACTTTAGGAGCTAATAACAATGTAGCAGTCATGGTAGGAATCGCCATCAAGGCAAAACTACCATCAATTAAATTTAGCATTGCTTCAAGAGGATAAGTTGCTCCAATGATAATACTTGCGATGTAAAAGTAATTGTAGAAATGTTTATTCTTTGCTCCAAATAAAAATGAAGTACATTTGGAGCCATAATAGGAATATGAAAATAAAGAAGATATACTAAATACGGCTACACAAACCAATAACAAATAATTTCCAAAAGTAGAAAATGAATCACTAAATGCTGCGGCAGTAAGACTCACACCATTGGCAGCTGAAGACTTCCAAACTCCTGTAACTAAAATAGCTAATGCGGTCATTGTACATACAATTATGGTATCAATTGCTGGTCCCAACATCGCAACTAACCCTTCTCTAATCGGCTCAGATGTTTTGGCAGCGCCATGTGCCATAGGAGCAGTTCCGATTCCAGCTTCATTAGAAAAAGCACCTCTACGAATTCCTAATAATATTAATCCTCCAACCATTCCTCCTAAAAATGGATCGCCACTATAATTCTTTGCTGCAAAAGCATCTGTAAAAATTAACATAAAATATTCAGGAACAACTTGGTAATTTAAAATCAAAATTAAAACAACAGAAATGAAATACAATAAAACCATGGACGGAACTAGTTTTGCTGCAAGCTGACTTATCCTTTGCAATCCTCCTAAAATAACTATAGAAGTAATTGCTGCTAAAACAATCCCGATTACCAAATTTGAATTAAATGTAACTGCAATGTTATTTGGCTTTAACAAAATATCACCAATGGCTTGAGTCAATTGATTTACATTAAAAACAGGCAATGCTCCAATCAAACCTGCTAAACTAAAAAACACAGCCAATGGCTTCCAATTTTTCCCTAAACCTTCTGTAATAAAATACATAGGTCCCCCTTGAATATTTCCTTCTGAATCTTTTCCTCGGTACATAATGGCAAGAGAAGATGTGAAAAACTTGGTTGCCATTCCAATAAAACCACTTACCCATAACCAAAAGATCGCACCTGGCCCTCCTAAAGCAATAGCAACGGCTACGCCCGAAATATTTCCCATACCAATGGTAGCTGAAAGTGCGGTAGTCAATGCTTGAAAATGACTGATTTCTCCTGGATCATTTGGATCATCATACTTGCCTCTTAGTACTTGAATAGCATGTCCTAAATACTTATATGGTAAAAATCTACTATAAATTAAAAGTGAAAAACCTCCTCCAATTAATAGAATTAAAAGTGGTAAGCCCCATGTGAAGGTGGCAAATGCAGCAAGCCATTGATTAATGATTTCCATGATTTCGTTTTGTTTTTCCAAACATAAGTAAATCGTTAGAATTATTTTTATTAAAATTAAAATGTCTAATCAGTTCAAAGTTAATTTCCGTATAAATTGATATAGAGTCGCCTTATTCTATAAAATTTTCATAATTTACTTTTGTGAATTTGCAGTTAATCTTTTTTGCAATAATCTCAATTAACTATTAATGCGAATCAATGTTCCAACAATATTCGTTAATCATAAAGATCATAACTATAAAGGATTTTAATGCTGATGGAATAGGATATTTATGAATTTTATTTTTGTCCTTAATTTGTGCTTTGAATCTGGTATTTCAACCTAACTATTGAGTCGCATTATTATTTTAAAAATCAAAAACCATTTAAAAATTAAACCGATATTATTTTGAACAAAGAACAAAAAAAACAATTACGTGCTGATCTTTTTCGACATCTTGATGGAATAGTAACTGCACCTTCCGCCTTTGCTTTACATCAGAAAGGCATATTAGATTTTTTACTTAAAACCAAAAAATCATCCCTTCACGAAATAGCGAAAGCCTTTGAAGCAAATGAAGGTTATTTAAATGTTGCCATTCATACATTGGCTTCCCAAGGTTGGCTAACTCATGAGATTGTAGATGAAGATGATATTCAGATTAGTTTAAATGAACGAAGTGAAACGGCATTCCAACTGATTCCATTATATGAAGATGTCGTGAAGTTGATGCAGATTTCAGGCAAATATCATCCTCGAAAATTTGAACTCGAACCATTTTTGTTTTTGGAACAAATATTTGAAAAGTTTAAAAATAATTATGGAATTGAAATTTCGGAAGATGATGTAACAAGACAAATGCAAAATCAATTTTTAAAACATATTGAAGGAATTATTGTAGGACCAACGGTGGTGGCATTGGGAATGACTGGTATGTTTCATAAATATTTTATGGAAGCCTCTTTTCGTCCAGACGAGTTTCATGGAGATGGAGATAGCTTTGGGAGATTGTTAGATATGTTTGTTTATTTGGATTGGTTTGAAAAGAAAAATGAGACCTACCGATTTACTGAAAAAGGTTTATTCTATGCTCGACGGGCGAGTGCTTATGGAGTGACCGTTTCATATATTCCAGCATTCCGAAAAGTAGATGAATTGATTTTTGGTGACCCTACCATTTTTTGGAATTTACCGAAAGGCGCAAAAGAAATTCATGTTGATAGAGAAATGAATGTGTGGGGGAGTGGTGGCGCACATTCTGCATATTTTAAAGTGGTGGATGAAATTATCATTGATCTTTTTAATCAACCTATTGAAATGCAACCCAAAGGAATTGTTGATATGGGGTGTGGGAATGGAGCGTTTTTGATTCACTTATATGAAGTGATTGAACAAAGAACTTTGCGAGGAAAAATGTTGGAAGAGCATCCTTTATTTTTAGTTGGAGCAGATTATAATCAAGCTGCTTTAAAGGTGACACGAGGCAATATTATTCAAGCAGATATTTGGGCAAAATTAATTTGGGGAGACATTGGCCGACCTGATATATTGGCGAAAGACTTGGAAGAAAATTATGGAATCGAATTAAAGGAATTATTGAATGTTCGAACTTTCCTTGACCACAATAGAATTTGGAGTAACCCAATGGAGAAAACACCAAATCGGAAAAGTAATTCGACAGGTGCATTTGCTTTTCGAGGGCGTCGTATTTCAAATGCCGAAGTAGAGGATAATCTTCGAGAGCACCTACAAAAATGGTCGACGTATGTTGAAAAATTTGGTTTGTTAGTAATCGAACTCCATACTATTGCACCAAAAATTACTGCTAGAAATATCGGAAGAACCGCTGCAACTGCCTATAATGCAACCCATGGTTTTTCAGATCAATACATTGTTGAAATTGAAGTCTTTAATAAAGTGGCAGCGGAATCTGGGTTGTTTCCAGTAGAAAAACATTTTACAAAATTTCCAAATTCTGAATTAGGAACGGTGAGTATTAACTTATTAAAAGCAAAGTAAAAACAAAATGATATACAAGAATTATCGGTTTACCAGTTTGTTTTAGGTAGCCTTTTGTATGAAAATATTAAATGTATCTTTAAAAAATGAAAGATCAATCATTATCTCAACAACTTCAAAATGTACCATGGACTACAGATCAAAAACAATTTTTTAAAAGCAAACTCAAAAGGAAAAAATTGTTAGCGATGGATATCTATTTCAGTAATTGGAATAAGATTTATTATTGCGAAGATTGTACTTGGTATTTAGGGCAAACGCATAAAAATTATTTTTTTTGAAATTATACCGAATTATCACATTGGAATAATAGATTGAACGCAGAGACGGGGAGACGCAGAATTTTTTTCATAAAAAAAAATAAAAAAACTCTGTGTCTCTGTACTACATACTTGTAAAAGTTTACAAAAAAAACAAAGTTTTGGAGCATACAGTATTCGACTATTATTAATTATTCATTTTTAATTATTAATTGCAGCTCCGCTGCCATGTGTCTCTGCGTTCAATAATTGAGTTTTGGGGGAATTTCTTATTTTGATGCGTTTGCCCTACTTGGTATTTGTTTAATCATATAATTAAAATCTAAACTATGGAAGCAACACGAATCCTTTATCTTGTCGGAAGTTCATTCTTTATCATTGTTGGTATTCTTCACACTTTAGTTCACTTTAAAGAGTTAGTTTCACCTGCTGCTGAGCAAAAAATAAAACTTGCAACCACAATAGATTTAATGAAAAAAAAATCAGAGGTCTGGAAGCTTTGGCAAGGCTTTAGTTTGGGATTTGGGCTTTTGATGGCGGTGGTAGGACTTGTCAATATTTTGGCATTGTATGAATTAGAAACTTCTGCACATCCTCCACTTTCAATATGTATCGTCAATTTTTTGGTTATGATTTTAGTGATTTATATGGGAAAAAAATTCTTTGAAAAAGTGCAAATGTATGGAGGTGTAGTTGGCTTGTTTTTATTTGGTGGAGCGATTTTATTACAGTTTTTATAAGCTATTCAATGAAGTTGTTTTTGAAATAAAAATCATAAGGTAGAACAAATAAAAAATATTATTGGTCAAAATTTTTCAAAAGAATAAGTATTGATGCCAGTACTCAAACCATGTTCGCTTCGTTTGACAAACCACCAACCAAAGCGAACATGGTTCCAATAATCAATCCTTTGCGACACTTGTAGAAATCTTATCTACAATAAACCAACCTTTTTCTAACTTCATCAAATTAAAATAATCAGTATATAATCGTTTAGGTGTTTCCAATTCAACTTTTGCAGCAGCAATTGGTCCTGTGATATTTATGTTTAAAATTCTTCCATGTGAGTTTTTCTTTGGTGGGCCTGGTTTGAAAAATCCCAAATAAGTTGCTCTATCATAAATCACAACTTTCTCATCTTTGATGTTTTTGAGTTGGCAAGTAATATCCATTGCTGACCCAATTTTTGTAGTGTCATTAGAAATCCAACCATCAAAATAATTTTCAATAGCTTGTTCGATTTGAATTTCGTCTGCAGATTTTTCAATTGATTTTTGTTGTTCACATGAAAAAACAAGAAAGACTAGTGGAAGTAAAAAAGTAATTGATTTCATAAATTAATTTTTTTGAATGTTAAGTAATCGGACAAAAGTAATCATGCATTTATGACGGTCTATTTTTCGACTATCCTTCGTTACAAAAATACTCACTACCCGTTGGGGTAGCTCCGTTTTTTGTGCCTTGACTAGACAAAAAATAGCCTCAGTCAATATACACGATTACTTATGTCCGATTACTTATTTTTTATTTGAATAATTTTACCATTGTTTTCATCTGTTAAAATATATAATTTTCCTTCAGGACTTACTTCCGCTTTTCGAGTACGAACTCGATCATCAAGGAAAAGTTCTTCCGCACTTTTGATTATTTCACCATCTAGTGTAATTCGCCAAAGGCTTCCTCTTGATAAACCAGGCACTATTAAATTATTTTTCCATAAAGGAAATTCATTTCCATCATAAAATGTCAAACCTGTGGGAGCAACGGTGTGCCGCCAATACCAAGATGGAGAAGTGAATTCTACTTCTTCCATTTTTGGAGGGGAGTAATCTTTGCCTCTGTATTTTCCAGAAGTGATAATCGGCCAACCATAATTAGCCCCTTTTTTTAATAAATTAATTTCATCACCTTGAAAGGTGCCATGTTCAGAAAACCAAATTTTTCCAGTTTGTGGATGTCTTGTTATACCCTGTGCAGCACGGATACCTACAGCGTACATTCCTTGTACCGCTTCTGCTCCAAAATCAGGATTATCAGAAGGAATACTTCCATCAGGATTAAGGCGATAAATTTTTCCACGTTTATCTTTTAGGTCTTGAGCTATCGGGATTGCGGGTTCTAAAATTTCATTAAATAACCGTTCTCCAACAGTAAAATATAATTTTCCATCGTCTCCAAAAGTCATTCCCCCTCCATAATGAAATAATCCATGTGTATAAGGAGTAGCTACAAATAACGTTTCGATTTGAGAAAGTTTATCGTTTTCTAATTTAGCTCGAATGACTTTGGTTGTAGATTCTTCTTCCTCATTTTGAGAAACATAGGAAACATAAATCCAATTATTCTTTTCAAAATTAGGGTCGAGTAAAACCTCAAATATACCTGCGTTATATTTGGTTTTATACCCATCTGCATCTTTTGGGAAAATCCCAAATTCGAATTTTTCTTTACTCATTTGGATACTGTCTGCAAGATCATTTGGAAAACCTTGGATGACAAATCTTTCTTTAGTGGATAAATTTACACGTAATAAATTGCCATCTTTTTCAGCAACAATGACTTCATTTTCCGAAATAAAATCCATGCTCCATGGACGTTTTAGATTTTCAATAATCGTTTCCTTTTTAGGAGAAATTCCTTGGGCAATAATTTGCGGACTAGGAGAGGAGCAACCTCCTAAAATAAGGAATGCGATAGAAAAAACAAGGCTGTTTTTTAAGTTGTTGTATTTTAACATTGATAAAGATATTTTTTGCAATGTCTTGAAAAATCTAATAAAATCAAGGGTTTTAAAGAAGAAAGAAGTACGGAATTATAAAGTTGGAGTAGAATTATTGCTATTTTGAAACTGTTTTTTGAATTGTGAGGGAGTCATTCCTTTTATTTTTTTAAAGGTGGCAAAAAAAGTAGATTTGGAACTAAAACCAACTTCTTGTCCTATGCCTTCCATGGAGAATTGCTGACTTTTAATCATCAATTCTTGAGCTGCCTCAATACGATATTCATTTATAAAAAGTGGAAAACTTTTACCCAAATTATCGTTGAGTAATTGGGAAAGTTGATGTGGAGGAATTTCAATTTCAGCTGCGAGATCTTTTATTTTTAAGTTTGGATTTTTATAGATTTTTTTCTTCAACATCACATCTTGTAGTTTTTCCAATAATTCACTAGCCATATTATTTTCTATTTTTTTATTGGAATATTTTTCAATTGGTTTAGAAGAAGGATTGTCTTTGCTTTTCTTTTTCAATAAAAAAATCATTGCAATAATATAGATTGAAAATGAAAAAATTAATGAACCTAAAATATAGGAGGTATGAGAAGATGTAAAAAATGCGAGGAAAATAAGTGCATTTGAAAAATAAATTCCTAACCACCATTTTTCATTGGATGTGATTTTTGAAAAATTAAAAATTAGATTTTTTAAAATATTTCTTAATACTAAAAGCGAAGCTAACATAAAGACCAACCACTCCCAATAAATACTTCGTACATAATATTGGTTCCAAATTTCAGGATATTTAGGATATGGATAAATGGCTCCAGCAAGGACAATTATACTGGTGAGAATGACAAAAATTACTTTCCATTGCAAACTTATTTTTTGGATGTTTTCTACCTCTGATTTTAAATAAAAATATAATGCAGGGCCAATAAAAAAGCATCCAGTTAAACCAATTTGCAAAACGATTTTGGATAGGTCAGGATTGAAAAATAGTAAAACGGATTTCCCTATTCTTAAACTTAAAGCTAAAATCAAAATGCCTAAAAAATAATTGGAAAGTTTCTTTGGACGATAGAAAAAGAAAAAATAAGCACTCAATAAAAAGCCATTGAATGCACCTAATGCACTAAAAAAGAAAAGTAGTTGTTCGCTCAATTCCATAGAAGGAAGGTTTAATTTTTACTAAAATTAAACCTTCCTTTTGGTATTTAAAATTTTATCAATAAAATTTTATTTCCATCGATATTGAAAGCTCAGCGAAGCAGTAGGTCGCCAAGGTTTAGAAACGCCTGTTGAAATTAATTGGGGAGAGTTGTTTTCGTATTTGATTTGATACCCAAAAAACAAATCATAGATCGAAAATGAAATTCGTCCTTTCCCTTTCAATATTTTTTTTCGAAAGGCAACATCAAAACGAGAAAGAGATTTAATCTTTCCTTGAATAGTTGTATTGGGGCCACGGTAAAAATATCGAAATTGTAAAAGTGTGTTTTTGGAAAAATTGAATTTGGTTCCTACTCGTGCTGTCCATGTATTAAAAGTAGTGATGAAATTTGGATTTAATTGACTACCATCTATATCTACTTTTCGAAAATCAAAACTTGCATCTGTTTTTAACCAGTTGCTCCATTTTTTTTCTGTGAAGATCTCACCACCTAAAGTTTTTTGTGTATTTAAATTTTCAATAGTGGTTAAGGTGATTCCCTCTTCATCGACTTTGAAAATTTCATCAATAACATCTTTGGTATTTCTAAAATAGGTACTTCCTCCTAAAACGATAAAATCACTTTGATGAACAAATTCCATATCAAAAGAATGAGTGTACATAGGATTTAAATTTGGGTTTCCAGTATGGATGGAACGATCATTTGTAAAAGAGAAAAATGGATTTAAATCTTGAAATTGTGGACGTTGAATTCTACGACTATAGCTAAATTGAAAATTGTTGCCTTCGGAAATTTGGTAACCAAGATGGGCACTTGGAAATAGATCAAAAAAGGGCTTCCGATCATTAATTTCTGCTGTTTGTTTTAGTTCTGTTTTTAAATCTGTCAGTTCACCTCGCAATCCAAATTGGTATGAAAAATTTTTCATTTTATTTCCAATTGAAATATATGTTGCATAGATTTTCTCTTGATAGGAAAAGTCATTCGATATTTCATTTTTTGTCAACCAATCATTTTGAAAAAATTCTTCAACTAAAAACTCATTTTGGATATTTCGGAACGTGGTTTTTGCTCCTAATTCAATTTTCCCTCGTTTTTTGAATGGATAAAGAAAATCAATTTGTCCAATCCAATTTTGATCTATTTCATCGACGGAAGTTCTTTGTTTTAAGGTTTCATTATTTAAAGGCTGTTGCTCAGGGTCAGTTCGAAATTCAGATAAATCGGAGTCATTAAATTCTGAGTTGTCTATATATTTTACAAAAGCCTTTAGCGATTTTCTTTTCTTTTTAAAAGTCCTTTCATAGTTTAAAAGATATTCCAACGAATATTCTTTTTCCACTTCATAATTGGTTCTGATTTCATTGGAAACCAGGTTGTTGGTCTCATCAAAATCTTGAAAAAACGTAGTTGCATCGTGTGGTTGCCAAGCCAAATCATATAAAAAAGAAGTTGTAATTATATTGTTTTTGTCCATGGAATAATCCAATCCTAAATTGATGTTGCCTGAATAACTTCGACGTATTTTTTTGTCTTTTATCTGTGTAGAAAAAATAGAATCAAGAATTGTAAAATGATTGTTATAATTGTTTTCTTTTGGTCGTTCCCAATGTCTCAAACCGATGTCGGTAAAGAGATTTAACTTCCTTTTTTGCCTGAGAAGACTGACTCCTAAGTTGTAGTCTTGAGGATGGCTAACACTAGCATTTACTGAACCTCCAAAGTTAGCAACTTTAGATTTTTTCATTACAATATTAATGATTCCAGAAAGCCCTTCTGCATCATACTTTGCTGAAGGATTAGTGATGGTTTCAATTTTTTCGACTTGTGAAGCAGACATGTTTTGCAACATTTTAGCACTAGTCATAGCTGATGGTTTTCCATCTATTAGAATTTTAACGCTTGAACTTCCTCGAAGACTTACCTTGCCCGAAGGGTCAACGGTAACAGAAGGAATATTCTCTAAAGTTTGTGTCACCGTTCCACCTGAACTTAAACCATCAGTTCCTAAATTAAAGACTTTTTTGTCCAATCCATATTGTAATCGACTCTTTTCTGAAGTTACTTCAACTTCTGAAAGTATATTGTTTTTATTTTTTAAAATTATATTTCCAAGATTTATTTTTGGACGTTTTTTTGTGATGGAAAATACTTTTAGAGTTTTAGGTTGAAAAGTGATATATTCAATTTTTGCAAAATAATCTCCAAAAGGAATATCAATATTAAATGAGCCTGAAGCGTCTGTTAATTCCCCTGTAATTAAATTGTTATTTTTTGCATCAAAAATTGAAATGGTTGCAAACTCAAGAGCTTGATTGTTTTTGGCAGTCATTATTTTTCCTATTATTTTTCCTTTACTTGAAGCTTGGTCTTTTTGAGAAAAACCAAGGAAAGTTAGACAAGAAAAAATTAGGATAAAACTGGTTTTTAAATTTTTCATTTTAGTATTTTTTAAATTAGACATAGGAATTTTAGGTCTATTGAAGGCAATAGTATTTTTGTAATTAATATGTTATAAAATAAATGACTTTGCTAATCCTGTGTCGGAAGAGCGATAGAAAAGCAAAACTTTGGAAAGCTAGAAGAGAAAGCGTTTATAATTTTCGAAGATAAATATTACCACCTATTTCTGTATGGATAATTAAATCATTCCCACCCTTACCAATTGTCCCTTGAAAGGTTTCAGGATTGACTTTTTTTCCTTTTTTCCTTACTTCAAAATTAGAATATACATCACCTTCTTTTGCAGTTAGTGTGACTTCCGTATTGACATTTTTTTGCATCGTGACATCTACAAAACCTCGGTAAGTATCAAAAGAGATTGCCCCTTTATCTGGGAAAGATTGAATAGTAGCGGTGATGTTTCCATGTGTGACTACGGATGCTTGTCCAGCCATATTGATAAGTTCGATATTGACCATTTCCATTACATAAATTTCAATTTCACCAAATACATTGTGGATGGCATAAGTTTTATTGGTTCCATATCCGTAATCTTTTAGATGTTGAGCTTTGCAAGTCAAATTGAGATTTTTTGGAACCTTTATTACATAAGACCCAAAAGAAGATGGTTCGCTGATTCGAAGTGTTTCACCTTTGATTTCATATTTTAAAGAAGAATTTTCTTTGCTCGATCTGCTGTTGATTTTTTTTAATCCTTTGGTTTGGACTGGGAAGTAATTTTCACGAGCGGACTCCGAAATAAGTACTTGATCTCCATCATAACCTTCAATCGCTAGATTGGCAAATCCATCTAGAAAGATTGTTCCTTTTGGAAAATTTATTTTTAAATCTTGGGCTTGTAACAATATATTTGCGGAAATGGATAGAAAGAAAATGAATTGTATTTTTTTCATAATTATTTTTTTTGAAAATTAATTTAGAGTTCGATGATTTTTGATTTGCCATATTCGGCTTCTGCCTTTACTAAAGTTTGTGTTTTATCATTTTTTATCAACTCATCAAAAGAGGGAATTGCTTCTTTTGCTTTTATATTTGATAGGATATTGATTAGTTTGATTTGGATGTAAGAACTTTCTTGATTTTCGAGTGCAAGGATTAATTCTTTTTTTACTGTATCATCTTTTGCAAATTTTCCAAGAGCATTTATAGCTGCTAATCTTACATTATCACTAGAGTCAGTATTCATGGTTTTGACTAAAACCTTTATAACTTCCTCATCAGGTTTTTGTAGGTCAACACTCAAGTTGACTGCCTGAATTCTTACACTTGTAGAACTATTGTTAATCAATGATTTCATTTCTTTTCGAAGAGAAATCATTTCTTCACTCATTTGTTGAATAGTATTTTGATTTGTCAGAATAACCCCAATCGAAATAACTAATATCAATAAAACTGCTGCAACTGAAGCTATCAAAAAAAGGTTTTTCATTTTTCCTTTTTGCTGGGGAATATCTTTTTTAAGTTGTTTAATTTTTCGTTTTTCAGCTTCTAATAATTGCTGAAAATTCGCAGAAATATTTCTGCTTGGCTTTTCTATATTTTGATTTTCAACATCATGATAAAGCAAACTGTACTCTTGAAATAGTTGTTCTATTTCATTGGACTTTTTACGTTTTTCAGATAACTCTTTTTGCTGATGCTCAGATAGTTCACCTTCGAAAAAAGCAATAATAATATTTTCTATTTGTTCATTCATAATGCTTCTATTTGGCGATAAAATGTTTTTAATTTTTTCATTGCTCGGTGGATTTTTACACGAACAGCGGTTTCAGTCAAATTGGTAATTTCGGCAATTTCTTTATTTTTAATTTTTTGAAATTTGGAAAAATGTAACAACTCCTGTTCTTCCGAATCTAACATGGATAAGGCTTGATGAATTTTTGTTTTTTCGTCTTCATGCTCTATCGCATCTAAAATGTTTTCAGTAGGGATTACGATCTTATGAGTTTCAATAGAAGTATCAATTTGAAGTCTTTTCATTCTAAAAAAATCACTTTCTACATTTCTTGCAATCCTAAAAAACCAAGGTCGAAAAGAATTATTTACTTGATAGGATGTTCTATATTTTATAATCCGTTCAAAAACATTCTGAGTCAAGTCATCGCAAACGCTGACTTGATGCCCTCGTTTCCGAAAGAAATTAAAAAGGTTTGAGTGATATTTTTCAAACAGAATAGTCAGTTTGTCCAAATCACCTTTTACCACCAAATCCATAATTTGCTCGTCATTCATTAGATTTTGTCGTTCTTTTGTTGCTGCATACTACGGTTTTTTAGTTCTGTTACAAGAAGGAAAGTTTTTTTTGATAAAAAAATTTAATTTTTGAAAAAAAAAGAAAAGCAATACCGAAAGTACGGTACTGCTTTTCTTTTTTAATAGGCTATGGCGAAGAACTAAGATTGATTTAATTCCCTTTAAAAATTGACCATAGATAACAACCAGCCTAAAATTGCTCCCCCTAATACTAACCATACCACACTTACTTTTTTTACAAAAAAGAAAACGTAAATACTCAAACAAGCAATTAAAATAGCTCTCCAATCTATTAATACTTCCTTAGCTAACATGATCGTAACGACTACCATTACGGCTACCGCAGCTACATTTACAGCATCTAAAAAAGCGGCGGTAATTTTCGATTTTCTCAATTTTGGAATTAATGGATTTAAAATCCAAACGAATAAAAACGATGGAAGAAAGATTCCAATAG